>VXBU01011467.1:2608199-2620968 GCA_013400315.1 Bombycilla garrulus | reverse complement strand
TCAGCGTAGGGATGTCCCCAGGTGCTGTGCCAGGCTGTCAGTCCAGCGAGGTGACAGTGGCATCTCCACTGCCTTCGGCGCTCTGTGTGCTGCTAAATTAGAGGCGAGAGATGCTGAGGGCTCCCAGGGAGCCTGGGTTGCTAATCAAAGGGGAACGGGCTCTGCTTTCCATCTGGGGTTTTATCCAAGGCTCCAGGAGCACTGAGGCCGCTCCTCTCCCCATGGCTGGCTGGAATTTGGAGTTAACTCCTCGTGTGCTGCAGCCTGGCAGGAGCACGTAGCAATATTTCATGGTATCACCTGAGACTAAAACCCACATCAGGAACTCTGAGGCTTGGGGAAACCCGGAGCTGGGAGGCAGTGCCCAAATTTTGGGGCCAAATCTCCTGCTGGAATAGCAGCCCCCAGCCATAGGAGCCGGGTTTCTGGCCGCAGCATGGATATCCTGAGGCAGCTTTCCTGGTGCCCCTGGGCTGGTGCCTGCTGGCTTGTTTGGGGGTTTTACCCATGCAGGAGAAACCCAAATGTCCCTGTGTGACCCAGCACTCTCTTCCCTGTCCCTGACACCCGTGAATCTGGGACAGGCAGAGCTGGGCTCGCTGCAATTATCCATGGATTAACGGCAGCTAATTTAGTTTGAGTCACAGAAGCTAAGCTGGATCGATACGGGGTGAAGAGGATAAAGGAGGAATCAATAGCTATTCAGAAATGCAGCAATCGGCTGCACATCCCTGTAGGGTGACGCTTTGGGGCTGGGGCAGCGGGGCTGCCGGAGCGATGCGGGGCTGGCAGGGAGCGCTGGGGACGCAGGAACGGGTGGCAGGCGATCCCCGGGGCGGTGCAGGGCACCACGGCGACTCAGCTCACGGCCTCCCTCGGCTTTGCTCAGCTCAGCAGGACCGGCGGCTGCCGTGACGGCCCGGGCTCTGCGGGATGCGAGGCCCGGCTTTGACGAACGGGCCCCGCCGGGAGCGCTGCCAGCGCCGCCCCCGCTCTCCTGGGGACGGCACGGCCGCCAGGAAACTCGTTCGAGGTTCAGACACGGTGTGGGTACGAGATGGATCGGGCCGCCTGCGAGGTGCGCACCCACCGGGCATCCTCACAGCGGGACGGGAGCTGGGCACGGCCCAGGGGCCTCTGGCGGTTCTGTGCTCCCGTGGCCACCCGTGGCGGCTTGGGCTGTCTCCCTTGTGTCTCCCTTGTGTTGCCGCCTGGCCTGGCAGCAGGGCACCAGGCAGGGTCCTTTTTCACAGCTGACAGTCCATGAATATTCATAGCAGTCCATTAAAAATGGCCACTGCATCCCAGATTAGCCCCTGGGTAGAGGCAGGGCGCTGGGTGCAGTGGCACTGGTGTCACCCCTGACTCTGTGGTCCGATGGCAGTGCCGTGGTCTCTGGGCTGGAGCCAGGGCTCCCTGTCCCTCTGGGGCTGCACGAGCAGCTCTCAGGGCTTGCCTTTGGACCAGGCCCTGCTCCCTCCTCCCCTCGTCCCTCCTGGGAGCCTGCTCAGGTGCCGACAGCACCGAGATCTCTGCACCTCCTGGCTCCTCCACCTTTAAAACTCCTGTTTTAGTGGCTGTGAATGAGGTCTCCATCAGCTGCTGTGGGAGCTGCTACCCTCGCCACGTTCTGGGGATGTGCTGCCTCTGGGATGCAGCCAAAACAGGCGTGTTTATCTCCCAGAAAAGAAAGGAAATCCATGTTTCAGTGAACAAATAGAAATTAAAAGGGAAAAAGATGGAGATAAAGTTATTTCCCATCTCCTAAGGGGTTGGCAGGGATAATAAAAAGGAGAATCTAATTTAGAAGGAATCTACAAAGACAGAAGTGCTGGAGGGGTCCTGGCTGTTGTGTGGAGCTGCAGCCTGAGCATCAGTGGAGCAAACCATGGGGATGGGATGTTTCCTGGAAGGAACAGGTGTCCCCAGGGTGTTTGGAGACCCTTCAGCTCACGGGCAGGCTTGGCCAGGGGCTGAACTCTGCCAGGGGAAGGGTTCTTTGCTTTCTGTGGCCAGTGCTGGCAAGGAGCTCAGGGAGGGCCCAGCCTGGGAGGCGGCACGAGGAGGAGGAGGAGGAGACGGAGGAGGGCTCTGTGCTGAGAGCAGGCAGGCAGAGGCAGTGAGGCAGAGCAAAAGGAGAGAGGAGACAAAATTAGGAGGTAATCAGGCTGGAAACACACCCCGGGGAGGGAAAGCACTGAGCAGGGCTGGGTTAACCCAGGTCAGTGCAGGGCAGAGGTTCAGTGTCACCGTCCCTGTGACTGCAGGGCTTTGGCAGAGGAGTGGTGTGGGGGGTACAGCGAGGGCCCGCTGTCCTTCGAGGAGCACAGGCAAAAACCCCTCCAGGAAGGTGCTGTTCTCTCTCCACACCACCTCCCCACCCTCCCGTCTGCCGCGCTGCTCTGGGCTCCTCATCACATGCTAACGAAGGTCCCGGATACTGCCACTGATGAAGGGCTGCGGCTTTGATCGCCACCACCGATCCTTCCCGGTTCCAGGATGAGATCTTGTGGCAATAATGAAGTCCCCAAATCCCTTTTATCTGCCAGGACAGCCAAGGGTGAGGGCTGCAGTGCAGTGGGGTCCTGCAGCCCCCCCAGAGGAGTGCAGCACCCAGGCTGCTCCTGAGCCCCATCTCCATGGCAACACCGTGGGATGCTGCTGCTGGACACTCTCACAAGGCCACCGAGGGGATACAGGCCTGGGAACTTTGGCAGGGTCAGGGGAAAATGCCTGTCTGGGTTAAGGATGTGCCTGTCTGCCTGTGTGATCTGTCCACCCACGGCAATCCCTGTGGATATTGCCCAGAGGCTCTGCTTGGTCCGGCAGCGGCCGCTTACAGCTCACCATGCTTACAACTCACCAACTGTTCATGCAACCTCTCCAGTGATGATGAGCTTCTCCCAGAACAAACAATTACAGAATTAACCCCAAAGGCCTTTCAGCCCCTAATTTTCCATCCCTGACCGTGTCCTTAGCTTGGCTTTGATGAGCCAAGGGATAGAAAATCCCAGCATTTCCGTAACATGACACCAGTGCAGCCTTTGGACCTTGATATATATTTTTCCTTCACATCCGTCTTTCCTTTTCACTGTGGTTTTCATTACCAGGCACCGTCAGATTTAAGGAAACACAGCCCAGGCTCGGGGAGGGGCTCAGGAGTTCTTGTGGTGCACTGGGAGGGGGAAGTCTGGGGCTGTTTCAGGTGAACGCAGGAGCTGGTGAGCAGAGAAATGGGATCCATCTGCTTCCCCGAGGGTCTCCTTCAGGATATCTTAGGGCAAAAATCAGCCCCGCAGAGGAAACGCATTGCTGTGTTGCTGCTTGCTGGCTGGGTTGGAGGTGTCTTGAGGGGGCTGCCCTCCTCTCAGAGTTGTCCCCCTTGTTTCCCCAGGCTGTGCACTGGGGAGCTCAGGCTGTTCCCCTTCATTTGTTGTCATTTATCTATAATTTAGAGCGAGGTTTAGTTATATTCTAATTGAGTTTCATGTGTCACAGCGTGTCTCAAACAGAAAATAAAATATTTAACAACCTCCACTGGTAATAAAGATTCACATTTGCCTCATTCTGGTTCACAGTACATGAATATTCTGCACCACACTCTGCAGGTATTAACTTCATTCAGATTTCTCCCTGGTTATGCAATATAACAGTAATGACAGATAGAAGCCAGAGCTTAAAAAAATTATAATCAAAACCAACAACAACAAGCCAGTTTGATGTCATTAACTCCCCTCTGTTGGTTCGGGGAGCATTAATATGTTCCCTTTCATTGCTGGCTCCTCTGTGCGAGTGCTCTGTGTCTGCTCACACTATTATGGGCTGGAACTGGGGCGGGAGAAGAGCAGGGGCAGCTCCAGGGCTGGGAGAGGTCTGGTCTTGGAGGGCCAGGACTGAATTGGGCTGAAATAAAGCCAGGATCATGTCTCACTGCACTGCTGCTTCAGTGGGGCTGCACATGAGTTTGGCTGTGGATTAAGGAACCAAAGGGGTCCGTGCTGGACACTCTGGTGGTGAAATGGGTCAGGCCCATGGTGGGGAGAAGCCTCGGGTGATTTTTGGGTGGTAGCTGGTCCCCACGAGGCTGAGCTGTGTCTGTCCTAAGCAGGACCTGGGCACTGTGGGAAGGTCTTGCTGTTCTGAGGTGTCCGAGTGCCCTGGCCAGCTCTGAGGTGCGGGGCTGTGCTGAGGGACACGAAGCCACCTGGGGCACAGTCTGGTCCAGGCTTTCCCCTGCAATGTCTGCCAGGAGGCAGAGACAGGCTCTGCCCCTGTCGTGTCCCGTGCTCTGCTGGGAGGTTGCTGTGGGGCACCTGCCCGTCCTCTGCCCCATCCCTGGGTGTTCTGAAGACTCGGGCTGCTCCTCGGAGAGCTCCCACGGGAAAGGAGGGGCTGTGGTGCCTTGGAATCTCCAAACCCCAAGAGAAAGGAGGATGTGGGGCCATGCTGGTCTGGTACCAGCGTGCAGAGCGTGGGAAGCGCCGTGGGGCTGCCCTGGTGCTGTGGGGCTTCACGGCACCGCATTCCCTCGTGTTCGTGCCCCCACAGGGCAGCTGGATCCCCCCAGCTCTGCCCTCCTCACACGCTGACAGCCCTGACTCCCCAGCCCGCGCACCTCCTGCACTGGGAATGTCGCTTTGTCCCCGCTGCCTCTGTCCGTGCGCTCACCCAGAGCAGCCCCAGAGGCAGCGCTGCCCTCGCGGGGCTCGCAGTCACCGCAGACGGGTTGACCCAGCGGCACAGCTGCCCGTGGGGATGATCCGCGCCGGGGAGAGGCCGCAGCAGGCGGTGAGATCCGGCTGGAAGGTGCGGAGCTGGCTGGAAGCACGGGGGTGCCGCGCACCTCCCCACCGGCACGGGCCCGAGCTGGCACACAGGAGGGAACCGCAGCGGCACTCGGCTCACGCCCTGCGCCTGCCGGGGTCACCCTGCTGCTCCGCATCCCTCGCTTCTCGCACGTCCCCGTGCCTGGCAGGACTCTGGGGCATTGCCGCTGTTGCCGGGGTTCCCGTGCTGCCTGAAGATGCTGTGAGCTGCTGAAAATTCAAACTGCTCTTTTAATTATGTGCCATGGGGAAAGCAGCCTCGATCTTCAAAGGAGGGGAATGATGTGAACAGGATATTTTCGGCTGCAGAAGCCCAGGATCCATCTTAATGTATCTTTTAAAGGGAAAAATTTCAGATTTGCCCATGAAATAATAACTAATAACTTATAAACAATGACATCACCGTGCACGTCGCTGGTGGGGAAGAGATTTAGAGGTGCCTTGCCGATGTGAAGCGAGAACATCTGCTCTCTGCTGGAAGGAGGAGGAAGATCTCCTCATCAGCATTAAATTTAAATGAGCCGGTTCTCACTTCCCTGCTCCTGCAAGGGGGTGACTGGGGAGCACAGGCTCCAGTGGGGGTTCAAGAAGCCACTTCTCCACTTTCTGAGAGTGTCAAAATCAGGCTTTTCTGTGCAGGAAGGCTCCCTGGGCCTGTATGACCCAATGCAGGGTGGAATTGGGTCTCCACTTGCCCCAGCACTTTGCTCAGTATCTCATCCCAGCACAGCCAGCTGTGCTCCACCTCCCACGGGAGGGTGATGAGATGCGCCCCAATGTCCCCACAGGTGGGACAGAGAAATCCAAGTGCTCTTGGTGGTGCAGAAGTTGTTTTAGGGTGAGGTGAGGCCAGGATGAGCCCAGCCGGGTATACTGCAGTACCCCCACACCCCAACCGGGCACCTCTGCCTGCAGCCACTCGGGCGCACAGCCCCCCACTGCGAGCTGCTGGCAGGCTTTGTCATGTTCCACATTATTTTTAATTATATTTTATTTTAAAGGGCTATTAATTACAAAGATTTCCCAGCAGAGGCCTGATATGAAAAAAAAATCAGGAGGAAAGGGGTATAAAACTCCTGCTTTTCACACCAAGGGGTCTTACCTGTGAACTGGATAAAACTGAGAGAGGTCAAACAGTGAAGGAGCAAAGTTCAGGGGTGTAAGGGCCAGCAGCACTCGGGGTGCCCCCAGGTGATGGCCCAGATAATTCATGGGTGCAGAGCCCCATCCCTGGAGGAAAGCCATGCCGTGCTGTGCCGTGCCAGCCCCGGTGTTCCAGCTTGGGGCAGCACTCACTGGGATGAGACCTTCAGGGCGTGGAGGGCACAAGCTCATGACCCAGCACCTGCTGGCCTGGCCCTGCTGGCTCTGGACCCGCACAGATGCCGGGTTAAATCCCCCCTGTCCCTCCTGCCCTGACCCCTCTCCTCCCGGTCCCCTCAGGGCCAGGTTTCTCCACACCCCTGTGCTCTGCTCCTCAGAGGAGGGGAGGATTTGTGCCGTGTCAGTCGGTCACTGCTCTCAGTGCTCATTTAATGTTCATTTATTTTAAAGCCATTTGGGTCATTTTCTCCCCTGCTGTTTCAGGCCAGGGGAAGAGGTGAGGAGGGTGCGGTGCTCACCTGATCTGCCATCCAGACCTGGGTGTTTGGGGACAGAGTTGGCCCCTTTGGGGAGGGATGTGACCCCTTCCCACAGCAGCACGGCCCTTGCACAGGGGTTTGGTGATTTTGCCCTACATGAGGTGGGGCTGACGCCTTGGAGTGGCTGCCCGGAATGGAGCCTAGACAAGATTAAGAGAATAAAATGTATTTATTAAAGGCCTTTAACACCTTGGGCAGCCAAAAGCCTCCCAGAGGCTGCACCCAGGATGGAAGGTGGTCACGAGTTTTTCTGACAATTATAAGTTTGGTCCATCCACATATCAGGGATTAATTATCCAGTTACAGCTTCAGGTAATGAAGTAATTTACCCCCAGTTTGCTACCCCCAAAAAATCACTTTTTTTTGTACTTCTCAGGGTCTGAGGCAGCAGGGTGTGCTTGAGTTTCAGACCTAGAAGGATTGTTTTGTCTGAACAAAATGTAAAGACAGCAACTAACACTCTATATGGAGTTCAGAGTTATACACTAAAGCACTGCAGGATTTGAAAAATAAAAAAGCTAAAATCCAAAGGCATCAGGGCTCAGCTTATCTGTGGTGGGAAATGTGGAAGGAAACAACTTTTACTAGGGAAAAATTTGAGTTGTTTTGTTTTATTTTTTTTAAAATATGGGCCAAGGTTTGTTTTTCGTATGTCTGGCCACCAATACTAAAAACTACTAACCTCTCCCTACTCTGCCCTCCCATGTCCAGCTTTTCTCAATTAGCAATTTGCTGAACTGCTCAGCAGGTGCTATCACAGCTCCTCCTGCTTCACCTCGCCACACCTGGGGCAGGAGAGTGTTTGGAGCAGCTCTGGAGTGGAGGTGTTCTCTGGCTGGAGTCCCTGAGCACTCAGGTAAGAGCCCAAGCAGAATTTTTGTGCTGAGACCTCTCAGTCTTGTGCCAGTGGAGAGGGGTTGGTGATGCCTGCAGGTGCCTCTGGCTGCTGTGGAGTCTCAGATGGAGACAAGGGGTTTTTCTTGAGCTTGGAGCTGCTGTGAGGGCAGGGCAGTGATTTCTGGGCATGCTGCTGTTGTTTAGAAGGTTTCTTTTCTTGCCAGCCTGCATGTGCTGAGTGAGATCTCAGTGTCCCGATCCCTGCTGAGCCCAAGGCTGAACTCCACAGCCCATCCTCAAGGGCTCCCCTGGCTCTGCCCTTCCCCTTGCCTGACTCTCAGTTCTTTTCCCTTTTTGGTACTTAAACCTTTCCTTTCTGAGGCATTTCTGTCTCTGGGGACGCCTCCCTGAGCTCCCCGGGGTGCTGGCAGTGCTTTGAGCAGGGCTGGGGCCAGGGCAGTGCTCGGGGCTCGCCGGTGTCCCGGTGCTCAGCAGAGCTGGCAGCAGCAGAGCTCGGGGATCCAGGGCCTGGCAACAAGATCTCGTTTCCCTCCTGTCTCTCCCTGTCAGGAAGATTTGAAGATTCAATTAGAGGGGGAGTCGCTGATAGCGGCAGGGCTGGTGCCCTGTGCTCCCGCTTGGTGGGAACTCAATGAAAGACAAAGAGCTTGGGAGAAAAAAAGCAAGAAATGCAGATTTGAGGGGGTTGAGGGATGGTTTAGAGCACCAGCCTTGTGAGGAGCGGCTGAGGGAGCTGGGGGTGCTCATGCTGGAGAAAAGGAGGCTCACAGGACCTTGTTGCTCCCCACAATGTAAGGAGGCTGCGGCCACGTGGGACTGGTCACTCCTCCTGGGTAACAGCAAGAGGATGAGAGGAAAGGGCCACGAGCTGTGTCAGGGGATGTTCAGATGGGATACTAAGAGAAATCTCTTTGCTGAAAGAAAGGGAGGCCAGGCATTGGAGCAGGCTGCCCAGGAAACTGGTGGAATCACCCTCCCTGGAGGGATTTAAAAGATGTGTGCATGTGGCACTTGTGGATATTGTTTCATGGTGGGCTTGGCAGTGCTGAATTAATGATTGGACTCGCTGATCCTAGAGGGCTTTTCCAGTCTAAACCATTCTGTGACTCTGTGGCTGGAGGTTTGGGGTTGTGCTCCAGCCCCTGGCTCTGCATAATGGTGCCCGCTCGGGACAGGGATCTGAGGCAGCGCCAGGCTGGGATGGCACACAGCGTGTGCTCAGAACAGGGCTTGCTCTCCCAAAACCTCATCCCTCAGAGCTGGGCCTCCAGAGCAGCAGCGAGAGCGAGCCAGAGCTGGGCTGAGGCCCCATGTCCTGTGGGGATCAAGGCAGAGCCTCTCCAGGGCATTGCAGGGACCTGCCCTGATCCTGGCTGGATTCAGCAGAGTTTATTTTCACTCTGGAGGGAGGGAGCCCCAGTAAATGTGAGGGGATATTTAACAGGGACAATATCCAGTGTGGTGCTGGGTCCTGGTGTGCTGTCTGGGGGGGCTGTCTTTGTGCCTTATGGTGATCAGAGCCACTAAAACACCCAATCTGCCCAGACAGAGTAGCCTTGAAAGAGCACTTCCCTCTCCTCTTCATGTTTTCCAGAGGTAATAGAGACTGTGAAGGGAAATGTAAATTTTTTAAAGATGCCAGGGGCAGAGAGACTTTTATTATAAATTATATTTTTACCATAAATGATGTTCTGAGCCCCAGAGCTGAAATGTGGGCTGGGGTCAGCTCTTGCCAGCTCAGGAGAATGAACCACACCGATGCTACAGCCTCAAGCAGCTCAGCCCTCGCAGACGTAGCAGTTCCCAAACTGCTCAGGCGTGGATTGATTGTGTACCAAAAAGTCAAGGTGCAAACATTGATCATGGAGGAAAGTGCTGGTCACCAGCCAGCACGGAGCATTCCCCAGCCTAAATTATGAATTCCTTCACGCACGCCAAGCGGATTGCGCTGGTCACGCACGTCCCCGTGCACAGAGGTTGTGCTTCATGCCGTAGTGTATATTCCCTCCAACTACTTGTCTGGCTCTTCACTTAATAAAGATTGAGAGAGACAATAAAAACATTCATTAAAGAGGAAAAAAATGAAAGCTGAAGCCTTGCTTGTGGCCTCTAGCAGCTGGTTTCATTAAGCTTCTCCCAGCCCCTCCATGGTGGTTTCTGGTGCCAGTAGCCAGCCCCTGGGGTTTAGGGATGCAGCACCAGACTGGGAAGGCCATGGCATTGCTGGGATAACTGGGAAGAGCAGGAAAGTGTCTGGATGATGAGGGAATTGACAGAGGGAATTAGCAGAAGGACCTCTTGGGGGAAAGCAAATGTTTGGGTGGGGCTATGAGGAGTTAAGGCGCGAGTTTGTGCTGTGTGGAACGTGGGGCTGGTCTGCTGCTCCTCCGCTGCTGCCCACGGGGGGAAAGCTTTCTGTGAGCTGTGGTGCTGAGGATGGGAGCACCCCAGCAGGGCTGTGTCGGGCCAGGAGACAGGAACAGGGAGGGTGGGGAAGGGGGCGTGTGAGGCTGGGTTTGGTGGGTGTCTCTGCTGCAGCTGTGGCAGCTCAGATACCGGGAATGGTGTTTCTGAGCTGGGCAATTCACTGATGGGGCAGCCAGGAGCCCCTTTGACAGCAAGGGCTCTGATCCCACAGAGCTGCTGTCACCGGTGGTGTGGGGGAGCAGGGACAGAGCAGATTTGCTGCTCTCAAAGTGCTCCTCCTCAGCACTTGAGTCTGTGAATCGCTCGTGGGAGGCCTGCTCTGCCCCCAGACTGTGACATCCGAAACGAAATGTGTGTTTTCCCTCCGGTTCCAAGGCATGAGAGGAGCTTTGGACCTTGTTGTGATTAATCACTCAGCCCTGAGCCAGATAGTATATGGGTTCCATCTATAGCTCCCAGAGCTGATAGAAATATTGTCCTGCCTTATTAAAATCACCCACAGCTACTGCAGCTGTATGTCAACAGCAAAACAAACAGCAACTGGTTCCCATCGGGCTGGAGCCTCTCTGCTGAGGCTGTCTTCAATCCTCCTCCTGCCAAAGTGGATACAGATGTAGGCTTTCCCTGCTGCAGCTCAGAGTAGCTCCTGTATGGCCGATTCCAAATCCCATTACCATGCTGGAGCTGGAGCCGTTTTTGGTGAGCATCAGCTTGGCTAAACCTCCCCCTCGATGGGAAATGTGTGCTCACAATGCTTTTCCTAGAAGGAAGAGAGTGCAGGGCTGTGCTCCCCCCAGAAACCTCCTAAACCGTGTGGTAGAGCAGAGCAAGAGGGCTGTGCTGGAATGAAAGTGGGACTGCTTCCTCCTCCTCCTCCTCAGGTGTCCCTGTCGTTCTGCTGAGTAATTTGGGGCTCATCTCAACAGCTACTGAGGGCATAACTGATGTTGCAGTGTGTGAGCTCCCTTCCTCTTGCCCCTCCAAAACCACCACAGCCCTAAAATTCCTGCCACTATTTAAGCTGTCCCTGGCTCACCCTCATCCCTTCTCTCCTGTGCTATCTTCGGTCTAATTAGAAGGCCAGGACTGTGCATGTGAGGTGACTGTGACCTCGTTAGTTCCTTAAGCTGTATTGAAATTTCTACTCATTTACATCCCAAATCCCTAAATGTGCAGCTCTGGTCTCCGGGGTCACCTCTTGCTGCTTTCCATCCTTCTCACCAAGGCTGTGGGCTGGAGCTCTGTTCCCTGTCCTTGACAGATCACTGCACTTCTGTCTGGGAGCTGAGCCCCCCTCAAACAAACCCCTTGACTGAGGAGGACAAATTCCTGGTCTAGCTGGGCACAAGGGAAGGGCTCCCACCCCAAAACAGGGCTGGGCAAAGGAACTGGCTGGGCTGTCCCAGGCTCTGGGCTCTCATCCCTCTGAGATCCACTACCACGATCACTCTTCCCCTAGCAAGAACATCTTTTTAGTTTAGTATTTGCTTGTGCCAAACTCCTGTTAGGCTGGTGCTGCTGGCTTGATCCTCCTTGAGTGCTTCACTTTAAATTTAGGCTTGACAGACCATATATCCTCTTCCTTTTTCCTGTCCTAGTTGAAGGGAGAATGCTATTGGAGATGGGAAGGTTTGCATCGTCTCCCCTGTGTGATGTTGGATCCCTTTATAGGGCAGGTATCTTCTAAAGCAAAATGCTTTCAATTCTCACGGTGAGCATAATTCTTGAAAATGTATGCAATAAACAAAACGAGCCAAATGTAATTAAAATGGAGACAGCATATAATCTGGTAACCCACTTAGAGGCTCAAAGCTTTAGCTTAAAAAAAAAATGTTTGCTCCAAATCCATTTAAATAAACAGACCGACACACAAAGGCTCTCTGTACATTATCGGGATACAAAGAGAATCGGATCAAAAGCAGCTGTGACCAGGCTGTACATATGTAGCGAGGAAATTGCTTGATCTGAGGCTGCACCTTGTACATGCAAATGTGTTTGTGGACCTTCCCGGGAGCTGCATTCGTGCCACGGCCAAGCTGTGGGCTGTGCTCTGCTGGGGAGCAGGGGCTGGTGTGTGCCCCACAGCGGGAGGGCTGCCCGGGGCTCTTGGCGTGCTCGTGGGCTTGGGCTGTGGTGGGAGAAGCCAAAGGCAGCCGAGCTCTGCCCCTTCCGTGCCCACGTTGCATCCAGAGGGGGAATCGCTCAGAAACCTGTGGGGAAAAAAATGGGAGTGCCTGTCCTTAGCAGCCGTGTCACGGGCTCTCCGCTCGGCTGGTGTCACACGTGCCATGTGCTGTCACAGCAGGGTCCCTCTGGAGCAGGGGGCTCTCCTCGCCCGGCACGGGGTCTGTGGGGTTTGAATCTCCTCTGCCTCGGCACTGTCGCTCACAGTCTGCAGCAGAGCCTGGCTGGCCTTGAAGTTTTGCCAATAGCCATGTGATTTGTCTCGAGTTGGACAGCACAGGCTGTGAATCCAAGATCAAGTGTGCTCCCAGGCCAGCAGGATTTGGCCAAGAGAAGGCGTTTTGGGTCAGACAGGAGCATCTGCCTGTTGTTCTTGCAGGTGTTTTTGGACCAGCTGGAGCGCTTGGGAATGACGTGCTCATATTTATATAAATATAATGGAGCGGCTACTGGGGAAGGGTGAGAAAGCTTTTCTGAAGTGGAAATATAATCTAAGCATTTAGAAGCAGGGTCCTGGCTCAGCCTGGGGATGGCAAAATGCGGGGTCCTGGCAGAAAATCCTTCACTGGGGTCCCGCTGGAGGAAGGTCTGACTCCCAGCGGCCGGGAGCGCCCAGCGGGCCGCGCTCCTCGTTCGGGGCCGCGTGTCCCCCGCCTGTCCCCCGGGGCGCTGGCGGCGCGGTGCCCGTCGTCGGGGCCGGCTGTCGCCGCGACCGGGACTCGGCACCGGCAGAGGGAGCTCCGGCCGCGTCCTCCGAGCGGGGGGACCGGGGGGACCGGCCGCTCCCACGGCTGGGGGGGACAGGTCCCGCTCCCCTCCTCGGGCCGAGCC
>VXBU01011467.1:2494093-2606753 GCA_013400315.1 Bombycilla garrulus | reverse complement strand
CGAGGAGGATCCGGAGCCGGGCAGAGCCAAGACTTTCATCCGCCTTAATGACCTGTCCGGGGCCGGCGGCCACCCGGGGCCGGGGGACAGGGAGGCGGGCAGCGGCGACTCGGAGGCGGAGGCGCTGCCCTACCCGGCGCTGGCTCCCGTCGTCTTTTTCTACCTGAGCCAGGAGAGCCGGCCGCGGAGCTGGTGCCTCCGGCTGGTCTGTAACCCGTATCCTTTGCAGGTGCTCGGCGGCGAGGTAAGCCCCACGGGGCCCCCGCGGCCCCGGAGCGGCCGACAGCGCGGGGGACCTCTCCCGTCTGGAGCCCGCCGGGCGATGGGGACGGAGCCGGGCTTTGGGAGGACCCGCCACCCGCCGTCCCCGGGGTAGCGAGGGGCACCCGGCCATGCTCCCCCAGCTCCCCGGTGCTCACCCGGGAAGTTTTCCGGGCTGCTGCGGGGGTCGGCGGTCCGTGCCGTGGTGCGGAGCTCCCCTCCTGCCCGGCACGGGGTCCCGGCCGCCCCGCCGCGGTGCCGCGGTCCCGCGGGCTTCAGCGCTCCGTTCCACCGGGACTCGGAGCGGGAGCTGCTGGGAACCATCCCCCGGGGATCCGCCGTCTCGGGTCCCGCTCCCCCGGCACACGGAGGGGCCATAACCCCGCTCTCCTGCCTTGCGGATCGGCTCTTCCTCCCTGACCCCGTTTCTTGCCCATTTTAGGCTCCCTGGTCTCTTCCCTGAGGGTTTGCAGACGGGTGCAGTCTGGAGAGAGGAGGAGGTTTTGGGGGGTTGGGTTGCTGCCCAGCTCCAGGGTTCCTAAATAATTCCGGGTGCTTGTGGCCCGTTCTGTCCGTCCCCCAGGGGATGCTCCTTGCCTGCAGGGGTCGGGGCAGGGTGCGGGTCACGGTCCGGGTCTGCATTGGCCCAGGGCAGCTGTTTGTCAGATCCTGGGGCGAGCCACGGCCCCCCAAAGGCTTCTGATCTCCTTCCAAGCTCCCTATCTGCTCTGGCACAGGCCGAGCCGCTTTAGTCAAGTTTAAGCTTTCAAAAGAAGGGAAAAAAGAAATAGAGGAGACAATAGAAAAATTTCTTCTTTCCACAGTCTTGGTGTCTTTAAAGCTTCCCTTTGGAGCTGGGTTGCAACCAGCACATGGCTTGTAGCATTCCGAGTGTTTTACCATCCCCAAACTCCAGTTTCATTTATTATTTGCAGAAACAAAACCCCAGAATTGAAACGAAGCGATGTGGCTCCCAGCAGGGGCTGGTGCAGGAGAGGCAGCCGCTGCCCGGGAAGTTCCCGTGCCGTGCTCAGCACGAGGGGCAGGCAAGTGGGTCCGGGCAGCAGCCCCACATCTGGATGGGGAGAGGCTGTGCAGCAGCAGGGAGGACATGTTACACGGCACGGAGGACCAGGATAACCCTGTGCTGGTCCTCCTCGTTCCCGGTGTGCGGGAACTGTTAGGGATTGCATCTCAGCTGAGGCTGGTGTGCTCTGGAAAGAGAGGTGAGGAGGGTCTGCTGGAGTTGTGGATATTGTTTTACTTGAGCTTCAGCAATGATTTCTCTGATAAACAGGCTGCCTTCTCTCTTAAAATGTCCCCCAGGAGGGAAAAATCCAAGATTTCTGTTCCTAGTCATGAATACTCTCAGCAGCTTCTCCCCGGATCTCTTTCAGACCAGCTAGGCAGTTCAAAGCTGCCTTTATTTAAACATCTTAGGAAATCTCTCAACTTTGTGAAGCCTTCTGTTTTGGAAAGAAATATTAACGACAGGCTGCAATTCAGTGTGTTCTTGTTGCCTACTATGACTAATAATATTTATGATTGCTGGTTTAAATATGTTTCCAAGTCTCTCTGGGTTGTTTCTTTTTTTTTTTTTTTCAATTTTTAATCTTTGAAATGGTGTTTTGAATCTGATGTGAACACCTGCATGTTTTAGTGTTTTCAGTGAAATCCCCCACCCCAGTAGTGGCTTGAAATGTGTTTTCTCCTCTGTGGCTGCAAAACCAAGCTGACTAACTTTTGTCCTTGGAAAATTAGTGGTATTGTGGGCACCTGCAAACACCACTGCAAGCCGGGGATGAGCACCAAGCGCAGTCCCACTAGCTGGGATTTTTGTTGCCAATTTTTCACTTGTTCCTGACAGAGAAATGGTTTTGCTGGGAGCTCTGGGGCCATGAGGGTGATGCTGTGGATCTTTGAGTCATGTGGCTGCATGCAGCTGTTTGTTTTCAGGGTCACTGACCCAGAATTGGGGGAATTTATTCAAAAACAACACCAAAAAAAAGAGAAATAAAAGCAGTTCAGCCTTTAGATGACAGGACAGTTGCTACCTGCACTGTGTCCCATCACTTGCTGGGCTGTTCAGCAGAGCATTTTCTTTCTCATCCCTTCGCCTCTCTGCCTCTCCAGTGCAGGAGCTGAGCCTGCTCTTGTTTATATTTATTACTTTTATATTTTTTATTTAGTGTGGTGGCCCTCCTCAGGCTGTAATCTTCTAGGAACTGTGCCCCAGTGTTAAAACCATGTCATCATGTTGCTGGAAAGTCTTTGTTGCCACCAGCTGCCCTGCAGAGGAGTGACAGTGACAGTGAGTGACAGTGCTTTGGCTGACGTGGCGGGTGAATCCTGCCCCAGCTCCGGGGAGTCTGGAGCGTTCACTGCCTCCTGCAGCTCTCTCAGGTGGATTTCACCTTTCTGCATTGGCTCCTGCAGAAACTGGATGGGAGGACTCTGGTTTGAGCTGTGCGTGTGGAGATGCAGAGCTTGGGGCTTTTCCAGGCGGATTTGTGGTGCTCTGATCTGAGTGATAAGATTTTCTGTTGATGGGGCATCAGGAGGAGGTGCAGGACCCGCTCTTGCCCAGGAAGGACAGTTTGTACCCCCCAAGTGCAGCTGGAAATCCTAGGATTCTGCTCTACATCCATGTCCAGGCAGTTTGTGTGGCTGTGGTACCTGGGGCCGGGTTAGGGCAGGGTGATGGCTGAGGGGCTGCGTATCCAGCAGGGATGCAAAGTCCTGTCGAGGTGTTTTTTGGGGTTTTCTGCCATGTTTGTATCTAGAGCATCCTCTGCCTGTGCCAGGGAGCTTTTTCTCTGGAGCAGAGATGTGGGGTACTGTGCTGCTCTCCTGCTCCTCCTCTCCCTTAGGGCTAGAAAGAGGTCATGAAGTTTGTTCTGATCCAGAAATTTTCCAGAGCCTGAAACCTTGCAATTTTTAACTCTCAAAATGTACCAGGTGGCCAACCTGCCTTCCCCCTCCACTCCATTGTGGTTTTTGAGTGAAAACCTCTCTGGGAGCCATGAGGGCCTGAGGGCACGAGCCTGGATGACAGCCTGGGTATCCCTGGGTATCCCTGGGTGAGAAGTGCCTGGGTCAAGAGGGAAGAAGGAGCAGGGAGGAGTTCAGAGGTCACAGTGCCGGCCCCACGGGCTCAGCGGTGGGAAGGGCTGTGGCACACGCGGGGTGTCCTGGCGTGCCGGCGAGGCCGTGAGAGGAGAAGCTGGAGTCCCTGAGGGGGAGAAAAGAGGAGGCGAGCTGGTTACTTGACTTTCAGTCGTAAAATGAAAGCAGCACGGAGGATGGGAAGATGAAAGGCTGTATCAGGGTCTGTGCCAGGCTGCTCCTCTGATCAGAGACAAGAAACGAGGCTATTTCTTGAGAGCTGCGGAGTGATTGAAGAGCGGGGATGGAGAAAGTGGGGAGGATGCTACCACTTGGCATGAAGAGCTCTGAATAGAGAAATAACAGTGTAACTGAAAGGGGCTGTGATATCTATTGTAGTACTGAAAGCTGCCTCGTCCCCAACGCCTGCCTGCGGAGCGCGGCTGCCTGGAGAGCAGCACGCGGCAACGGGGCGCCGCAAAACCCTGCTGGAGGCTGCCAGCCCTCGGGAGACGGACCCAAACTGCCTGCAATCCTGCTTTTCCCTCCTGGTCCGGAGGGTGAAGGGCAGCTCTGCGCATTCCCTCCCTGGGAAGGGGAGGTTTGGGTGGCTCCCGTCCCGCCTGGCTGCTCTGCGGCGCAGTCCCTGGGACCTGGGGCTTGGGAATGGCTTTGGCAAGGGAGCGTTTCTTGATCCGCTCACAAAACCAGCCCTGCCTTGTCTGCAGTGAAACAGAGAGGACTCTTCCTGCAGCTGCCTCGCAGGGCTCTGCTCGCTCCCCAGCAGGGAGAGGTGACCAAAGCTGGGTCCTGGGGAGCTGCTGATTGCCCCCAGCTCCTGCTGGAAGTTGCAGATGCCCAGACACCTCCAGGAAAGGGTCTGGAACCCCCAGGGCTTCATGCCGAGGCGTAGGTGAGATTTGCACCAGGCTGGGTCACAGCATGGCTTGGTTCTTCATGGAAGGCAGCCTTGGTCCCGTGAGGGCACAGCTGGCCCCTGCCGAGCTCCCCCTGTGCCCTGGTCTGTGCTGGGACCTCTCTCTGCTGGTCTGGCTGGGTCCAGCTCTTCAGGACAAGTGGAACCCCTGTCACCTTGTGGAGATTGGCGTGTCCTCACCCCCTCTCAGCCATGTCAGCTCATGGGGAGAGCCAGACACTGCTTGTGCTGCTCTTTGAAGAGTTCAGTGTGATGCAGTCTTAAAAATACTTTTTTTTTTTGGTTATTAAAAGGGTGTGTTTTTTGGGGCAAGTGCACATGGTGTCCTTACATTTCTATACATTTGTTCCAGCCTCACTTCTGAGTTTAACAAAGCAAAACCCTTTGATTTGACAGGTCAGACCTGAAATGGATCTTGTTTTCATTTAAAAACCCCACAAAGGAGCCAGAACCCATTTGCTTCACCTGTGTCTGATCCATCCCAGGGCACCTGAGCTTGTTTCCCTCCCGTGACCCAGTTCGCTGGCTGGTGCCTCCCGCCCCTCCCTAGACAGATGGGATTTCTCCCGCTGTGGCCGAGCCTCTCCTGTCCCTGTTCCCCTTTTCTGGCTCCTGGGGAGAAAACAAACCTGGCTTGTGTGGCTGATACCGGGCCCAGGGGTCTGCCACAGCCCATGGCCCTCCTGGCTGGACAGAGCATCCTGCTGCTCCCAGGGCAGGTGCTGCCGCCTCCCTGGGCTCACTGCAGCTCCTGCGGATGATCTCAACCCATCACCTTTTAGCAAGGGCAGCACAGGGGTGCTGTGGTTATTTCCCCCCTCCCAGGAGGGGAATAACTGCAAATCCTTTTCCCTGCTGCTCACAAACCCTTCGGGAGCTCAGTAGGAGCAGCAGGCGGTGTTCCCTTCCCAGAGCTGGGCGCAGTGGCCAGCATTCCTCTCATCCCTGCCTCCCTGGAAGAGCCAGGAGCCTCTCGATCCTAATCTAGGTGACACCTCATCTCTGCAGCGATCTCTGGACCCATCCACGGCCCAGCCGTGCCGGCAGCCAGGCGCTCCCTTTGCTCCCTGCGTGTGTGTGTGTTTTTTAAGGAGATTCTTCTGCGAATTCCCCCTTCCAGGCTGTTGTGTCACATCTGGAAGTTTGTGTAGGAGTTTATCCAAGTGCTGGAGTAGAGCGCAGCTTTTTCTCATTTAAAAATCATAGGCTGGCATTTTGAAGCGGGCTGGGGTGGAGGGGAGGGAGGGAAGGGGAGAGGGAAGCTGTCTGCCAAAAAGGAGACTGGAGCAGAGGAATCGTAATGACTTCCAGAAGTTTTCTTTCTTTCTTCCTTTCTTGCTTTCCCTCCCTCTCTGCCGGCTCGCAGACAAAAGGCTCGGCCTCATGCAGCTCGTGGTTATGTCATCCCGGCGCGGGGAGCCCCGGCCGGGAGGGGCGGCCCCATCCTGCCCGGGGACCCCGCGCTGCTCGGGGACAGCTCTGCTTCGGCTCCTTGGAGGAAATCCGGAGCGCTTGCTCCCGTGTGGGCTGGGGGAGCGTCTCTGGAGACCCGCCCGGTGTCAGTTCACAGAATATCCTGAGCTGGAAGGGACACACGGAGATCACGGAGCGCGGCTCTTCAGGGAATGGCCCGCATGGGGCTGCTTTTCATCTGGGCCGGGGCGGCTGGGAGCAGATCGCAGCTCTCGCCAGCCCCTCATGCCCGGGACAGGAGGGGCAGACAGGCGGGTGGCGTTGGGATGGGGTTGGACCCCCGCAGCCGCCACTCCTCCACGGGCTGATGTGCGCCCCTCAGACTCCGTGCTCTCAATTCGTTCGGCTTTTGTGTTCGCTGCCTGTTCAGCAGTGCGGGCTCTTGGAGCCGCTCTGGAAATGCCCAGGATTTTATGATGCACAGAAAATTTTCTGCTTTCTTCTCTCCCTGCACCCCCTGCAGAAGTTTTGGCGTCATGCTGAAAAACGCTGCTTTCTCATTTTTATTTTAAACTCTTTTTCATTTTGTCTTTTCCCCCATTCTGAAAAGACCAAGTTTTGGATTACCCCAAGTTCCCTGCCCAGGTTTCTCTCAACTCTCCTTTTTTTTTTTTTTTTCCCTACTGTTTTGCTGGAAGGGAGCAAAACCTTTGGCCAAAATGAACCTCCCTGATGTTTTTTTCACTTGGATCATGAAATCATTTTCCCTTGGCAGAGGACCCATGGGGAGCCTTTGCCCCCGGCAGCTCTGCTGGCTGGGAGCAGAGTCGGAGGGAACGGGGCCATCCTTGGGGAACCGCGGAAGGAGCATCCAGAGTCAGGTTGGGAGGGCTTTGAAGCTTCACTGTGGTTTGGAGAGGGTTGAATTTCCTGGTTAACTAGGAGGCCTAAGTGTTTCTGGGTTTGTTACGAGGCCAGATCGTGGCTTTCCCTTCCCCAGTGCCTTGGCTCTCTGCTGAGCAACCTAGATGTGAAATGTTCCCTTTGGATGGTGATGCACGCAGAGGTTTCCCCCAACCTGGGTTCGTTTGGCTTTGGCTTTCTCCAGCCTTGGACTCTCACCCAGGAATCTGGCCTGGTGCTAAGAAATAAAACAAAACAAAACAAAAAAAAACCCCAAAAAACCCCCAAAAACCACCACCCCCAAAAAAACCCAACGAAACCAAACAAAAAACCCCCACAAAAACAAAACAAAAAACCCTACTCAAACAAACAAAAAGCACCCCCAAAACAAAAACAAAAATCACAAACAGAAAGAAAAAAAGAGGAAATTCTCCTGGTTTTATATAACGGAGTGAGTAACGACCGGTTGCGCTTTGGGATGCTCTCACATCTGCTTCCTACCAAAGCCCCAGCAAAGAAGCTCCGAGCAGATGGAAAAAACACATTTTTCAGCCCGAGTATTTGCTGAGGGAAGATTTGAGGCTTGCTCTCTGTGCAGGCTGCCGTGGTGCTGGTCAGTGCCTTACGGGAAAGGGGCAGTTGGGTGCCAGGAGCAGCGTCCCCTGCCCGAGGTGCCCCACGGCCGGGCAGGTCCTGGCAGGTCCTGGGGGAGCTGTGGCCTTGCACACGTGCGTGGGATCGGGACGTGCCCGTGACTCAGCCCTCGGAAGTTCATCGGTTTAGTCACAAGTAGATGGAAATTGTCTATTGGTTTGGCTCCCGTGCCTGAGATGTTGTTTTGGTTGGGATTTTTAGCGCGTTCCCTAGGCGCGAGGGACTGGCAGCTGTTTGGTGTTGGGGTTTTTTTGTCACTCGTGTCATCTCAGTTTTCTTTCTCTCTCTCTCTCTGCTGGGATGCAAAATCCAAGGGCGAGGGCAGGAGAGGGCTGAAAATGGGAACGAAATGCTAAACAGGTGATGTCTGAGAGCTGGGAGCCCGGCACAGACGAGCTTATAAAGGAAAGGGGATTTATTTACTGTAATCCACGTGCTAGCCCCACACTTACAGGGCTCCTGGCGCAAAGCATCCTTACATTTTCCTCTAATTTGGTTCTCTTCCAAGAGGTTTCCCCCGGTGCATCCACCGAACCAGCTTGGAGACGCTCCCTAACCCTGGGGCAAACCCACAGCCAGCAGCAGCGGAGCTGGGCGAGGGGATTCTCAGAGATTCCCCACCTTGGCAGCGCAGCCACCCCCGGGATGTTCATGCCCCGGGATTTCCTGCGGTTCGTACCTTAATCAGGTCAGGTTCGCATCCCTCCCGCGTTACCGACCGCCTCTGTGCTCCCCCCGAGGTGCTGCTGGCCAGAGCAGCCCGAGGCCGAGCCCTCCCCTGCCCAGATGGCGCAGAGGGCTCGTTAATGATTTGTTAATTCAATTAGAAAGTGCTCGTTAACCCACGGCGAGGCTGGAGCTGCCTTCTGGAGGGCAGAGCTCACCCCCGTGCCTGCGACTCCTGCTGCCAAAACATTTATTTGGTGTTAAGCTGCCAGCCACGCTACGCAAGTAAAGATGTTAATCGTGAATGAGGTTCATTTTTAACTCCTGGTTGAGACTAGACTTGGTAAGAACCCTGCTCCGGGGAGGGGAGAAGGTGGCGGGAGCTCTGCTGTGGGTGGGTGTGCAACTCCCAGGGCCAGGCTGGCTGCATCCTGTGGAAGGGAACAAATGTCTCTGCTCCTGCTTGGCCCCAGGGTCTGTAGGAATAAAATGTTCCTTCTGCTGTGGGTGAACGAGGCTTCTCAGCGCGTTTGATGGGCTGCTTTTTAACCAGCCTCCCCCGCGTTGGTGCTGCCTGCTAATAACACCAATCCCAGTCTGGGCTGGTGGTCCCTGCGCCTGTGTTGGATGCAAAATGTCTTTAATTTGGGAACCATCGTGTCTCGATAGCCTGGCTGTAGCAATTCTGCCTTAATGGGAGAAAATAAACTCCCGTAAGAATGATAAATAATGGAGCTCTCTAATGCTCCATTGAATTAATGTTTATCCGGGCAGATAGGGAGGAAAGGAATTAAATTAATATCTGACTTGTAACTGCTACTGTATGTGAATATTGACTTATCTTGCTTTGGAGGGCCATAAATATGTCTCGGGATGTACCCCTGAGACCATAATTGCTCAGGATCACTGTGCAGGTCTGTCTCTGATGTTCCTTCCGAGATTCATCCTGACTTCTAGGGTCAAAAATCCAAATTCCTCTGAAAAAGGACCCAGCCATGTGCAGAGGGGAATGTGTTTGCACTATATGGCAAGCATACAGCATAAATCTTGAAGGCCTCTGCCTCGTATAAATTGCTTTATTGTTTGTGATCCATGGCTGGCTCAGCACTGGAGGGTGTGGAGCCTGACTGAACTCAGAGGAGAGGTGCAGGTGAAGCTTCTTGGCTCTGGGATTGGGGTGGATCCCAGCTGGAGCCTCATTCTCCTTTCTCCCTGTGCCTGGCATTCCCCTCAGGCTGTTTGGGGGTTAAGGATGGCTTGGGGAGATCAGATGGGCTCCTCAGCCTGCCCTGGCCCAGGGCGTTGGGTATCCACGGGCCTGGGGAGAGGGGCGAGCCCTGGACGCTGTGTGGACGCTCGTGTTGATGACCCGGGGATGTGAGCTGAGCTCAGGCACCCCGAACCATGGGGGTGGCACCGGGCATCTCCCAGCTGAGTGTCCTCGGTGTCCTGGGGCTCTGCACCCACCCAGGGGTGCTGCCCGCAGGGTCAGCACCTTGGGAAACCGATGGATGGTGGCAGCAAGGCCAGGCCGGCCTGTCACACTCCCCTGGTGTGAGCTGGAGCATCCCTGTGTGGCTGAGCTGTGGCAGGATGTCTTTCCTCCAGCCGAGCTGGGTGTTTCCAGCTCTTGGGCTCTGTTTTACGTAGGGGATGACTCTCCCGTGTGACTCCCCTGGCAGCAGTGTGTGCTCTCCCCGTTCTCTGGCACAGACAGCGCCAGCACAGGAGTCTCCAGGCCGTGAATGCTGCTCTGAGCCCCCAGATCTCCTCTTCCTTTCACCCACTGCTTCAGGCCCTGCTGCCTGGATGGGGCACTGTTGTGGTGAGGCCATTTTTCAGGACGCTTCTGATTTATCCTTCCATCCCATCCCCGAGGATGGAGCACATCCTGCCCCACAGCAGCCCCTCCGGACACCAGCTGCCGTTCCCATGGGAGCAATTTCCCCTGCAGTGGGCGAATCACAGCCCCGTCTTCAGGAACTGCTCGTGGCAGCAGGACAGGGGAATCCTGTCTTTTTCCAGGAAAAGAAGAGCAGAGGAGCCCGAGGGCAGCACGGGGTACCCGCAGTGAGGGTGGAGACGCTTCTGCCTTCATCTCAGCAAATGGGCTCTGGCTCCTCCAGCAGCGGATGTTCTCATCTCAGCTGGGTTCTGGGCTTGGCTTTGTTTTCTCTTTTCTTGCAGCCCCATGAAGCCGGGCTGTCTCAGCTCTGGGAGCTCAGGGGGTTGAGCAAGTGGGGGTCAAGCTGCAGATCTTGTGGTGAACCGGGGGACAAAAGGAAAGTGCTTTGCAGTGCCTCCCCTCCCCCTCCAAAACCTCCCCCTTTCATCTGCCAAACACCTTGATTTTTTTCACCTCTGGTTTGTTTTTTTTTTTTTTTACTATTGCCTGGATTTTGCATGGGGGGCAGGCTGGAGGTTGGGGGCGGGGGGTGTGTGTGCACTGAATCTATTCAAGGAGTTGTGATCTCTGCATTTCATTTTGCAGTTCAGCTGGAAAGATCTCGTTTCCAAATACACCCACACACAGGCGCAGCAAGAGAGGAGAGCGCAGGGGAGGGAGGGAGCTGCTCAAGGGGGATGGGGCAGCACGGGCAGGGCTGGGGGCCACGGCATGGGCACTGGGAGCCTTGGCAAATGTGACTGGGAGTGGTCCAAGCCTTTGTCCGAGGGCAGGAGATGCCTCTGCTCTGCATCTCGAGGCCGTGCAGGTGCTGGAGTGCCTGGCTGCTTTAGTCCAGAGCAACGAGGGGCTGAGAGGAGCAAAGCTCCCTGAGCAGACCCCATCCCCGAGCCTGGCAGTAGCCCTGAGAGCTTCTGGGGGGACTCTAGGGCAGTTTCAGAATTGCTCAGTGTGTGTGTGTGTGTGTGTGTGTGTGTCCCCACCATGGGCGGAGCAGAGCCCAGGACATGGCCGCACCATGGTGAGACCTGCTTTTGCAATGGAAGAAGAGCAAAAGCACAGAAAGGAGTCACCAAACTCCTCTCCCAGTGACCATCAAGCCAAAACCATCTTGTTTCCAAAGATGAGCCAGTGCTGGAGTGATTCCTTTAGTCTGTAACTCCCCATCCACAGTGTCTCCCCCAGGCCTTCCTGGCCAGCTGGGTCCTGACTCCAGCTCTTGGGTTCTGGAGGAGCTGGGGGAGGGTGGATGCATCCTGGGGTGGGGTCAGTGGAAAGCAAATGAACCTTCATCCTGGTGGGCCTCTAAATGTGAGAGGGTAAAAGAGAGCAGAGGGTAAAAGTGAGGAGCTGAGCAAACGAGGACTTGGTGGTGGTAGAAGGATTTGCAGAGACACCTCAGTCTGCCTAAGCTGGGAGCTGGCAGCAACCTTGCCTCTACCTCAGCGTGCCAGGGCAATGTGGGGGCAGTGACCTGAGCCCCCAGATCTGAGTCCTTCCCTGCCTCCAGGGCTTTGGGGCAGCTTGGGGTGTTGCCACAGGTACCGCTACTCCTGCCCAGCCTCCCCTTGGGCCCTGGGGTGGATGCTGGTGGCGTGTCCCAGGCTCAGCCCCCACACTCCGAGTCTTTCCCTCACCCCTCGGGTCAGTGCGTGATTTTTTCCATCGCTCCGCAGCGGCTGAGCTCATTTAACAATATTCCCTGGGCCAACACGGCTCCTTTTTGAAGTCCCTTGTTTTGGTGTTCCTCAAGCTCTGTGTCCTCAGGCATGAAACACAACACCCCTTGGCGCCGGAGCCGTGGCTTTGGTTATCCCCCACATCCTGCTGCCAGGTGAAACCGCTGCCCCGGCCCTGGGCTGCTGCTGGTGGATGCCATCACCTCCCTAACTCATCCCAGAGCTTAAAAGGTGGTAAAATGGGATCCTTTGGCCACCTTGGCACGCCGCAGCACGCCGCCGGCGCAAAGGCAGCCACGGGAGCGTGCTCGGGGCTGTGTTTGTCTTAGCCAGTGGCCACAACTGGAGCCGGGGCTCTGCCAAGCAGTGAAAATGCCAGAGCAGTGAGTTTATCCCGCGATGTTTGATTTGTGGTCACGGTGGAAGCTGGGTCGGCAGTGACAGTGGAGGATGCAGCAGAAAAGAGAAATTTCGAGACAGTCGCAAAAACATCTCATGGTGCTAAAAGTCGGGATTTTCTCCTTTGTTTTTCCTCCCCCGCTGCTGGCCGCGCTGGCGGCGAGGTGAAGTTTATGGGAGAAATAGCGCGCTTCTGGGAAATATTTTGCCTCGCTTGTATTGTTGAATTTTATTTTCTCTCTCTGGCAGCGGATGAAGGAAACGGGAACACAAACAGCTTGGCCAGTGGGGTATTGGTCCAGAATCAGCCTGGGCAGCGAGAGGCTGCTTTGCTGGGGACAGAAAATACTCGAAAGCGGACAGGGTTTTCATTGTTTTCATTACTCTCCCTTTCTGTCCCTGCGCTCAGCTGGCTCTCAGGATGCTGTTAAACGAGGGGTGAACACATCCTGCTGTTAAGGCGAGGATGTGCGTTGATGCTCCTGGCCTCCCATGTGTTTTCACTGATTAAAATCTTAAATTCTTCCATTTTTTACAAGATTTTGGGTTTCTGTGCCGAGCTGGAGAGTCTCTATGGCAACAGCTACAGGCAACTTTTTTTCCATAACCCTTTTTGGGTTTTTTTGGAAGACAGGGGGGAAGAGGATGAGTGTCTGGTGCTGGAGCATCAATAACTGCTTGAATACCCCAAATATTTGGGGTGGTGAGTGCTGGGAGAGAAATGGAATTGAAATACAGAATTTCTCCATGGCCATGAAGCCAAACACCTGGGCTCTCACTGGACCCCCCTCCCCTCTGCTAATTATAGGATTTTTTTGACTGTGGAGAGTGCAGAGTCCCATCCACCCCCACTTCCATCCCACCCCGGGTCCAGGGGCTGCCCACTTGGGTCTGTCATTTCTGGAGGAGTTCAGAGCCATTCTTGGAGTGTGATTGCAGCAGCATTTCAGACCCAATTAAAACCTGAGCCTTTCAGGAAAAGTTGCAGCATGTAATAGAAAGGAAACCAGCTGGGCTAGATTGAAGCATAATAGCTTTTGGGAGTAATTTTTAGAATCCTATACTGTAGGTCTTTCTAGAAAGATACTATACAATTTAATAACATGTTTTATTCCTATATGTTCTATTTAAATCATCCTATAGTATCGTGTAGGAGGAATCTAATTTTCCTCTACAGGGTAATCTACCTTTCTATAGGTCTTTGGTTGTGTGGTTTTTTTTCTTTTTATTTTGGTCCATTGGAGTTAAATGAAAAAATTACATCCTTCCTAGAAAATCTAACAGAATGATAAGAAAATAATACCCTTAATTTATTTAATAGAGCATGTGAGTATTTTCCATGAGGGTTTATGTAGCTGCATAAAAACCCATTGGGGGCCTGTTAGGGAGGTGATTTGAGATAGGATGGAGATGGGTTCAGATGCTGTCCTGGCCAAGGAGCATGGGGGGCTCTGAAATGGGGCCTGGGACTGTCTAAAGGGGGAAAAAATAAAAATAAATAAACCCCAGGACTTTCTTGCATCCCTATTTCCACTCCTAGGATGCAGTTAGAGAGATGATGGAGCGGTGGGTGCAGGGCTGTGGCATGAACTGCTGCAGCAGGGTGAGACGAGGGGCTGGACCTTGTGCCAGGGGCTGGAGAAAGGAGAAAGGAGCTCTCCATGTGCTCTCCATGCTTGGAAAAATGGGCGTTGGGAGCAGCAGGCAGGGGCTGTGCCACAGGGTGGGTGATGCCTGGTCTGTGTTTTTCAGCACTGCCCTATCTGTATGGGCTGAGTTCTGGGGCGGTTTTTGCCGGTGACATGGATTGGCCACACCAAATCCTCCACAGAGAGTGGGGCAAAGGCTCTCTGTGCCGTGCTGGTGGGTAGTGTGACAGGGCTCAGCGGGCAGGTGACAGCTGGGCCCTTCTGGGCGCTCACCCTGCCCTGTGGGCTCTGTGTCAGCTGTACCCACAGCGCTAAAAGCCCGTGCCTGGGGAGCTCTGCTCACTCGTGGAGAGAGCACCCCACAGGCTGGAGAAGTGCAGGGCTGGCTCCCCCTCCAGCTGAGCCTGAGCTGCCCATCCCTGCGGGGTCAGGGCTGGGTCACCGCTGGCTCCCGGGGAGCTGGTGCCACCCCAGAGACACCGAGAAGGGAAAGGTGCAGTGGCCTTGGTCCTTCCAGGTCCCCAGAGGACAAGCGCCTTTTAATAGCCATGGCAACTAATGAGCCCTGCGTGGTGACAGCCCTGCCGGCTCCATGGCAACGGGCCGAGTATCACATAGCAACATGTGCCTCAGGTACCCATGGAAACGGCCCGGTAGCTTTGGAGCATCCTCTGTTGGATCCCTGCTCCGGGAGGTGGGGCTGGGGTTTATCCCGAGCTGAACCCACCGCTGCGGGGAGCTGGGGCTGGCGTGAATCTGGGGAGCAGGGTCGCAGGGGTGCAGGAAAGCAGGGCCTTTGTGGGAATCAGGCGTGGGAGGTGCCCCAGGGTGTCCAGCAGGGTGTTCCCAGGCTGGTGGAGATTGGAAGGTGCTTGCTGTCCAGTTTTTGTCTTCCTCATGACAGCAGCAGGACTTGGGTGACAGGGGGGTGAAAGATAATTTGAATTTGAATCTCATGGGCTTTGGGTTACTGAAGGAGAAATATAAAAGATGCTCAGGGCTGGAGGGCTGGAAACCACCTCACCACAGGCAGAGTGGTGTCACAGTAGGACGCTCACAGCTGGGCTTTCTTTGTGGTTTCTGCAGTCACCTCATCCTCATCCTGGGTTTTCAAGCCATGAAAAAGAGGTGTAGAGACTGGGAGTGCCCCTCCTCAGTGGGCAGCACTCAGCAAGGGGCAGGCAGCAGGACACAGGCTGTGTCTCCATGCAGCCTCGGCCATTTCTTGCTCAGCAGCTCATTAACGAGCCTGAGCTGTTACAGGTTAATTAGGATTTGTGGCTGGTGAATGTGAAGGGTTTGCTGGGGTCACACGGTGTAAAACACTGTGGATGTCGAGTTGCCTACATGTGCTGGCTGCAGCAATTGCTCTGAACCACTGTAGCAAATGCAGCCTTCCCCGAATTTATCCACTAAGAGGCTGAAAATTTTAGGAATTCGTTTATTTGGAGCTGTTGGAGCATTTCTTGCAAATGCGTTTCCTCCCCCATTGTCGCAATGTGTTTTTAATGGGAAGCCTGCATGGACGCTTAAGAGTATCCCTGGTTTCTGTAAACAGTCATGTGAATAAATGTGATGGCTTTGGGAAGGTTTACAGGTTTGGTGGTTTAAAGGCTGTGAGCAGGGCTGGTTAATATTTTTTTTTCTTTCTTATTTTTTTTTTTTTTCGGTGAACTTTCACACCTACCTGTTGTCTCTTATTTTTTTTCTCTCCCAGCTTTTGTTTGGTCTGTGGGGGCCGGGAGACACCTTTAGGTGACACCTTCAGCAGTGTCCAAATCCTGCTGTTGTTCTGGGGAATGGGAGCCCTGACTTTGCTCAAGTGCTTTTTGAGTGGGACTGGGGAACTTGGAAACTTTTGGAATTTTCCCCGTGGTTTGTGTGTTACGGAAGATAAACGTGAGTCAAGAGCAGGCTCTGTGGGGGAGGTGTTTTCTGTGGGGAAATTTAGGGCTGTGGGTCCATCCTGGTCAGACACGAAACTGGTGCCACGAAGGATGAACATTAAAACAGGAAAATCTGTGCTGAAGCTCTTCTGGCTGTTGGGGCAGCAAAGAAACACCTCTGTGTCTCTGCTGTGCCCTGATGGATGATCTCAGGCCCATTCAACCAGCAGAAAGCTGGCTAAATAAACAAAGAAATAGGGGATTGCAATAAAATTTCCAAATATCAGGCTTCTTACCCCAATAAGTATTTTCTTGTGGGGTGGGAGTCAGCCCTGGGTTCAGCAGGTGCCCCTGTGGCTCCCTGGTGCAGGAATGGCTCCTCCTGCAGCGTGCGGGAGGCTCGGGGAGAACGGCGGCCTCGGAGGAAGGCTGCAGCCTGCTCAGCGAGGTTTAATTAAATCTGAAATCCCGGCTGTTTTCTCCTGGGCTTTGGCTTGGGATGCCACGGGTAGGGAATCAGTGAAAGGAAATAAAGATAATTAGAGCAACTTCAAGGGCTGCCGCGCTCCCGGCGAGCGGGGGGCTGCAGGCCGGGTGGGCTGCGGAGTGGCTGAGCTGTGCTGCTCCTCTGGGATGTGCACGGACGGGATCGCTCCCGGGGAAAGCCTGAGCTACCACTCCAGCTGAGCGCCGTCCAAGTCAGGGATTTGCTCAAACTCAGAGCTCAGAGTTGGCAGTGCCATCTCCGAACCCCACAAATGACTGGGCAGCCCTGAGCTGGCAGCAAACATCCCCTGCCCTGGTGTCTTTCCCCCCCATTTTTTAGGGACCTGCTTATTAGGGCTATGAAGAGCCTGGCTATAAATGAGATACAAATGGACAGTTAACACCACATCTCCTTAAGGCCAGTGTAGATATTCTGGTATTTAAACTAGCAGAGCCAAGGGGAAGGAGCCAGCAAAAGGGGGGGAAAAAGGAAAAGTGGCTCTAATTGAGGTCAGTATTTGAACAGTCCAATTAATCAATAGGTCTGGGTGGCTGAACCAACACACCCCAGCAAGGACTGGTGCAGGCTGAGAGCTGACCTAGGGTGAGCTGCTGCTGCCGTGGAGGTTTCAGTGCTGGTAGGAGCATCACTGTTGACAGAGGTTTTGGTGTTGGCAGAGTTGTTGTTGGCAGCCCTGAGGGATGCTGTGGGCTGAAGCTGGTGGTTGGCTGTCGAGGGCACTGGTGGGCAGCTTCTGCTGCCTCCAGCCTTGCAGGAACCTGTGAAAATCTCCTTATTCCCCCAAAGCATGGCTCCTAAAGCACTACACTTGTATCACCGGTTCTTAAAGCTGGGGTAGATTGAACTGGTGGGGGGCAGGGGAGATTCCCAGCCAGGAAAGGTGGGGTGCACCCGAGGTGCTAAGCGGCACTTCCCTTCACCCCAACCCCATCAGGATGGATGGGAACTGTGGACATCCCTCCCCTCACTTTTTTGGCAGCTGAGCCTTTCCAGGGTGGTGGCTTAGCAAACGTCCAGCATTCCCAGACTCGCATTTTTATTCTCCTTTATTGCTCTTCCAAGAAAACGCATGTGTGCGTGGGGAGAGGAGATTATCACGTTAGTGTTGAATACCCTGAGGGGAGGTGGGGAGGGGGGGTTGTTTTTTCCTGGTCTATCTCCTAAGGACAGCCGGGCTGAGCAGCAGCACGTGCTTGTGGAATGTGGCACCCATGGGTGCAGCCGTGCTGGGCAGCACAGTGTGGAGGCAGCCAGTGCCTTCCCGANCGTGCTTGTGGAATGTGGCACCCATGGGTGTAGCCGTGCTGGGCAGCAGGCAGCCAGTGCCTTCCCGGGGAGTCTGCACTCCCAGCAGCCAGGAGAGCACAGCAGAGAGGAGGAAAAAAAATCCTTGTTGTTATTATTCCACGAATTTCATACACTGAACTGATGCACATGGCAGATGAGATGATTTGCCTCCAGGCACACAGGAAAAGCGACGTGAGGCAGGATGGTTTTGGCAATCCTGCGTCTTAAACGTGAGATGAAATCTTCTGGGATGGAAGGGGGTGGAGGAGCTGTGGTTTGGGTTCTCTCGGGGGTCACACTGTCCCTGTACCGCGGAGCCGGGTGAGGCTGCAGCTCGCCCTAACCGTGCTGCTTTCTTCCCCCATCCTTTCAGAGGAGGGGAGAAAGTCGCTGCTATTTCCACCGTCTCGCTCCGTTTCCAGGTTAGGAATCCAGGTCGCTCTCAGGTTTGCCGGAGGAAGGTGAGGGGAGGGCTGTAAAACCTGGCGGTGCTCAGGAGATTATTTATGGCCGGGTTCGGTGCCACGTTCGATGCTCTTTGCTGCCTCGTTCCCACCTCCCACGGCCCCTCGCTGCAGCTGGGCTGGAGGAGGGGGAAGGGGCAGATGCCTTTGGCAGCCCCGCGGGGTCTGACGCTGCCCTGCCTGGGCAGGGTGGGAGATGAGAACCTCAGGTCCCTGCAGGTCCCACCAGGCACCTCCCCTGGCCCGGCCGGAGGAGCGGAAGGGACAAGAGGCTGGTGTCACTGTCCCTGTGCCAGCTCCCTGCAAGGTGACACAGATCCTGGGGACCCCCCAGCCCCTCCCGCCGGGGACGCGTGGGCAGACGGGATGAATGAGCGGTGCCTTCGGCGACGCTCGCAGCAGGTGCTAACGAGCGGGGCTTGAAATACCTCATCACCTTCAAAAGGGTGGGGTTTACCGTGTGTATGGAAAGGTAGAAAAAAGCCTGTTTGCTGGCCGAGCGTGTCAGTGGGAGCTTCCTCCCCCTCTTCCTCCTCCTGATGCCTTAAGTTTTAGCTTTTAAATTTTTCGGATTCTATGCTGTTTTCGTGTGTAGTTCCGGGCTTCGTATTAAGAGTTAGCGAGCTTAAGGCATCGCTCCCCCCTCGCCAGCTGCAGCACCCAGCACGGCGCTGAGGATGCTGCAGGTTGTGAGGCCATCGGTACCGGGGTGGCTGCAGGAGGAATCCCCTCCGCGCTCTGGTTTCAGCAGCACGGGCACGCTGCGGTGCTGGAGGGGAGTCAGCTCTCGAGGGCCGGTGTAACTGTGGCCCAGCTCTGCCCCTGGGAGTCCAGCAGAGCTCCTGGAAGCGCCCGTGGTCTCGGCACCGTGTCCTTGGCTGTTCTTTCCCTTGGCGCTGGTAGGGAGTCAGTGAAACCATCGCCGACACGACGAGTTTAGAACGGGCACAAACAGCGGCATTTTCTTTTTGCCTCCAGCCGCATCCTGAGCTGCAGATGAGAAGTGTGATTTATGTTTTCGTGCTGTTCTAGCGATTTCTGGTGTGTTCCCACGACTCCAGCTGCCGGGACAGCCGGGGAAGCAGCTGGCTGGGCGAGCTGGCATCGCCGGGCACTCCTCGCTCCTCGTGGCTGGCCCACGCCTGCCCAAATAAAAGCTGGGGAGAACGCGGAGCTTGCAGGCTGCTGCTGGAGGTGCGGAGAGCGCTTTAGCAAGCTGGCATGTTCTAAAATTACCGAGGCAGGCTCCCTGCCGGGCGAGCTGCTCGCGGGGGGCTGCGGGCCCATTTCCCCAGCAGCTCCTCGCTGCTGGAGAGGCCGGTGGCACAGCACCGTCCACGGGGCGAGGAACACCAGCGCTGGGTCGGGGCGGCTGGCGCTGGGTGGGCTGTGGAGACCCCCAGCACGCACGTTTCTGGAGAGTGGAGAGTAAATAAGGTCGTTGTGCGTCGTGTCCCCGCTCGCTGCCACCCTGCCGGCAACCTGAGCCCGGGCGGCCGCGGCCAAGAGCAGGCGCCGGCCAAACCCGAGCGGCCTCGCCAGCCGCGCTCTGCGGAGCAGCTCCATTGATTAAGAAATTGTTGCGTAACCTCTAGCGAGGCTCCTCTCCGCTTTGCAGCCACTTGCCTCTCTCCCCTCTAATTAAGCTGGCGCGCGATTCCCGCTGGGTTTGCTTTCCAAGGAGGGTTGCCGGGTGGATGGCGGGGCTGGAGCGGCCGCTCACCGTCTCGTCTGCCCCGGGTTTGAGCGGGGTTTTGACGCTGGGGCTGGGGACAGGGACACCTGCGAAGGCGCCCAAGGCACCGTGAGCATCACCGCTGCCCCGGGTGCGGGATGAGCGGCTGCTGCTCCAGCACCGCCGGCCAGAGCTGCTGCTCACCCACTGAAAATGCGCAGAGGCGCTGCTGCCTGGAAGGAGGAAAAAGCTGAAATGTTTTTCTTGGAGAGAGGAGGGAGCCCGGCCGGGAGGGCAGGGAGGCGCTGCAGCGTGCCGGCAGCGGTCGGAGGGGATGGCTCCTCTGTGCCGTGACCCCCAGGGCCGGGCACGGTCCTTTGGCTCGGGCTCGCCCTTGCTGACACGCACCATTGGCAGCGGCCGCCTGAACCGGGGATGCTGCGGGGAAACCCGAGAGGCTTTGGCTTTGCTGGAAATGAAATGAGGAGAGGGCAGGGGGCCCCGTTGGCAGGGGGGGGGTCTGGCTTTCCTGCTTGGGGCTGAGGGAACAAAAGAGGAACCCGCAGTGACATTTTGAGTGTTGCACAACTTGGCACAGCTGACAGTGGGTTGGTTTTCTCATGCTGTTCCCTCTGTGCATGGCCTTCTTCTTCCCTAGCCCCGGCTCTCCCCTTCCTCCCCGGGGGAGCAGCTGGTGCTGGAAGCTCCTCCTGGACGATGGCTCCAGGGAGGATGTGCCTCATGAGTCCCTTTGCCACCCAGGGAGGGAAGCCGTGTGATGGAAAGCCCTGACAAGGAGGCGATGTTCCAGCTTTGCCTTCTGGGGGTTACAGTGCTGAGCCCCACGGGCTGCCTGCTGCTCACTGGAGGTGGTAGCGGGGAGAGGGGAACATCCCTGGGGTGATCCCTTTGGGAGTGATCCCGCTCCCGGGGGGTGGATACTGGGGGGCTCTGTGTCCCCCATCCTGCTGTCATGGTCCCCCCAAAGGTCCCATGGCAGCAGCCCCGCCGTGGGTGCCTGGCTCTGCTGGCCTGTCCCTCTGTTGCAGTGCTGCTGGAATGCCCCCCGACATGAAAGCTTTATCAGGGGTTGGGATCTCATGGGATCCAGCTCTGCAGGTCCCAGAGACTTGGGACTACAGGGGGCTCAGGAAGTCCCAAAGTCTGTCCTGTCCCCATGAGCAATGTGGAATTGCAGGGAGAGTGTCATTCCAAACCAGTGAAGTGGAACGAATATTTGGGAACTGGCAGCTTTCTGGCTTTTCTCCCACCACTCAAAACCTTTCTCTTGCTCACACAGACAATTTTTGTATTTTACTTCTTAAAATGCATATGCGTGTGTATAAATACTGTATCTTGGCAGGCGCTGTTCCCCAGTACCTATTTCCCCAGGGAAATGGGGATTTGGTGGTGGAGCAGCCTCCTTGGTCTCTGGGGCCTCATAAACCTGGCTGTTGTTTATGGCCTGTGCTCAGCATTCTCGCTGCTGCTCCGCTCTCCTCCATCTCTCTGGAGGGCCCTGACACAGAGGGATGGGCTCCTCAGGGCTCACCTTGCCCTGCTCCCCACCCAGAGCTTGCTGGGGGCTCCTTGCAGCAGTTGGGCTGTTTGAAGATGCAGGGCAGAGCTGGTCCTGGCTCAGTCCTGGAAAATCCCCTTGTCGAGTTTACCCCGGTGTGTCCTTGAGAATAGACGCGCTGCTCCGGGTTTGGATTTTAACGACTTGCTGGTTTCTAACAAAAATAACCTGTGTGGACTCCCGGTCTGTCCATTGACTGGCCAAGGGCCCCACTCTGGGGTTCAGTAGTGGTGGGACAAAGGCCTTGCATGGCCTTTGCACCCTCACAGGGGCTCTGCAGTTTGTCCCCACGCCACCCACATTCCGCCTTTTGCTGTTCCTTTGGGCCCCTCACCCTCCTGCCAGCACCCATGGAGCTGGGCAGCCTCTGCCATGGCCACGTGTCCCTTTGCTGCTGTGGTGGGGGCACAGGACATCACCATCTTCCTCTTCTTCCTCTTCATCGCTGTGCAGTGAAAGGCTCGTGGGGATGCTGGGCCCTGATGGGGAAGCTCCTGCCCTTTGCTCCCTGCTGCCGGATTCCCAGCATGGCCCCACGGAGGGAAAACCCCGCCTGGGGGTGGCTGGGGGGTTTAATAACCCTGAGAATGAATCCCAGCGCCGTCCCGGCCTCTCGGGGGAGCAGGGTCACGTCACTGCTCAGGAAACCACTCCTTGGGAGCGACAGCTTGTTAAAGAGGGAAAGAAACCCAGGGGGGCTGGGTGGGCGTGGGGCTGGGGCACGGGAAGGCTGGATGTGCTTCCTGCACCCTCCCCGCTGCTCTCCACACACGCTCAAGGCTTTTTCCCCAGTTCAGGTGTGGGACCACTGCACGTGGAGGACAGCGATCCTGCTCTGTACCTGCAGAGTCTTGCGTTTCATTGTTCACTCACACAGGGGGTGGCTCTGGTTTGAGCGAGCCTGTGAAGGGCTGAGCTGTGGGGTGATGGGTTGATCCAGGAGAGGACGGACTGTGGGGTGGTGGGGAATGTGATACCCAGATTCCACCAACTCCCCACGGACGTGCAAGGCTGGGGTTGTGTCTGTGGGGTGCCTTGGGGGATACGCAGTGAATCCGGCTCTGGGTGTCACCAGAGGGCACGGCCCCACTTCTGGGGAGCAGAGGCAGGCATGGCCTCGGGGGCTGGTGCAGAGGCAGAGTGCTCTGCCCGCCCTGGCCATCCCTTCAGTGACACCGCACTGCTCGCCGTGCCCTCAGCTGTCACCCATCCTGAGAACGCGTGTGTGGTCCCCAGCACTTGCCACATCTCCTGGCACGACATCCCAGCCTCTGTTGTTCCCCGCTCGCTCCATCACCCGGGTGAAAACTGCCCAAGCACGGGCCCTGCCTGGAGGCATTCGGCAGCAAGTGCCTCACCTGGGTCCCTGTCCTCCGCTGGGGTCCCTGGCTCTTGCCCGCTCCCTGCTGCACACTCAGCACCTCCTCAGGGCAAGGAAAACCAGGCGAATAATTCACCCTGAATTATTCAGCTCGCTAATTTATTAGCTGGACAGACGTCACTGCATTCCTTCCCTGGGCTGCCCACCAGCGGATCCCAACCTTCTGAAAGCGGAGAGCATTCCTTCCCCTGCCGTTTCCGCTGGCTCGCTCTGTTTATTTGCAAATCGCCCATTTGCGTGTGTTACTTGGATCCCTCTGATTGCGCCTGCCTTTGATTTGGGCACGTAGCTCGCTCCGGGGGTGGCTGACCCCCGGCAGGGTGGGATGCTGCTCTGAGAACCGGGGCTTTGCCATGAGCAGCTGCAGCCTTTTTTAATTCATGATTTGTTTTGTGCGGCCGATCCCTGATTTTTCTCACCGCTGCTGCTCCCGCGGATGGGAGGATCCCGTGGGAAGCGAGGGAAGAGCGTGCAGAGGGGACGGAGCGGAGCGCGGGCTCCTGTCTGGCTCTCCCTGCCGGGTTCTGGTAGGGGTTGCTGCTGTCCCGTTCTCAGCGCTGCGGGACGGGGCAGGCACTGCTGGAGCTGCTCTTCCAGAGCCCCAGTGCTCTGTAAACCTCCCTCTCTGGGGAATAACCCCCCCGGGCACCCCGTCCTGGATTCCTTTTCCAGGGCTTGGGTTCAGGTCCACCCTCTCCAGTGCCTGTGGGATTTGCTCAAGTGCCTTCCCAGAGAAAGAACAAGGCCTGTGGGGTCCTGCTCAGCTTTGCCCCACTTGGGTACAACATCTGGGAAGTGCTCAGGTTCTGGACCCGTCCTCTCAGCTATTTTGGGCTGCATTGCAGGACAGAGTCCCCGATGCCAATCTGGTGTGCCAGGCAGGGGCTGCAGGTTGAGCAGGGCGTCCAAGAAGCAATAACCCAGGAGGATGATCATCCCAGCCCTCAGGTTTGGGGCCATCCGTAAAAATCCGTGCTGAGAGCACAGGTGTCTGTGGAGAGGAGCGGCCTCTTCCACCCCGTGGGAAGTGCAGGCTGTCCTGCCACCTCCAGAGGCATCCCTGGGAGCAGAGTGTGGAAGGGAAAGGTGCCAGAGGCGGGGAGAGCCCCCTGAAAGCTGGGAGTGAAGCAGCCAAGTGCTTCCTGAGCCCTGCCATGGGCACCATCCCCTCGCGGCAGGGGAGGAAGGGCTGGAGGAGGATGGCATCGCTGAGGGGGCTGTTACTCAACAGCACCTCACCTGAGCCTCATCTCTCCAGTGCAGGAAAGCACCTGGAAGGAATGGGAGGCTGTTCCCCCTGCCAGGATGGCTCTGGGATATGCGTCTGGGACTGGCAGTGGGAATCTGTCCTCCTTTTCCTGGGAGCTCTTGGCATTACCATCACCCTGGAGCCAAGAGGAGGTGCAGGGCAGAGCCCTTGTCCCTGTGGGGTTTAGGGCAGGTGTCGCTGGCAGAGGGTCCTGGTGTGGCTGTGCTGGGCTTGGGCGAGTGAATGGCAGTGGCTGTAATTGTGCCTGAATTCCTCCCAACCACAAGTGAAATCTGCAGAAATACAGAAAGTAAACAGCTCGGGGCCGAAATTCCCAGCGCTTTGGGGAACCTTCCACTAGGAAAAGTTTCTGGGCTGCGAACAAACGGTCTGCCTCTCCTCCAGCCTGCCTGTGTGGGGACCCCCTGGACAGGGAGGGATGCAGCCACACTGCCACGGGGACTGTGCTGGGAGCTGGACTGACTTTATGCCTTGGAGCAACTTGAATATTTTCTTCTTGTTGTTTTTTTTAAATTTTTTAATTATTTTATTTTTTTATTATTCCTTTGCTGNGAACAACTTGAATATTTTCTTCTTGTTGTTGGTTTTTTTTTTTATTATTATTATTTTATTTTTTTTATTATTCCTTTGCTGCTGGTGTCTGCCAAACAGGGAGGTTTTAATCTCCTTCTTGCAGACTGTGAGAACAATTGTCCAGGACACTGGGGCGACCTTTGCCGCACAAATAGGGGATGGGAAGATGGCAGTGGGAAGCAGCCTCCTGCTGCAGCCTCCCTGCCCTGGGGAGCTCTGCTCACCCCAGCTGCAGGTGCTGCAGGGGGAAGGGGCCCTGGCAAAGAGCTGAGCAGCCCTTGCCACCCCTCCCTGCACGCTGGGAAAGATGCTGTCCCCTGAGAGTGTCCCCTGGAGCGGGTGGGACTGTCCCCAAGGGTGAGCATCTCCCACGCTCCCCCCATCCTCCCTTCCCGCTGGTCTGGAGCCCAGCCCCTGGGTCACACTGACCCTGAGGAGCTCTGTTCAGGGCTGTGACAGTGACAAGGACATCCACCAATGTCTGGGGCTCAGCTGCACCCAAACCTTTCCACGCCAGCCCATCCCCAGGGAGCTGGGTGGCTGACTGGGTGTTGGACCTGCAAAGGTGGTCAGTTTGGGGGAGAAAAACCCCGTTGTGCATGTGAGTGCATCGAGAGGATTTTTGGGATGCTCTCCATGGGAGAAGCCTGACTCTGCTGGGAAACATCCCCTCGCTGGACCCACTGTCCCACCCACACACAGACAGTTCCCAGTGACCCCTTCCCCTCCTGCCAGGGATGGTCTCAGCTCCTCCTGACCCTGCAGCTCCACGGGGCAGCTCTGGTTGGTTCCCTTGGCCTCTCCCTGCAGGTCAGGCCTTTCTCTGGCTCTCCTCCAAGTGTTTGGATCAGCTCTTGGAAAACTAAAGCCATAAAGTTCGCCCCAGCTGGAGTAGGAACCCGCAGTGACTGGCTTGGGAGGCAAGCACTGGACCCGGTGGTTATTTATAATGCAGCAATGAGGTTAAAAATAACAGAAATTTGAGCTCGGGAAGTTGTTTTGGAAGATAAGAAACTTTTACTTTGGTATTCAGATGCCAGGGCTAGTGCTGGCCATCCTCTGTCCCTGATGTCCCCATGCTGTGTCCCTCGGGGGTTTGCAGTCCCTTCCTTCCTCCCAAAGTACTGGGCCCTGTTTTGTGTCTGCAGGAATGATCTCTGCTCCCAAAGAGAGGGGGCACCGTGGGAAGCCCCAAAAACTGCTGTGCCGAGTGGTGGCGCAGGGGGGGCTGACTGGGGTCTGCTCAGGGGTCCTGGTGGCCGTGGGGAGGGGACAGCGTGTGGCCATAGCTCCTGCACAACCCTCTGGTCATGGTTATTGTCACCACAGCTGTTTGTAGTGACAACCCGGGCTCAGAGGGGTTCCCACCCCTGCTCCCGACCTCTCTGCTGCCCCCCGGGCACATCTCGAGCCACGGCTGCCCCACTCCTGGCAGCTTCCAAAGCCTTCCTGGGGGTCTCCTCTGGCACTCCCAGCTCCTCTCGCTGCTGCCGCGGGTGGGATGCAGGCTGGGAGTCGGATCCTCCCCTTCGTGTTCCTGGTACAGCGTCCTTGCCCAGGGAGAGCCAGAGGGCACCTGAAGGCTGAAGCCGGTTGGTGACACAGTGTCCCCTGTGACCCCCTCCAGCCCTCTGCTGGCCGGGACACCCAACCTTCCCAAGGCCCTGCGCAGGCACGTTTCTTGGCATCGATATTTTATTTTGCTTCAGCTCAAACCTTTTCCCTGTTGACACAGTGCCAGTTCTGCTCCAGCTCGCTGGGCTGAGCAGGGGTGACCTTTCCCGTGTTTGCTGTCGGGGCTCAGGATCCATCTGTGCTCTGCAGCCCCAGTGCAGCCGTGGGCAGCACCCGGCAGGAATGGCTCCCTGGCGGGTGCGGTGCCACTTCCCCGTTTTCATTTCTGCCCTCCTGGCTCTGGGCCTGTCTCCTTGCACCCAACCGTGTCTTGTTGCTGATGCAGAGCCCTGTGGGGAGCCAGGCTCCCCCTGTCCCTGTGCCTCAGCACCGGGGAGTGTGTCCCCAGCCAGGCTCCCTGTAGAGGGGAATTTCTCATTGAAGGACTCGATGTAAAGGGCTGATCCATCCCAGCTCTGCATCGCTACCAGCAATACAACCCTCTATCAGCAGGGGAAAATCCTCTTCAGGAGGGAACTTCAAAGTTAATCTCAGGGTCAGCCCCTCAGCGGGGGGATCCTGTCCCCAGCCCTGGACGCCCAGTCCTGCCCACACGAGTGAGGAGGGTCTCCTCTCTCTGGCCTGGCACCCACCACGGGTTATTCCATCAGGGTGCACATTTTGGGGAGTGGAGCCAGTGGCCACACGGCCGCTCTGGCAGCATTTCTAGCTGAGCAGAACGAGGCAGGGATGGAAGCTGGAGATGAGCTGGAGGCTCCGTTTGTGACAGCAGCTCCTGTGGGATTCGTGTGGACTCGCCTGTCTGGTTCTGGGTAGCAAAAGCAATGTGTTAAACCCTGTGGGGACTGTCCCAGAGCATCACCAGCCCCTTTCTTCCCAAATCCAAACAACACATGAGGCCAAACTTTGCCATTTGTGATCCGTGAGGAAGAGAACTCGCTACGTTACTTTTTGGCAAAGTCTTGCTGAGAACTCCTCGAGGGTGAAATGAAACGGGGTCACAGAAGGGTTTAATTCGGTACCTTGTCCTTCAAGGGAAGGAAAAGTCAGACAAGAAGTTTTAAACATTTTATAAAAATATCCACATGTGCTCAGCGCAAAACTCACCGTCTTTACCTAATTTAGAAAATGACTTTATATGGAGAAAGATTTAACAGTGCTCCATGGAGGGGAAGAATAATGAACACGTCTGCACCAAATCGCGCTGTCATCTGAAGATCTCCAAGTGCTTTCAAAAGGGTTGGAGAGAAATAATTGTTCTTCTCTTCCCTGGTTTTAGAAACTGAGGCATGGGATGAGAAAGCCTGAAAAGTGCAACTTTCCTGACTAATTTTAGCTATTTGAAGTCCAGATCTAAGTACCTAAATAAATGACCTGATTTTAACAGACTGCTGGTCAAGTCTCCAGGGTGAAACCTGGAACAAGTCAGGCTCCATAGGTCTGCAAAGGTGGCCTGGGTCTGGAGAAGGAGCCTCCTTCCTTTAATTTGGCACTGTCACCGCAAGCCTTGCTCAGATTTAGGATAAGATCATACTAATGAAAAGGAATCTATCTGAATTTCTTTGAACTTAAGAGAAAAATGGAGAATTTGTGTTTGGAGCAGCCATGTGAGTTGAGATCCTGTGGTGGCTCTTGGGGACAGGGGCTGGATCCCTCTGGGTCTGAGAGACAAAAGCAATCCAGGCTTTTCAGCCCTGTTATCACACCCAACCTCTGAAATTCATTTAGTAATCAACAGTGCAGATGGTGAAGGAAAAGAAGGAAATGAGGGAAGGACCTGCACTACCCTGAGCAGCTGAGCCGCTCCTGGTGTGGGGAATTGCACAGGGATGCCATGCACGGACCATTTCCCACCTCTGCAGTGCTGGGGGGGCTGGGGCTGCTGGTCTCAGCTCCCCTGCTGCTCCTGCTGCCCAAATATAACCCAAAATCCCTTGAAAGGAAAATGTGATCTCTCTTTCCCAGCTGAGCAGTCTGCTGGGTCTCCAGGGTCAATCTCACCAGGAATGAGCAGCGAAGCGCTTGCAGAAGTGGAGCTTTGAATTAGGTGGGCTTAGCTGGGATCCTAAAGCTGACAAGTTGAACCTGAGGACAAACTGGGGCTGGTGGGTTGTGCGGGGAAGTGCGACCTGTTCCCAAAATGTCAGCCCAAGCTGGGAAGATGCTTCCTACAGCTTGTGGTGCAGGGGCAGTGATCCCTGGGGAGATGCTGGCTGGGTGGTGATGTGAGAAGAGGGCAGAATAGCTGTCTTCGTGTTTTGCATCCTTGGACAGCCCCGAGCTCATTTGTGTACAAGAACAAATTAGAATTTAATTACGTGCGTACAACACCAACTTCTTCTTTGTGATCACGGTCTGTCTGATGAGTGAGAATTGTAATAAATATTTCCTGTGACCAAGGGCTGGTCCCAGCCCTGGCACCTGTATCTTCTCCTCTGCATGCCCACAGCTTGCTTTGTTTTCGTTTTGTCCTCCTGCAAAATCGCCTCCCTCTGAAGAGGGATGGCTGGGCTGGGATGTCCAGAGCTGCCAGGTGCCCCTGAGATCCTCCATCCCAAATCTGCATTGCTTCAGGATGGAGCTCAGAGTGTGACAGGCAGGGCTCAGCCACGACTCTGGCTCCTCTGGTCACTGCTGGTGCAGGCAGATCCCTGCCTGACTGCCCCGCCAGAGCCCTGGGACCCAGCATGCAGGAGTGTTCCCCCTCAGCAGGAGCGAGGCGTCGGGCACCCAGCAGCACTGCCGGGGGAAAGGCACCCAGTCTTTGGCATTTTGCTTTCTGCTCGCTGCCTGATGGCTCCATGCCTGATTTTTTGCTCCCTCCCCATTTTGTTCGGTCTCACACGAGCCTTGGTGCTGCTGCAGGACCGTGGGCATTGCCAGCAGTGCTGCTGGGCTCTCTCGGTGCTCAGGGGGAAGCAGCTCCTCTCGCAGGTGGCTGCTCCTGTGGAAACCCAGCTGCCTTTGCTTTCTTGTCCTTCAGAGATATCTCCTGCTCAGAGTGCCTGAAATGCACCTCCCGGCCTGCTGGCACTGAGGGCAGGAGGAACTGTGGCTGTGGCACAGATGAGATGGGGAAGGCCAAATCAGGGGAGAAGGAATTAGGACATACAGAAGTCCCCTTGATCGGGACAGTAACCTCTAATCCAGCTCAGTTCTTCTTATTTACAGTTGCCGGGAGGGCAGGAAAGAGAAAAGCAGGCTGGCAAGATGCACAGGGCTGATCTCCTTCCCCCCAGCTGCTTTGCTCTCACTAATGTATTTGCTGGCAGTGCTCGCTGTCCCCGGAGCATTTTGAGCTCGGTCAGAACAACTGTTCACAGCCAAAACAGGAGTGTCGGAGCAGGCACTGGACTGGGAATGGCTGGGGGGTGACTGGAGCCCCCAGCCCCTCAGTAGGGGATGCCTGTGGGGAAGTGAGGTGCTGAGCCCTCTGTGCCCCCTCCTCAGCGGGCAGAGATGAGATGCAGCAGGGAAACCTTGCAGCCCCCGCCTGCAGCAGGGTCCCTCAGCACTCACAGGGTGTTTCTGCTGAAGGAAAGGGCTGGGCACTGGTTTCCTCAGGCCCTACTGCTCAAAAATCCTCCCTGAGAAGCCCCGGGGCTGCTTCTCTCTAGCTCAGCACTCAGCAAGAAGAGCAGAGACATCCGAGAGTGCTGCCCTGCACCGGGACACAAGGAAGGACAGAGTCCTGAGGGAATCGATTTGGTTGCACTTTGCAGTGTCGCAGAGGAGATCAAAATCTCCCCCAAAATCTCCTACGCTGTAAAATGAGGCATTTGATACCCCAGGCTGCAAGCACGGGCTTCTCTCCTGAGCATCCTCGGGCCTGAGCTGTGCTGGGACAGCGGGACTCCGGCGCCCGCTGCGGAATATTCCAGCACTTTCAGTGTGGGCTGGTGTGGTCACTGCGCTTGTTACAGGCAAAAGCAATGAGAATTTTATGAGGTGTAAATGGATTGTGCCTGAAAGCATCCATGACCCGCTCGGCTCCATACATGCACACGCTTCTTCTGCGCCTCCTCTCCTCAGCCAAAATATCTTGTCTCCTTGCAGGCTCAGAGGAAAGATAAATATTAGCACTTTGAGATGCTCTGATCTGAGTTTCTGTCTGTGTTGCTGTTGTTGTGGTTAAAAAAAACACTTTTTCTGGCTGCAAAATTCATCAGGGTCCAGTCTCCGGGGTTCAGAGGGAAACCAGAGCAGCTGTTAATGAGGGAGCAGTAATATCTAGAGCTCATTTCAAAGCAATAATGGGATTAGAAAGGAGAAAAACATACGTTGGTCCCGTGCTTGATGGCTTTATTTTCGGCTTTTTTGTTGCTTTTCACTTTATTGGTTAGAACATCCATTTTGCATTAGAGGGCAGATGATGAAATCGCATGGGATCGCAGAGAGGTACCAGCCCTGGGCTGAGATGGGGAAGTTTGAGCTTTCTTGGCCATTTCAGAGAGTTTTCACCACAGAGAGCAGGAGTTAGAAGCGCACAGGGAGCAGGAGCGGGCAACGAGGCTGTGATGGAGAGGGAGACAGGACAGCGAAGGGCAGGAGCTGGAGACTGCAGCCTCCTCAGCGAGGCTTGTAATATCTTATTAATGGAAGAGAAACTGCAATTTTTATTTTGTGGAAATTCTTTTGTTCCACATTAAATTTTAAAGCGCTTTGCTCCCATTGCAGCCTCCTGCCAGCGCGTGCTGCTGGCTGGGAGGAGCTGCCCTTTGAGAGGTTGTGGGAGAGCCCGTGTTTGTGTCCGGGCTGGGGGAGCGGAGCAGGGCTGCAGGGTCCTTCCCTAGGGCTGTCACCCCAACCCCAGCCCTCCTGAGTGTCACCCAGAGCCCGGGTTGGGGCTGTGGAAGGTGCCACGGGTGGGCTGCGTGCCCTTGGAAGGTGCAGGGGCTTGAGGAGGGCTTGCCTACACCCAGAGCTGTTTTTTAATTAACTCCATGTGCAGGGACATGCAGATCCTGGAACAAGGCACCCTTATTCCCTAATAAGCTTGTCCACACATGAAGTAAATCAATAGCAGCTCATCAGGAGCTCTGGGCTGGCTGGAGATGCCGCCTCAGGATGAGTCACATCCAGAGAGGGGGGCAACATGAAAAGAAAAGGGAAAAGAAATCGGAGTTTGAGTCCAGACCTAGACTCAGGGATGCCCGTTGTGTTTTCTGGTGTGCCAAACCGAAGGGCTGGCTTTTACTGTGTCCTCTCCCTGGTCTAATCGTTGTGGGTGGTTGGAGCAGAAATTTTCACCTTGATCTCGTGATTATCTGCTGGGCTCTGAGTGCCTGAATATCAGGAGTCTTTGTGGCTTTCAGCTGGCTGTGGGTTGGTCCCCACTGAGCTCCAAAGCGAGTGGTGCTGGCCTGGGGCTCCCAGGGAGGAGGGAATGGAATGGGCTGGGGCTGAACAGCTCCGAGGGTATTCTGGAATACCAGGGGTCGTTCCTGCTGCTTTTCCTGAGCCAAAGTGAGCAAGGCTCGGATGCTGTGCAGGAGATTGGGAACCTGGGGAGCTGTGTACATTTTTCATGAAGCTTTTTGGGAGATCAAAAGCATTAGAAATCATTTGGTTTAAGGTTCCTGAAGTGACCAAATGCCTTGAGTGAGGCTTCTCCAGAGCAGCCTGGGGCTGCTCCAGGACACAGCAGAGTGCAGGGGCAGATCCAGCTGCAGAGGCAGGGTCTAGTGAAGGGTTTGGAGAGGAAAGGATGAATTGCTTCTTACTGGGGGTCAAGAATGTTCCTCACCTCTGTCCCAGCAGTTGCTGGTGATGAGGGTCAGGACATCTGCACTGAAGGTGCCCAGTCCCCCTTGGCAGGATAAAGACCCCTAAAGTGGGTCACAATTGTCACGATTTCCACCCAAATGTGCACAAACCAATGGGTTTCCCAGCTATCTCAGCAAAGCTGAGCTGTAGAAGGGATGTGGAACTGGAGCCTCTGCAGCTGCCAGGGTCTCTCTGCCTCATTTCTCTCCAACACCCAGAAGCTCCCAGGGCAGTGGGCACCCAGCAGGTGCCAGGGCTTATTCTGCAGGAATGAATGAATGGATGGAATAAATGCATTTCAAATGCCAGGTTTTGACGCAGGTGACAGGCTTTAGGAGGTGGCAGGGGCTCAGTCCCTGCTCTCCCTTTGTCCAGGTTTGACTCTGTGACACCGCACTGTCAGGGCTGCCAGCACGGGAGGAGCCAGAGGGGTCTGGCTGCTGCCAGAGCCCTTTCAAGGCATTGCAGATGATGTGCCACCCTCTCGCTGAGCTTCCTGGCTATTGTTAGCTGCTGCTGAAGCCTGACGCTAATTAAATAGGATATTTTGCGTTTAATAAATTCCCACTTGAGTCATGCCAGCAGGAGGGCACTGGCCAGATCCCTGCCAGGGAATGGCTCTCCCTGAGCGTCTCCTGCACCCCTCAGCCCTGTGGGTGCACATCCCTGCACCCTGGCAGGCTTGTCTGCCTGATCCTTGGGAAGAAAAGCCCCCTCCCTGTGGCAGCAGCACCTTGGGATACCCAGAGGGATTGTCGAATGCTGGGAGCAGGATGAGCATCCCTGGTGCCACAAAGTCAAACCTGTGGCACCAGGGATGACTCTGGACCCATCTTGTCCCCTTTCCTGCCAGCCCCGAGCTCACCCCACTCGCTGCCTGTTCCCGCTTCCCTGTTTGCAAGGACACGTCACCGCCCTGTCACAAGCTGAGAGCGTCACACGGGCGCGATGTCCCGAACCCCCAGGAAGCTCTGGAGCCCTGCCCGTGTCCCGCCTGCTGGAAGGTGGGAAGCTGTCCCTGCTGCCAGCCAGGCTTTGTCCTCCTCCTTGGTTTTCCTGGCCTGGAGGGGAGGCCGGGCTGGTCTGCTTCCCCTGGGAATACCGGAATCACTGGCAACAAGCACTGGGAGGGAACTGCAGGAGTGGAGGACGTGGTTGATCTGTGCCCCTCTCTGGCTGCTGTCCTTGCCTGGGGAGAGGAAACCAGGGCCAGTGCCATCCCTGCAGGCAGACTCCATAGGATGTACTTTAACTTTTACAAAATAGCTACTTTTGTCATGTTTTCTAAGGCCGTATCACCTAACATCCATCATGCAAACCCTGCAGTGGAGGCCCTGCTGCTTCTCGGGGCTGTACACCTTCCCTCCTCTGTTTTTTGGGCTGTGGGGTGTATGGGGCATCGCATCTGAGAGCAGGCCAAGGTTTGGGCAGGAGCACGTGGGGTGAATCCTGCTTTTTAGCTGGTCTTGCCCTGTTTGCCCTGGCTGCAGCCGTGTGTGTGTGAGACCGGGAGGTGTTTTGGGGTGCCACAGCACAGCCTGGCTCCCGTACTGAGCACCATCCCAACCCCATCTTCCTGCTTCTTCCTTCCTCTACGCGCTCCCTCCTCCTCCTCTGCCAGTGAGGCGCTAATCCAGGAGTTCCTGCCATGGATTTGCCTGCAGGGTTCAGTCAGACCAAACACCCAACCCTGCTGAGCCCCCGGCCTGCTCCAGCTCCCGCTGCCCACGGGGCTCAGCCCTGGGGAGAGCAGCTCCCTGCTCCTGCTCATTCCATGTGAGCCTGGCATGGATTTTAGTCACTGTGGGATTTTGATGTGGTGTCAGGATTTTTCTGTTCCCACAGGTGAGTGTTCCTTGTAGACGCCTCATAAACTGAGTCAGGTGCACCAGCATCTCCCAGTGCAGTCACAGACTGGCTGCAGCCCCTCCCATGCAGGGAAAAAGGCAGGGATTGTGGGCTGGGGTAGACTTGGCTTCCACTTCTCCCCCTGCATAATTCCCTCCTTGCCACTCATCCCTGCTGTGAAAGCTCTGTGTTGCTTCCACTGAAATCCACTATTTTTCTTATTTTTATTGATCGTAGACTTCAAAACCCAAAATGTGTAAGATGGTTCCAGTCTAATTAGTACTTAACCTGCAACAAAATATTGTATTTTACATTGATTTTTTTTTTTTTAGAAAGGAAACATTGGCTCAGTTTCTAAATGAAACACTTTAGCAGGCCATTTGGAAAATCATCATCATGTTCAGACTTTGTAAACATAATTTCTTTAATATTCTTTTCCCTTCAACTTGCAGTAAGAAAACATACACAAAAACGGGTGGATGGTTTGAGTTGCCCCAAAGCTGTATTTCTGCAGCAACACTCTGAATGGAAAATTGTACCCAGCATTGGCTAATAAAGTGGGAAGGGCTTGGTTCTCCCCTGCTCAGGCACAGCCCCCAGGGAAAGGTTTCCTCAAAGGAGGCTGTCCCTCAGCTCCCCTTCCAATCACAGCGAGTCAGGAATTGCCCTCAGAAGCTCTTGGGGCCTCCCAGGCCAGCGAACCCAGGGCAGGGCAGCCGTGAGGAGAAAGGAGAAGGTCTGGGGACATGGGCTCTGTGTCCCCCAGCTCTGCTTTAACCACTGTGACTCTTCAGCAGTGATGATACAGGGCCCTCCCTCCAGCCCTTCTGCCCCGGTGTGTTCCACAGGCTTAAAATGGTTCTGGGTTTGTCCTTGGATTTGTACTCGGAGCTTTTTGCAAGGCTTGGCCAGGATTCCTCAGGGACTTTGAGCTTGTACCCTTTTGCAGTCAAAATTCTGTGCTGGGGACACGAAGGGCACAGCTGCAGCAGATGTGGCCAAGAGCTGGATGCTTTTGGCTGCTCCTGGAGCCATTGCAGCCAGGGCTCTGCCTCTCCTCCTGTCTCCCTTTTTCTCCTCCAAGCTCCACACTGCCCATCTGGGGAGTGCAAATGGACAAACCCCAGAGCCTGAGCTTCTCTAGGGGCCCTGGGAGGTGTTTGCCTCAGTGCAGAGGACACGTTTCCCCGCTTGGTGAAAGAGGGTGGATGGAAGGTGCTGTGGAGTGTCCCCGTTCCTGTTTGCCTTTTGGGACTTGTTGGTGATGACTCTGTGGGTCTGGCAGTGTGGGGTCTGCCGGTGAGGGCTGTGCTGTGCTCCAGGGTGGGATGCTCTGCCTCTCCAGGAGGGTTCCCTCCCTGTGCCATGATTTCTGTGTCTCTCACAGTCTGCCCGTGAGCATCCCTTGCCCAGAGTCTCTGGATGGATGGGAATGGGCTGAGGGGAAGGCCAGGCAGGGTAGGGACAGGTGACGTGTCTGGGATGGAAATGTTTGTTCAGCTTGCTCACCAAGAGCTCTTCCTCCGAGGTTTCCCCTGGCCCCAGTCAGCAGAGGGAATCCCCCCTCCCTGTGCCCAAGGCCCAGCTGGGATTGCTGCAGGGAACACGCAGACCAGCTGCAGTTGCTGTCTCTCCCCATGCTCACCCGGTTTCGTGGTCCTCACTCGGTGCCATCCTGCCATCCACGTGTCTGGGTGATCAGGGATGTGCTGGGTCAATCAGCGAAGGTGCTGGTGGTCCTGTCCCATCTCCTGCACTGCCCCAGTGACGTTCCCCACCCCAGATGAATCTTCCATGCACTTTGTGTATGTTTAACAGCCCAGGATGTGGTTTGGGCCCATGTGGGAGCTCTGGGGGCTCAGAGGGCTGCACCCTGCAGTGGGACGTGGCTGGGGGGAGGGTGGAGGTCTGTGGAGGGAGGCAGAGACCCTGTTCCACCTGTGAGAGTCAGGCTGCTGATCTTCACGGGGAATGCTTTGGCTCCACAGGGAATATTTTGGCTCTGCAGGTGTGGGCACAGAGTTTTCCTGGCCAAGGAGGGTTAACCCAGTGTTGGTGGGAGCAGAGAGTCAGCTTGTCAGGGGTGGGAAGGGAAGCAGAGGAGCTGCCAGGACAATTAGCACAGGCTTGTTCTCCCAGCACGTCCCTGGGATGTAATCAGCCTGTCGCTTCCCTGGCTTTATTAATACATTGATTTTTGGAGGTCTTGGCTGTGTGCAGCGCGGTGCCTGCCAGCCAAGCCTCTGCGGGAAGTGGGGGTTCAAGGTGGCACGTCTCTGGGCATGCCAGTGCCTCGTTCTGGAAGCTGTTCAGGCGTCTTCCTTGGGGACTGATGGCAGAGGAGGAGGAGGAGGAGGAGGAGGCGGAGGAGAGACATCCCCTCCATCTGTGCGCTGCCCTAGGAAGGGATTTAAATCACAGGTTTGCAAAAAAGAGGAAATGTGCCTGATTTGCTCAGGCTTTGAAGCCTGCAGGAGCCTCCTGACAATGATCCTGTTCTGCTTCAGGCAGGTCTGGCTCAGAGGGGATCTCCCTCGCTGGCCAAGGAGCCAGGCTCTGTCAGCCAGTGCCTCCATCCTGGGCTGGGCAGCAGCAGGGATCAGGCCGTGCTCCTGCAGCTCCCGGTGAGTGCAGGCAGCAGAGCTCCTGTTCCCTGGATCTCATCAGAGGGTGCTCTGCTCCAGCAGCAGAGGGGGAGAGATGCTCTTCAACAAAATACATCAATATTAAAAGATAAATAGATAAAAAATTTATATAGGTATATATGCTTAGGACTAGTTTTATCCTCATCCATCTTTCCACGAGTGTGGGAACTCCTCCTCCCTGTCCTGTCGTTCTTTCCCCCTCCGGTGTGAACTCGTCTGACCAGCACAACTTCCTTGGCACGGCAGCCCTGGTGCCACACGTGTGGCCATGCAGAGCCATCCCTTCAATCCCTTCATTTCACCAACTGTTACATAAATCCGCTTTTATACTGAACTTGTGGACGTCACTGGAGCTCTGTCCATACCCATAACATCACTGTTTCCATGGGAACCAGCGTACTTCCAAGGGGGAAAAAGTAGAAGGAGACTAAAAAAAGGACAAAGAAGGAACAAAATAAGACAAATATGTGACATATCCCAACTATGTGTCGGTGTAGGATGTTACAAAGATTCCGCTGCAACTTGTTTAGGCAGCCTTGCATAACAGTTTTTGTCTTGAGAGTAGCAGCAAGCAGAATCACGGGTGGCAGGAACTGAATAGTATCCCAAATATCCGGAGTGCCTCAGCGAGGAAGAGACGCCTCTGGCAGCTCTGCACGAAGTGCTGCTCTGTGTGAGCAGCAGGGGAACGTGCATGTGCCTTGCCGCAGCATTTCCCGGGGTTTCCAGGGGTTTTCCTCCGCCCTGGAGTGTGCCTGGGGCTGTGCTCTGTGAGGGGGTGGCACTGCCGGGTGTTGGATGTGTCCTGGAGAGCAACTGGCACCGCTGAGCTCTAGGGGCAGGCGCTGTTAAGGGATGTTCACAGGGAGTGAGTTTAAATATATTTCTGTTTGGGGGTTTAGTGTCCATCCACTGTGCACTTTATAAGGCGTGGTGGGGAAAAAGGTCTTAAATAAGTTATTGAGCCTCAGTAATGGCTTTGGCATATTGGGAGTGTTTTAACTGCTCGGCCCAGCCTCCCTGTGGAAGGCCATTAGGAAGGATTTTACTGTTCATGACAAAATCTTGGTGAATTCCACGTGTGAGCTGCTGGGAGGGAGCCCATCCCCTGGCTCTGTGCCAGCAGGTGAGGGCTGGTGGGCAGGCTGGGCTGGGAGCTGGCAGGGACAGCTCTGGGGAGAGGATCAGGACACGCTCCCACCTCTGCAGCCCCGCCCTGGTGGGTGAATGGGAGGAGAGCCTGTCCCTGAGCCGCCCAAATGTTGGCTGAAAGTGCCAAACTGTTGGAAGAGGGAGTTTGGGGGAAGCTGAAGGTTCTGTGGAGCTCAGTTTGGGTGAGCGAGGCTTCACCTTCTTCTGCTCCTCTCTCCAGCAGGGCCGTGGGGCTGGGCCCAGCACATGGCTCTGGCAGGTGAACGAGCTGGTGACCTCCCACCTGACCCAAGCTGCGGCAGCAGGGCTGGGGCCATGCTCTGACCCTTTGCACCAGCTCCTTTTGGGCTGTTCTCCATCACTGCTCTTGGTGCTGAGACAGGGTGAGGAGGAGGGAAGGACTGGGGTGAGAAGCCAAAATAAATTTAGCCTAAAGTGCTCTTGCTCAACATTTTATTACTTTATATTATATTATATTTATTTTATTAAAGCACCCATCCTTGCAGATGCTGGTCCCAGGGCTCGGCTGCCAGCAGCAGAACCCTCCCAGCTCAGGAGCTAATTGCAAGCAATATGTAGGGCTTTTCTTAAAAGCTCCAGCTCCTGAAGTTTGGAGATTATGCAAGTCACTCAGCTTGCAGGATTTTTATATCTTCATTTTTTTTCTCTCTCTTTAAGCAATAAGATTTTAAACCCTTTTGGTTGCTGGAAAAAAAGCCCTTAAAGTAGAAATCAAAAAGGTTACCAGGAAACAATACTGAAGCTGTAAGACAAACAAGAACCTCATCAGGATTTAATTTTTTTTTTTTTACCAAACAACGTTTTTTGTCACTCTTCATCCCCTCTAAATATGGCATCATTCTTTGCCTCATCACTTGGGTGGCTGAACAGGGCTCCTGCACACTGCTGAGCAAACCCTACCTCTGCCTTCAGAGGTGGCTGCATCTCCCAGGCACAGGAGAGCATCTCTGCCTGCAGCTGACAGTGCTGATTCTAGGTCCCTGGAGAGGAATGATGAGATGATTGCTCTCTGAAATCCCCCTTTTCCTCCACTTTTGGGCTTTACGGTCCCTTTTATGTTCCGGGGCCATTGGGGACTCTATGGTCCCGCCAGGATGGGAGCAGAGTGCTGCCTTTCATGGCAGAGGGAAGCAGCCAGCAGTGCATCCCTCCGAACATCTGCGAGCCAAAATGAATTAGGGATGACATTTCCAAAAACACCACCATGAATAATCGCCCTGTTTTGGCTTCCCAGGTTTAATTGTGAAGCTGCATGAATTAAAAGAACCTCCTGGGTCTGTGTGCGCCGGGAGGGACGCGGTGTCGAAGAGCTGCAGGGCACTGACGAGGCAGGGATGCTCCTGCTTGGCTTTTTCCCGGCTCAGAGCCTGGGCATGGGGACATGCCAGGCTCAGTGGGGTCATGCCAGCTCCTGGCAGCGTGTCCTGAGCCTGCCAGCTGCGGTGACCCGGCATGGGGCAGGCTGCCACGCCGTGGAAATGGAAACACTCTCTGAGCAGCGCTTGAATTTTTAAACCCCTTTGTGCAGCCCCACCAGAGGAGCCTCTCAGAGCTTTCCAGGAATGCCCTGGCGATGGGACTGGCCTGGCACAAATCCCTGCAGACCACAGGGAAGGAGGCAAGTGCTCCATCCCACGTGTGCCATCAGCGTGCTGGGGCTGCTGTGGCTTTTCCATCCTGCCAGGGAAAAGCAGGTCTGCTGCTGCTGCTGTGCTGCTGTGCTGCTGCTGTGCTGCTGTGCTGCTGTGCTGCTGTGCTGCTGTGCTGCTGTGCTGCTGCTGTGCTGCTGCAGGAAGCGCTGTCAACCTGCAGCACCTTCCCTGCTTCATCCTGTGCTTGTGACCCTCAGAGGGACAGGAGGAGCAGGCCCGGGAAAGCAGGGAGGGCAGGGCTGTAGGGTAGAGACCATGTTAATGGCTCTGGGGCAGATCCCTGGCAGTGCTGGGCTGCAGGGCAGGGAGGTGGATTCACTGGTGGAGATACTTTGAGAGCACCTCTGGCCCTGCTGCACCCACAGAGGTGGAAATGCCTCCTGCAAATGCTAAAAGCAAAATACAGGGGCTGGTCTTGCTTTCGAAGGAATGTGGTAGGAAAAAAAAAAAATCTAATGAAATGTGCAGGATTGTGATGGGAATCCTATAACCTTTAACTGGGCATGACATGAAGAGCCTTTTCCTGGTGGCTTGGTGCAGGCAGGGGCAAACCTGGGAAGGGATAATTATTTCCATCTGTGAGGCAGATTAATTCTGAGGACTTTTAAGTTCCCTTGCAAACGGCCTGAATTAATGTTTTAGGATTTCAGTCCCTGCCTTCTCCCACCCCCCCAAAGGCCAGGCCCTGGAAGTGCCATTATGCTCCTGTCAAGGGGGCTATTTCTGGAATTGATGATATGAATGAAGCCTAAAACTCCACTCTCATTAACGTCTGCAGCTTATCCCGGTGTCACTCCTAAGCTGGTGGGACTTGGTGACACTGCAGGGGAAGGCTGTCATTTCAACCCAATTTTCACATCACATTTGCACAAAAAAATTTCCAGGCCTTGCCAGCGCTTTCCACGCATTTGTCAAATCCCAGTCGCTGTCCCAGTGAGTGAGGGCTTCTCCTGGCACGGAAGCGATGGCCGTGGGTGCTGATGGGGGACTCGGTCCTGGATGTGATCCCTGGGTTGAAATAACCTCTCCTTGCCCTAAAAAGCAGGCAGCAGAGAGAGCCCAGCCTGGATCCAGGGGATTTATGCCTTCCTGAGTTTCATTGTGTGGTACAAACCTGCAGCCCCTGGTGCTGCAGAGCTGCCCCCTTGCCCACGAGCCTGGCAGGAGGGCAGCACGTGTCCTTGGAGCTGCTGCTCCACTGGAGAGGGGCAGGGGGGCTCAGGAGGGAGAGGAGGAATGGTGGGAGCGACCTGGGAACAGCAAATCGAGGGAAGACATAAATATTAATCCCACAGAAGAGTGTGTGTCCCTGTAGAGCAGCACCAAACTCCCCTCCGCACTCAGCTCTGTCAGTGGCGTTTTCCCCAGGGAAAGGGACCCCGATCTCTGGGGCACAGAGCTGCCTGCTCGCCTCACCCCCAGGCCAAAGAGCTCACCAGGAGCAGAGCAAGTGCTCCAGCTCCTCAGAAAGAGCCCGGGATGCAGCTGGACAGAGCCTCTCACCTGGTTCCTGCTGCCCTCAGGCAACAGATCCCCATTTAATTCACTCGCTGTGAATTTGATCCACACTTCTCCAACCAAATCATAGCAAGCATAATGCAATATCTATCTCTGTTAATTGTGTTAGGCTGGGTAGTGCTGGCTAATTGAATCTGGGGCTCTTGCCTCTTAATTACCAAAGGTCAGGTGCTGCGGAGCACAGGCAGGTGGCATTGGGAGCGCCGGTGATGGGAAGGGGCTGAGGGCTCTTGCTGTGTGAAAGGGCTCCTTTTGTGACAAGTAAGCAACTTCTGGACATATTCCTTCTTTTTTTTTCTTTTGTTCTCTCTATCTTATGAATTTTAAGAGTTGGGTTACAACAAAAGTGTTACTGTGAATTTCTGTGTGGCAGAAACAGATTTTTTTTTTAGTTGAATCTGTGAGGATTTTGGCTGCCTGCCTTGAGCGCGTTGATGGTAAAAATGTGGATTGTTAAGAATACGCAGGGAGGAGCAAGTGACCCTTAAAAGTGGTGACTTTCTGTCACCCGTGGAGTGAGGTGGATGGGGTGATCACCTGCTGTGTGGGCGTGAACCCCATTATTGATCCTTTTTCTTTTAAATACCATCCCTGCTTGGTGCGAGGAGGGGGCAGGCCCTGAAGGCCAGCTCTGCTCCCAGCAAATATTTACCTCACGCCGTGAGGGCTGCGGGCTCAGCTCGACACTGGGGTGGTGGCAACGCAACCTCTGCCCCTCCTTTCAAGTACTCTGCTCCTCACCTGAACCCCTGGCCAGGGACCAGCACTGTCTCTGGTGCTTCCCCAAGCCCCTTTGCCCCTTCCCTGCCTGCGCTGCAGCAGTGAGAGGCATTCAAAGAAGCACCTTCTGCTTTTGCTAATTGAAGAGTTTCGCTTTGTCAGCCTCTCGGCTCAAAGGAGGGTCGGTACAAAGCCATAGCCAGCAGCACTTTGTGTGCCTCTGAAAATCCCATTAGCAGAAGAAAGAGCTTGAGTTTTCATTCAGCTGGAAAAAAAAATAAGAGGGGAAAAAATATATAACACCCCCCCAGCCTTCTGATCTATCAGCTGCACATTAACATACTGCCCTCGGCACTGCTGGGGTGCCTGTCCTGGGAATATTTAATGAGGGTGAAGTGTTATATTGGACTGAAATGTATGTGCTCCAGGGAGCAATGTGCTGATGAGTGGTCTGCAGTTAAATTTGGGGTGAAATACCTCTGCTGTCAGCAAATAAACACCCCTCCCGCTCCCTGGGTCCCCCTCCCTCTCCAGGCTGTTTTCCTGCCTGCAGATGTTTGTTTGTGCGAGACAAGTCGTGATGTGGGGAGGTTAACCCTGAGAGGGGGACAGGACAGGATGGGGGGACCGTGAGCACAGCCAGGGTGGGCAGCTTGGGGGAGGCTGTGCCAGGTGGGGGTTGCTGGCCTGGGGTGTCTTTGGGCAGGTAGGGGCTGCTGGCTGCCCCACGGGGACCCTCCTGGGGGCACAGATGGGGTTCAGGTCCCCAAATCTCCCTGCTGGCCACAGCTGGTGCCCTTTGTGTGGCAGGTCGTGGCATCCTGGGGGGCTGCACCCTCCCGGGTTCCCTCCACTTGCACCAGTCACTGGTACCAGTGCCAGCACTCTGATGGGTACTGAGGGCATCTGGGGCATCATGCAGACTGTGGCATGCCGGGGAGGACAGGGAGGGTGACTTTGGTGCCATCCTGTGCTCCTCCATTTCAGCCCCTGCTCATCCCTCTGTGCTGGGCATGGGGCGGGGGTGGGCTTGGCTCTGCTCAGCTGCCCTGGGTGGGATTAGGGCTGTGCTGGGCCTTGAACAGGGAGGAGGTGAGAGCAGAGTGGCTGTGCCCACCGTGGCTCTGTGCCCATCTCTGCTTGCCCAGGAGTTTGCAGTCCCCAGCCAGCATCAGCAGCTGCCCGCTGGGGCAAAAGCACCCCCAGGTGAAGTGGAGTGTGTGGAGGAGACCCACATCCAGTGAAGGCTCTTGTCCACTGCCATGGAAAATTTAAATGGATCTTTGACTGTCTGAGCACTTGTCCACCTGCAGGTTTTGACCCACCCAACCCAGCTGTCCTGGGACCTCCTCACTTCCCTGCTGCACACCTCGCACAGCCATGCAGGTGACATTCCTCCCCTGTGGGATCATACAGGCTGTTTTAAAATTCTTTATGTCCCCAAGGGCTTGGCAGCTCTTTGCTGGCAGAGCCCTGGGCCCGGCTGGTTCTGCTGGGGGATCTTCCCAGCGCCCCAGGTTGGGGATTCCCCTCAGCAGCTGCCCCCTGTTCTGGCTGCCCTCCAGCCTGCCCCCACAGCACTGTATTTAGGGTAAATATCCCAGCCCATGGCCCCAGCCTGACAGTTGGAATGTCTATCCCAATATCCTGTGAACGTTTCTCCTGATTAAAAGATCCAGATTGCCGACAACCAAACCGTGACTCAGCCCCGTGTGGTTTTCCAGGGATTCGCCCAGGATGGGTGGCAGGAGCTGCCAGCCCCACGTGCCCGGTGGGGAGGCACCTGCTGATTCATCCTCACCTTCCCCTTCCCCAGGCAGATAACGCTTCAGCACGGGCTCCTCGACACCACCCGCTGCTGTGTTGCAGTGAAAACTCTCGTCTGACAAGGGCCATGCTTATTTTCCTGGAGCGCAGAAGCTGCTGCTGGCACTCAGGCAGGAGCATGGCCCTGCTGTCTGTGGGTTCTGGCAGTCGAGAGGGTGTTTTTCGTGCTAGGCTGGAAGATAACCCCAGCACCACGCTGAACCAGTGCCTGGATTTCCCATCTCTGTGCTCCTGGAAATGTCCCCAGGAGGATGCAGGAGCTGGGTACCAGGTTTGAACCATCTCTGCAGGGATGTGCTGCAGCAGCACACTTTATTCTGCCCCAAAAGTGCATCCAACATCTGTCCCAGCAGCTCAGATCTTCAAAAATGGCTCTGAGAGGCAGGAGGCAGGTAGGGAATGGGCCCTGCTGGCTCTCACTTAAAGGCTTTTAGGCAGTTCATTAATGGTTTTGGCGGTCTTAATTTGGATTGGGAATGAAAGTTAAAGCAGTGGCTTCAGGGACACACCCCTGGGATAAGCTGTGACATGGTTAATAGAAATTGTAATGTCGTTAAAGTGCTTTTCCCTAAAATGCCAGGAGAAGAAATTAATGGTGTGGGGTTTCTTATTTTTTTCCTGAAAGTTGATATCGCTCATTTAATTAAATGTTTTAATCCAACACATCAGCACTCAGCACTCTTGCCACGCAACTTCCATTTTAGAGTGGTTTTCACACCAGCTGTAGCCTCTGAAGGCAGCACGGGGAGAACACGTGAGGTATCTCAACACGTAAACCCAGACAGTGCCTAACGCAGGGAAGCTGCTCTGCCCTGGCCCTAAAGACCAGGAAAACCTTCCCCATTCAGCTGTGGCTCCTCGTGGATGCACCTGTGGCTCTGTTGGCTCCTTGACGGGCGCGTGCAGGTGGTTTGAGAGGGTCAGCATGCTGGTGATCCTGCTCAACTGCGTGACGCTGGGCATGTTCCACCCCTGCGAGGACATCGCCTGCGACTCGCCGCGCTGCAGGATCCTCCAGGTACGGCCCCAGCAGCCTCCGGCTGGCGTGGAGAGGGAAGGACTGAGCTGCCTCCAGCCACGGTGGGCTGGTGTCCCAGGATGGCAGGTCCTGCCTGCACTGCCTGTCCTGTCAGCTCTTGGGAAATGCTGTTTGCTGCTCGGATGAGAACGGGCAGGGCCGTCAGGCAAAGCCCCTGCCAGGCTGTGCCAGCCCCAGCCCAGCCCAGCCTTTCTTGGCGTGCTTGGGGACGGCCACCCATCAGTGAAAGCAGAGCCCAAAATACACTTGTCCCGTTCTCCTGGCGCTCTGGGCGCTGTTGGACCATCTGGGCTGGGGAAGACACCGGGCTGCTCTCAGCACAGCTTCTTCCCGGGGATTTAGCTTTTGGAGATGCAAGAGGAGATTTTGCTGGACCGAGGTTTCTAATTTCCTCCCTTGGTGCGAGTGTGCAGGAGCATCCCTCCTTCCTTCCTTTCTTTTGCAGAGCTTTGATGACTTCATCTTTGCCTTCTTTGCTGTGGAAATGATTGTCAAAATGATCGCGCTGGGGATTTTTGGGAAGAAATGCTACCTGGGAGACACATGGAACCGCCTGGACTTCTTCATCGTCATTGCAGGGTAGGTCTGGGGAGGCAGACTCATTCTTCCTGAGTCTCTGTTGTTATTTACGGCTCTGCTGGGCAAGCCCTGGGTTAGGGAGAGCAGCAGCAGGGCTGGCTGGTGTCGGTGCCGTCCATCCCAACCTCCCAGCAGGGTTCACTGCCGAGCTGCAGCCACCCCTCTGGTGCTCTCAGTAGCTTGAAGGAGAGCTGATGCTCAGAGCAGGGCAGGGTGACAAAAGTTGTTTGTGGTGGATTTTGAGCAGCCTGGGGCTCCTTTGCTGGGCACTGGGCTTGGCTCTCCTCCCTCCAGCCGCCAGAGGTTTCAGTTTCCATGGTGGGAGCGGGCAGCTGGGAGCAGGAGAGCTGTGCCAGAAAGGATTGTTCACTGAAACGTGCATGATTGCCCTCATTATTATACCTTTTTTTTTTCTTGAGGGAAAGTGATCAAGTTTGCCTTTCTGAGTGTTTTCCTTTCAGAGGCACCTGGTTTGAATTAAAGGCTCTTCCAGCATCTGAGAGTCTCCTGTTGGAGGCTGGAAATCCACATGAAAAGTCCTTGGCCACTGGCCAGCGAGCCAAGTTTCTTTGACACATGAACCTCTCGCTGGCCCTCACCTCCCCTCCCTGCCCCAAGAGCCCCAAGACTTTTGGGAAAACAGTGGGGTTTTGCCTCTTTTGATAGAGCTAGGGATCAAATTTACCAGATTTTCTTGGAAAGAAGCAGAGGCCCCTCCCAGCCTGTTTGCCTGGCATGGGTTTGGTGTGGTCCAAGAAGGGGCAACAGCTTAATGAGTTTTGCTTACGGTCCACTGCTGGCATTATACCGACATGGCCCATGCCTCTGCTAGCCAGCTGGGAGAAGTAAATCGGAGCTGCCAGGTCTCCCAGGGCATCCTTGGCTTGAAAAATTCATTGTTGCAGAGGTGAAAAGGTGCAGTGAGCTTCAGACCCAGGAGCTGTAACTGTCTCCACAAACCTGTGTTCTGCAGGAAGCCTCAGCCTCCTACTTCCCAGCCCCACCAGCCTCTGGCTCCTCAGTTTAGGAGAAGGCTCAGGGTTTCTGAGCAATGTCTGAGCAAAGTTAGGGACAGCGGTGATGGGACGCTGGACAAGAGGGAGCCACAGGGTCAGTCAGGTCTGGTAGGGCTGTAGACACCAGCAGCACATCCAAGGGCTGGAGATGGCTTAGCCACCTTTACTCCTTCTTGTTTATTATGTCTATACTAGAATTAATTGTGATGAAGAGCCCAACCCGAGCGAGGCCAGACATCCCATCTGGGGAAGCTTGGTCACGGATGCTGGGTTGTTCCCAACTCCACTGTGCCAGGTGCTGCCACCTTGCCCTCCCAGCCTGGTCCCGCCTTTGCCTGTCGATCCTGCAAAGCCTTTGAGCCAGGCTTATCCCTGGTGTCCTTCTGTGGGGACCCACCACAATGGGCCCTCACTCTAGAGGGACACCAGCAGGGACCCTCCCTATTCCCCTGCCAAAATATCACACTTCTCCTTGGTTAAGCAAAGAAATCTCTGCACACCCGCTGCTCCTGGCCAGGTGTTTGGGTGTGAGAGTTGTCTCCTCCCTGGGCAGAGCTGATCATGGCACAGAACCCCCCTGCAGCAGCTGCTCCCATCCCCAGAGACGTTTCTTTGCTGCAGAGGTTTTTGCAGCATGGCAGCCTGACCCTCTCGTGCCTTCTGCCAGCTCGGCTTTGCCTCTCGCTGAGTGATGGCTCTTTCCTTCATGTGCATGAACTGCTCCCATCTGGGCCCTGTCAAAACCAATTCAGCTGGCAAAGGATCGAAACGGATTTAAATACGAAGCAGAGCCTCTCCTCCTCCAGCGCTGGCTCTCTCCTCTCCCTTTTGTGTCCTTTTGCTCTCCTCCAGTCGTAGCCCATCCATCCTGGAGTGCTGCATCCTGCTCGGAGCACTGCTGCAGTCCTGGAGAGCCTGCTGAGTGCCAGGGAAAGCCAAAGGGGCTGCAGGAATGGGACATTGCTGTAGCAGAGAAAAAAAATAAAGGAATCAAGCCCTTAGTAGACCTAAGATAAAGGTAAAATCACTGTAAGGGATAAGGGATTGAAGTGCTGCAGGGTTAAATCCCGACCAGACAGAGGGAAATTCCTCAGGTAGCCCTTAGTGCAGCTCAGTTCCCAGATGGGGTAAGTTACCCTGATGAGCACCAGGGCAGGGTGCTCGCAGCAGAGCAAGGGGTGAGCTGAGCTCTGCAGGGAGGAATCCTGCATCTGAGCAGGTGGCAGGAAAGAGGCCAGAGCCAAACGGGGGCTCTGGAGAGGGCGTGCCAGGGCAATCCTCAAAACCCAGCTGGGCTTGCTTAGGTACCAGATAGAGCGAGTCATGTTTTCATGGAGGTCTCACACAAGGCCTCACCAGTTTCCCCAGTGAAATGCCAGGGGAGGAGGCTGAGGTCCTGGTGACCACAATGAAGCAATTCTGTTTCTGCCTTTCTCTGCCCTTTATGTGCAAGAGACGGGAGGAGGGAAGCAGCAGCAGCTCCCCAGCACCCAGCAGGACTCAGCTCCGGCTCTCCTGCCTTCCCTTCTCATGGGCTGCAGAAAGTGATGTCAGGGGAGAGGAGAAGCAGCAAACTGTATCTGAGGGGCAGCAGGCGGGGAAAGCGTGTCAGAGCATGTCACACTGGGGCTGTGCACTCCCACGGGCACAGCATCCACAGAAATCCTTCCCACCAGTTTAGAACGGGCTTCAACCCACACTGCCCCACCTCCAAAAAAAACCCAACCCAACCTGTAGCATTTCATCTCCCCCATTCTCTGACAACTTTCTAGACCTGAGAGAAATTATCATTGTGGAGGAGCCTTTTTGTGCCCCAAATCTGCCTCTTGGAGGTCTGGGGGAGCCTCTTGGATGCTGTCCTTGCTCCTGCTGGCCACTTCTGTGGGGTGCCGTTCAGTGCTTCTCGTCTCTGTTAAACTGTCCAGACCAATCTCATGAACTCATGGAGAGTAAATGACTTCTTTGTGACAATGTAATGCAATTAGTGCTAATTATAGAGTGTGTAATGTCTACACCACATCTCTGTAATTACAGTAAAACTTGCTGGAGATGAGAATAGTGCTGTATTATCAAAACTCTGCTCAGGGAAACACGGCTTTGGCTGTAGGTTACAGAGTTGCGTGGGGGAAAAGGGGAGGGAAAAAAAGTGATGAATGGGATAATTACGTTGCATTATTTTTAGAGGAAGGGATTTGGGGAGTTTGCTGGTGAGAGAACACTTTGAAGGTTAACAGGCACTGCAAGCAGCTCTTGCCCTCTAAAGATGATTTGATATAGTTTTGACCTCTCCCAGCATAAGACACAGATGTACTGAGGATGGATGCTGAGAGAAATCCCAAAATATGCAGAAGTGATTTCAGTTTAGTGCTGACTGGGGCTTGGGCTGGTGAGCCAGAGCTGTGGGATGGAGATGTGCCCTGACTTGGTGTCTCCCTGGCCCCTGCAGGGCCCAGCATCCTGGCAGGGCACAGAACACCCTCTCTGCTCGGTGTGGGGAAGAAGGCAGCCACAGACTGAGCTCTCCCTTCAGCTCAGCTGGAGGCAGCCCGAGCCCCAAGCTTTGCTGCAGGCCCAGCAGCTCGCAGGAACGCAGCTTGTTCTGGCTTTGTTCAGATAAGGACTTCCATGACCTCTGCATCCATGTGGATTGAAATGGGCTTTAAGCCAGCCTCATCAAAAACCCCCATGGTGTGATTCTGGAGTTAGCCTGTGCAGGGCCAGGAGCTAGGCTTTGATCTTTGTGGTTCCTTTCTAGCTCAGGAGCTTTTATGATTCCATTCAATGATTCTAACCCCCAAACAACAACAATCCAGAATGGTTTATTGTTTTCCTGTGAGAGAGCTTTACACCAGGGGATAATTTGGAGCTGTCAGAGTTCATGGGGCTCCTCTCTGCCTTCCTGTGCACACGTTCTGCTCCCCACCAGGCAGGGCTGTGCATCATCCCCCGTTTGAGCTCTGTGGGTCTGTGGTTACTCCAGGCTCAGTCAATTGTTTGGCCAACACTGAGAGTTTGTGCTTTGCTCATTGTAATGGTAACGAGCCTCTTCAAAAACTTTGTAGGAAAGTTAAACACTTCTGGAATATTTTGCTTCGGATTGAAGAGGAGCTGGGGCTGGAGGTGGTTGGCAGCCTGCTTAATTCAGGAACAGACACCACTTCTTTCTCTCTTTGCTTCCTGAACATTTCTAATGTTTGTTATGATTTTTTTCTCTCTCCGTTGAAGGCTGTACTAAACAGCGAGCTCCACTGAAGCCTTCATAAACAACCTTAAGGGTGTCTTTCTCCCTCCTGGTTTTGAGCACTGAATTTCAGGGATGAAACAGGCTGCAGGAAGCCCTGGTGTTTTCATAGGACGGGAGAGCAAGGGACGCCACAGCCCCCACTCCATCCCTGCCCCAGCTCAACCTGGATGGGGTCTGGAAAGTTGTTGAGCTCAGAAATTGGAAGGAGGCTGTGGTGCCAGACGGGTCTCTGCAGGGAGCTGTGATCCCAGGCTGCAGCAGCCAGAGCACGATTCCTGCTGGGTGCTCTTGGTGAAGCTCCCAGCGTGTGGCCTTCACCCCACAGCGCCAGATCGCTCCACAGGCAGGCAGGGCTCCTCTGAAGGGCATTTTATCTGTACAAGGCTGATCAAGGGGCTGCTTCAGCTGCCTGGTTCAGACACAGGGAAGAAAGAGCTCATGTGGGACTGCCTGCAGGAGCCCCTGCTGCAGCCTCCCACTGCAGGCTGTTCTTCTCCTGTGTATTAATCTCTCTGTCCCTTAAAAACAAAACTAACAGGATGAATGTTGCTTTTTCATCCGCTCTGCCTCTGTTGAGCTGTCTGAGCCGAGGAGCAGCACGTGAGGACGTGGCAGCGGTGCCCTCAGTGCTGCCTGGGCACCCCGAGGGAGCACCGGGGTGTAATTGCCCATGTAAGAGGCTGATTTGCACACGGAATTACCCAATGTGCAGCTGCAGCCCCTCTGGGCCGCAGGGAAAGCTGCACCAAACCCGCTCCCAGGAGCCCGGCCCTCTCCCGAGCTTTCCAGGATGGATATGAGTGTCCTGGAAACTGGGAGCCTCCTCTGCAGCCCCGCTGTGTCCTAATCCCAATTTAGGTGCTTTGTGCTCTGAGCAGAAGTGCCAGAACAACATCAAGCCAATACTCGTCATCACGACCCTCCAGGACTCCGATATCTGGGGCTGAGCTGTGCAATTTAACGTTTTAAGTTACTTTTGGGTGGATAAAGGGTAGCCAGGACCTGGGCACAGATGAAATCCACGGCTGTGGATGCTCCGTGCTGCCTTCCCACAGCCTTCGGAGCAGAGCATCCCGAACAAGCTGCATCCCTGACTCACAGAAACCTGCTGGGTAAAAGAAAGCCCTCAGCAGTCTCCCTCGCAGCTAAGCTGACTCAAATCCACCTGTGAAAAGCCTGGAGGTTTTTTTTTTTTTAAGTTTTAGGACTTTTAAAAAGATAATTCTTTAGTTTCTTTCAGTTCCTCAGCTGAACTTGCTGCTGCTTCAAAAGCCTCATTAGTCAAGTGTCCTGGCTGGGACACATGGTGCAGCCAGATCCAGCAGGCTGCAGGGTTCATGCTCTCTGTGTGCTATTCTTTTTCTTCTGTTCAGCTTGATTGAAATGAGTATTTTTAAAATTAAGCAACACCCACGAATGCGGTGAGACTCGCAAGGCTCCAAACGCAGCCGCTGAGTGAAAGCAGAGCACAGCCAAGCTGGCGAGAGCCGGGGGAAATTTCATTCCAGCTTTCTGAAGATACAACGCCGCCTAAATGATTTCCCCTTGTCTTTTCCAGCACTGATGGCTTAATATCACCCACTGATGGCTGTGCTTTGTAGATAAAGGGTGTCTGTATGCCCAGTTTTGGAAGCTTTCTAAGGCTGAATAAATCTCAGCGTATCTCTCCCCAGCAGTGCAGGGCTCTCAGTGTGCAGGGGGTGGGCAGCCCTCGGGGGTGGCCCTGCCTGCAGCCACTGCTGCTTTGCCACCGGTTCCTCGTGTGACCTTGGTCACATCCCCTGGCTGTGCAGCATCCCCAGCACCCAGCTGTGACAGGGGAGAGTTCAAGCTCTCCTTGGAAAGTGCCCTCTCAGCAGAAACTCAGTGCAACTCTGCTGGGTTTTCACTCTGCTTCCTGAGCAGGAGTGATCCTGGCGATGGGATCAGTCAGGGCTGAGAGCAGGGTGCTTCAGAGCAGCAGTGCTGGCTAGGTGTGGGAGGGACTTCACTGGAATTTCTGTCTCTGTTACAGGCTCTCTGGGCAAGCAGAGCCCCCTGAACATTCCTGTGATGCCCTGAGCATCACTTTTGACAGCCCTTTGCCTCAAGGTTGCTGCCTGGCACTGCACTCAGGCAATCCTTCCCGCTGCCTTGGGTTTTCCATCAGAGAAACCCCAGCATGTGCCAGCTCGCTGTCTCCAGGTGGAATAGGAATGAGTTTCACCTGCCTGGTCCATCTTGAGCCATCCCTGCTGCCTGTCAGCTGAGCTCTGGGAGTTTTCCTGCTTGGAGAAGCATTTGCCAAAGGTTTGCATCAGCTCCCTCTCTGCCTCCCACCAGCAGCCCGTTGTACGTCTGGCTTTGCAGATGCTCCACTTTTATTCTTAGAAAGTCCTAAATATTTCCGCTTTCCTTCTGAATAACTCCAGTGATCGGGGGTTGCTGATCACCCTGACGAGCTGTGAATCCATCCTATTTAATGCTGAGTTTCTCTCTGAGCCTTTCACTTGGCCGGGCACCAGGCTGGTGGCAGCGGCGCTGACAGGCATCGTGCCTTCCCCTCTGAGCAGAGATGACATTTGAATTGAAGCTTCATCAGGAGCCTTTTACACTGCAGATTTCCAATGCATAAATGCTGTATGTGCTGGTAAACGTACCTGTCACCTCACCAGCTGGTGGCATCCTGACATTTGCTCTCCCCTGAGTATCCTCCCTTGCCAGGGACGTGGATTGATTCTTCCCGTGCTTCCCCTCGCCTTGGGAAGTGACCTTAGAGCTGGGGACTGGTGCTGTTCTCACTGGGCTTGCTCTTTAGTGACTGAGCTTTACTGACATTTTTTTTCCTCTAATACTGAATTCTCTCAAGGCACTTAAACTGTTGGTAACCAGAGAGGTGTGGACCCTGTAGTCTGTGTGTGGGGCTGAGCTCGGCAGTGCTGTAACACCACTTCTGGCAGCAGTTTCCAGCAGCACAGACAGGAGACCTCCTTGCTCCTGCTCTTGGTGTTCAAGTGTTTGCTCAGGTCTCTGGGTTGTTGTTCGGCTTGTTCCTTTAAATCTGGCATTATAATTGTTCTTTAATAAGTTAAATCAAAATGCATTTTACGGCACGTCCTTTGCAGCTTACAAGCAGTCACATCTCTGGAAGTGCGTCTGGAGCTGTCATTAATCAGAAAATGATTTGTCTTGGTGCACGTAACCACGTGCTGCTCTGAATTTTTGCTGGCAGCCTCTGTTTTATTAATGGATGAAAGAAAAGCTGCACGTTTGATATGGGCTTTTTACCTGAATATTGCCAACCACACAGAAATCTTTTTGAACAGCAACTTGACAGCAATGAAAGCCAGGGAAAACACTGCCCCTCTCCTCAGCTTAGCCAAAGCTTGCCCAATGTAGGGAGTGGAGTCCTGTGCACTGAGGAAGGTTTTCTGGTTTTCTGGTTTTCTGGTTTTCTACCCCCAGGTCAGCTGGGATTCTGTGAACACTGCATTCCTTTCTGGCCAGTGGCTGAGAACAAATTCACAGTATCCCTACGTGCCTGTCCAACCTCCCTCTCCTGGGACTGTCCCACTGCTGTGGGGGCCAGCTAAGCAGAGGAATCTGTTGAGGTTATTTTATTCTTAGATATGGTTCAGAAGTGATTTTCATCCTCATTGGAGGCTATCAGGTAAAGCCTCACTGCACTGAACATGGAGTTGTTTCTTTGGGGGCTGGAAGGGGAGCCTTCTCCAGCCTGGGCACCCCTCACCTGCTGGAGGCCAGGAGGGAGGAGAGTGGGTTTGGCTGAACACAGCAAGAGCAGAAGCCTCCAGTGCTGCAGCAAACCCAGCACAGCACTGATGGATCCTGGGGGATTTCCAGCAGGGAGGAGAGGGACAGCACTTGGTGCAAAGAACAACCAAAACCTCCTCCAGAAACTTGATGCCTAATCAGGTGAGATTAATTCAGACCAGGGCAAGCGTGGAGAAAGGTTGTGACTGAGGAGCAGAGAGCCTGTCTGTGAGATGGGGCTGGAAGGACTTGATTTGTTTGACTTTGCAAAATCGAGGCTGAGAGGAGATGTGCTTTGTCCTCCGTAAATACATGGGTGGGTAAACATCAGGGACAAATAACAGCTAGAGAAGCCACTTTAAAGGCAGTGCTGCCGTAAGAACAAATGGATATGAGCTTGTCCTGAATAAATTCAGGCTGGAAGTTAGGCTTCTAGCCTAATCAGAGTTGGAGGGAGGGAACCACCCAGCTTGTTTGGAGATGAACTTGGTGATTTTCAGAGATGTATATGTGTGCCTGTGGCAGTGGGAGCCAGACTGTCCAGGGAGCCTCAGGGCTGTGTTCCTTACCTTTGCCTGGCTCTGCCTCCTCAAGAATATTCTGGGCATAGTTCTTGGATCTTCCCACGGCCAGAGAGCAAAGTCCTGGAGCTGTTGTGACTGATGACTCTGCTGCGCTCGAGCAAAGGGGCCATGGGCACAGTGAGAGGTGTGGGGGCACCCCTGGGACTCGCAGCCATCCTGGTGTGTCCTAAGGCTAAGTCCCGTGAATGTTGCTCCTCTGTGTCCTGAGCTGGGAAATAACCCTGTCAGACAGTGTGAGCACTGTCTAGGTCCATGCTGGCCCCATTTTTTATCTGCAAGTGTCACCAGTTTTGGTCCCACCTGCCAAGTGTCTTGCTGGGCAGAGGCAGCAGAGCTCAGTGTCCTGTGCTGCTCATGTCCTGTGGCCCACAGAGGGGTCTGCACCAGGAGATGTGCTCAGAACAACAAACTCAAATTCATTACGGTATCTGTAAAATTGATAAAAAAACAGGGCTATGCCTGGAAATTTCCTCTCTGGAGTGTGCAGGGACTTTCAGAAGCTTCTGGCTGGCCCTGTGCAAAAAAACAGTAACCAAAGCAGCAGAGAGACAGAGAGATCTGTGGCTGTGTGAGCTGGTGTATCACATTCCTCCTCATTGACTTTATCCTGACACGCAAACAAGCCTTAATTAATTCCTCTGGCAAACTTTCCTGATGGGAGAGATGCAGTAACAAGTCCCTCTGTGAGTGGTTGGCATTTAATGTTTGCTTTATAATGTTTGATAACCTAACATTTCTGCACCGGATCCATGACTCTCCTCCATGGCTGTGTGTCTTCCTCAGGATGCTGGAGTACTCCCTGGACCTGCAGAACGTCAGCTTCTCGGCCGTCCGCACCGTCCGGGTCCTGCGGCCGCTCAGGGCCATCAACAGGGTGCCCAGTAAGTCAGATCCTTGTTCCCCCCTGCTGGGGCAGCTCTCTGGATCCGTGCCCCAAAGATGGGAGGGCAAACGCGGGTGCTTTGACCTTACACCACAGCCCAGACGTTTGCCCAGGCCTGGCAGGGCCGGGTCCGACTGCCACTGTCTGGGTTCCTTTTGTGGCATCAGAGATGAGTCAATAGGTTATCCAGGACTGTCTTCAGACACCTTCCTTTCTCATCTGGAGATGGCCTGAGGTGGCTGCGAAAGGGCTGCAGGTGATGGGGGTTGGCTGAGCTGACAGCCTTTGCCAGGCAGCACAGGCAGTGGGGTCTGAGCCATGCTGCTCCTGGGAGATTCCATCCTTCTCTGGGGAAATTGGAAGTGTTGTCGTGCCTGGAGACAGCCCCTGGGAGCTGCTGAGGACCCCAGAGCTGCTCCACACAGCCCAAACCCCCAGCAGAGCTGGGTGGGACGGGCAGTGGCTCTGCAGTCCTGGTCTATTGGCTCGTGGACGGGGCTCTCAGCCTGGCTTTAAGCAGCAGTGGATGGCCCTGGCCCTGGCCCTGGCCATCACAAACCCGCCCATGCCCCGTGCTGGCGAAGTCCCAGTGCTCCAGGAGGGACGCTGGGCACTCTCAGAGGCTGTGTGGATCAGGTATGTTTAGTACAGCTGCACCAGAAGCCTCCTTTTCCTGGTCCTACAGTGCTGGTCATCAAATCCACTACTGTTTTAGCCAAATTAAATCCAAGCCTGCACTCCCCTGTCTGAACTGGCCCAATGCCTTGATGAGAACTAATCAGCTTCAGTTCTGTCTGCTGATGCTGGAAGTGCCTGGGATCTATTTATTTTCCTGCTCCTGACTCTTGAACTTAATCTGGCTTTGCTGCTGATATTTCAATCATTACAGAAGCTTCAGAATCCTGTTTGCAATGGTTGTGTTTGTTTTTTTTTTTTTTTATCCTCACTGCTGAGCTGGTGGACAGCTGAATTTATCTACCACTGTCTAACTGGGGATGTAATTCACTTAATGTGTTTTGAAATCCTGGGTAATTTATCTCGTCTTCTTTGCAACGTAGTTACAGTGGGATAGAAATGCAAGGTGGGAAAAATAAAAAATGAGCTTTGTATGATGATCAATGCAATAACCACAGAAAGTAATTTTAGTTAATTAGGAGTTGATGCAAGGTGGTTGTTCCCCAGTAAAGGAGTGGAAGAAAAACCCTGAGAGAGGAGGCGACAGCGTCAGGATAAGAGAAAAAAATCTTCCTGAACTATCAAAGTAAAGGGTGCAACAGTAAAGCTTTCTTTAGATAAAAGCCAATATAAGCAAGTGAGAGAGTGCAGAACATGGGGAAAGAAGGAGAGTGAGAGATGAGCAGAATATTACACAGATGTCAGATGAAATCAATTTTTTGTGTGTAAATGTCAAGTTGAAGTCACCATCAATTTGTCTTTGTTACAGAACTGGCTGTTCCTGAACTTGTGAGAATTAACTGCCAGAGAGAATCCTATATTTTAAGGAAGAGAAAGCATTTAGGGTAGATGAGGGGAAATAGGGAGGGAAGGGAATTTTGAAATATACCGAGTGGATGAAAGAAATATGATTGAGCAAAGGAGAACATCAGAATTTAATCTGAGGGGAGAAAGCAAACATAATTGCTAGAAAACTTCAGAGAAGAGGACTTGAGGAGCAGGGAAGGTAGGTCTGGTGTCCAGGATCAAGGCTTGAATGAAAGGGGCTGTTCCAGGGTTTTGGGGGAAGCCAGAGGGGATGGGAAGCTGGGACTGTTCACAAGCCACGTGTGGGTGACGAGGATAGAAGGAAAAGAATAGAAGGAAATACAGGTGGGAAAATATCAGTGGGAAGGAAAAGGCGTGGAGGACATAGCTGGAACAAGAAAATTCAACAGGAACGTTTCCCCTTTGCCTCAGGTATGCGTATCCTGGTGACACTGCTGTTGGACACGCTGCCCATGCTGGGGAACGTCCTCCTCCTCTGCTTCTTCGTCTTCTTCATCTTCGGCATTGTGGGAGTCCAGCTGTGGGCAGGTTTGCTCAGGAACCGCTGCTTCCTCCCTGAGAACTTCAGCATGTGAGTCTGTGTGGGCAGCCCCAGTGTCTCCCCAGCCTGAGGGGAGCTGTCCCCCCAGGATCTCCTCTCTAAAAACGCCCTTCTCTTCTCTAAATCCTCCCTGCTCCAAAATGCCACCATCACTCCTGCCTGGGCACACGCAGCGGGAGCAGAGTGAGCTGTGACAATTTGCCATTTGCATTTGCAGGCTGTCCTTAACTCTCAGCTGGCACTTGGGAACCTCTCTGATTGCTAAAAGCTTCCGAAAAACCCCTCTGAGAATGGGAGTTCAGGCTTTCTAAATTCAGCTTATCATTAATGTGTGACCTTTTCTGTGTGGAGACGCCCGGGTCTGAATCCCCTCCAGTGGCTGCTGGTGTTCATTGCCACAGCTTTTGCAGTCCCACCTAAACCTCAGGAAAAGCTGATGGAACTCCTGGGCATTTTTGATGCTACATACGTTTCATCCTCAGAGTAAGGGATAGTCCCTCTCCCAAAGTGTTAATTTTCACAGATCCCTGATTTTTAAAGCCAAAAGAATTGTTGTGATCCGTTTTCTGGCCTGATGTAGCGCTGTTTGGACAGCGGTTGAAATACCTGGTAGCTGACAGCCTCTTTCAGGGTTTCCATGCCTGTTCTACCTACCTGCTTTTTTCCACACCTCCATCCCTTCAAATGCTTGGGGAAAGGCAGGTGACTGCAAACCCTCGATGTCTCTGCCAAGTTCTGCCACGCTGGTCACCTGTCAGTGGATTGCTGACTCCCCAGGGAGGATCTGGCTGGATTCACCCCTGGATGGAGGAATCCTAAAAGCCCAAAGCCTCGTTTCTGTGCACAGCAGGACCACATTGCTGCTGCTGCTGTGGCCAAGCTGGCACGAGGCACCTTCCAGCCTCTCCCACCACTTCCTAATCAATTCCAACCTCTCTGGCAGGCCATGCCCTCGAAGGGTGGCTGCAAGTGCCATTACCAGGACAAGTCCCTGTTGAGTAAATGTCAGCAGAGCAGGGGGACAGCTTCACCACCAAGTAAATCCAATAGAGCCACAGGTTTGGGTGCTGTTTAATTGAGCCAGAATTCCAGGGGTTTAGATAGGCTTTGAAGGGTATTACAGGCAGTTCTGCAGGAATTAACCGGGCTGAACTAGGCTTAAAAATATCTTTGCAAGCTTTAGTGGGAGTCCTTGCCGCATTAAGGAGATAGTGTGTGCAGAGCAAGGAGCCAGTTTCTGACTGGCCATAGGGTGTTTCATCTCCCTGAAGAGTATTTTTGCCTGGTTTGCTGTGGTAAGGCCACCCTCAGAGGGAATTTAGAGCTTATCTGTGGGCTGAACTGACACGGTGAAATGCAGATGGAGTCCCTATCTCTGATTTTCAGGAATCTTGGGAGGTCCTTGCACACAGAGTCTCCCTAAATGATTCTCAGCATCTCCAGAAGGCCAGGACATACAGGAGCCTAAACTGACCGATTTCCACCTTACTGCAGCCAAGACGTTTCAGAGAAGCCCTGTCACACTGAATCCTTCTCTTAGTGTCCTAAAGTCAAAGCCAGAGTGCTTCCAGAGGGTGTAACTTTTCATAATGCCATCAGAGGGATTGCCGAGGGGCTGAGTGCACTGCCTCAGTTTCTCAAAACCCAGTTACGGACATCAGCTCATGCTGTGGGGCTGCAGTAAGTCCAAGGGGATTCCTTCTTTAAAAAATACCTTTAAGGTGCAGAAAGGCAGATACCAGACTGTGCTGTTATAGCCAGGTTCCTGCCAGATTGCCTGTGATTGGTGTGCAAACCCCAGCCCTGTGTGGCCTCTTTCAGCCCCTACACGGTGGATTTGGAGCGGTACTACCAGACAGAGAACGAGGATGAAAATCCCTTCATCTGCTCCCAGCCGCGGGAGAATGGGATGCGCTACTGCCGGAGTATCCCAACTCGGAGGGAGGAGGGTCTGGAGTGCACCCTGGATTATTATTCCTACAACGACACCACCAACACGTCTTGTGTGAACTGGAACCAGTACTACACCAACTGCTCTGCTGGGGAGCACAACCCCTTCAAGGGAGCCATCAACTTCGATAACATTGGCTACGCCTGGATCGCGATATTTCAGGTGAGCCCTGTCTGCAGGCTGTCACAGGATGGGCAAACTGCAGCTCCTGCCCCCAGCGTGTTCCCAGGGGCTGTGTCACTGCACTCCTGGGGGCTGTCCTGCACTCCTGAGCACTCACACAGTAGTGCACAGGTGCTCAAAGGGATACAATATGATGTTTTGGGAATGTCTCCATCTCACATGTGTGGACAAAACTGTGGCTGTGCAGTCTGATGATGCTGGTGTGGGGCAGAGCCCAGAGACTGCTCTCCTCTCTGCAAAATGCACCAGTGGCCCTTAAGTCCAACTGGAAAGGGACAAGATTCATCCTGGGCAGCTGGTAACGTGGCTGTTGGCTTTGGGAGGAGCAGGAGGTGGCTCCTCAGCATCTTGTACTGCACCAAAAACTGCTGTGGGGTGTCAGACATGGCCCAGCCAGAACAAGCATTGCCTGTGCACTTGGTTGTAACTGAGCCTTGAGGAGTTTGTTTTCCCTTCCTGTCTCCACCAGGTCATCACGCTGGAAGGCTGGGTGGACATCATGTACTTTGTCATGGATGCACACTCCTTCTACAACTTCATCTACTTCATCCTCCTGATCATTGTGAGTGTCCTCGGGGGAGCAGGGGGGATCCTCCTGGCGTTTGGAGAGGGCAGAGGATGCAGTGAATATAAAAGCTGAAGTAGCTGCCTGGGAGAAATGCAGCTTCCCTAGGGAATTGTGCTGCAGCTGCATTTTGCTGCAAACCTGAGGAAGGAAAGAAAGACGTGCTCAAGCGGTGGTAGATACACTTGTGTTGTTGCTGGTGCTTCTGCTACTTCTCTCCTTGTGCTTGAAGCTTCTCTCTTGCTTACCACCTTGAAGTTTTAAAGTTAAAATAGGCAGATTTAACCTGGTCAGTTTTTGAGGGAAGAGGCTGCCCAAAAATTCCCCCACACTGAAGAACTGATCTGGCTGGGTCCTTGGTGCAGCGGGGATGTTTCGGGAAAACAGTTCCAAACTTCAGAGAGCACGTTAAAACAGGAGGGAAGAGATTACTGCCCACAGCCCACCCACACTTCACAGCATCATCTGAGACCACCCACAAAGGAGCCAACAAAGAGTTTCAATGGGGTGGGCTCCATGATGGGCTTCATCTATGCAAGCAGAACTGTCTCCAGTGACTGGCTGAGCTCGTTGTCTAGACTCCCCTTATCGTCAAGGGAGAAAAATAGGTGCTTTAAGGGGGTGATTCATCTCCTCTGAAGGTAGACATCCAAAATAAATTAGATGCATTGCAGACTTGATGCGCCTATTTCTCTCTTGACTCTAAAGGATCATTAGGTGCCTCACTCAGATGTAGCTAAGTGAGATGAGTCCTTGTCTTTCTAAACAATTGGTCTAAGCTCAGGAAAACAGCTGCACATTGTCAGTTGGGTCATTGTGGGGATTTCTGCTCCTCATCAAACCAGGACTCGAACCCTGACGAGAAAGCAGACCGTTCTTTAGTCCATGATGCTGGTTTTTTGTATTAGCTTCCCCAAGAGAGAAACAAACCCTTGCTCTCAGCCTCCCCAAGATGACGAAGAGGAAGAGCAAGCAGTACTTTTCCAGATGCCGTGCGAGTAACGCTAGCAGTGTGCGATAGCCCGTTAGCACGTCAGTAATTCCCTGTGATCCAGGCTGGGCTCTGCAGAAGGCAGAACCTCGTGAAACCCTGGTTGGAAAGAAAATCTCCAAGCTGTGGGTACAGGCTGCTGATGCCCTTGCGTAACAGTCACCCGCAAATCCCGTTAGCGGGGAAAGGGATCTGCTCGCAAGCTGCCCACACACTGGCAGAAAAAAAAAGCTCCTATCAGGAAGGCTCAGTGCATTCATCGTAATGCCACTAATTGTGATAATTACAACTGCTGTCTGTGCAGAGAGAAAAACACCACCTTAAAAGAGCAAGAGATTTTTGTCAAAATAATCTTCTCTCGTCTTTGATGTCTGACGTTCTCCACGGAGAGCTGGTGTGGGAGTCCCTGGGGAGGGAGTCTGGGGGGTGAGTCAGCCCGGCCAGTGGTCCCCGCTGCGTGACACAGGGGGTGGGGTTGGCCGGGGTTTGCCCCCCACTTTTCATGCCCTGCAGATCTGTGGGGTGCCACGGCCACGCTGAGCTGGCTGATGTCCCCTGTCCCTTCAGGTGGGCTCCTTCTTCATGATCAACCTGTGCCTGGTGGTGATAGCGACGCAGTTCTCAGAGACGAAGCAGCGCGAGAGCCAGCTGATGAAGGAGCAGCGCGTGCGCTACCTGTCCAACGCCAGCACCCTCGCCAGCTTCTCAGAGCCGGGCAGCTGCTATGACGAGCTCCTCAAGTACCTGGTTTACATCGCCCGGAAAGGCAGCAAGCAGCTGGTGAAGGCCTACAGGGCAGCAGGCGTGAGGATGGGCTTCCTGAGCAGCCCCACGAGCAAGGCGGGGGCCGAGCGGCACGCCAGGAAGCGCCGGAGCAGGAAGAGATCCTCGGTGCACCACCTCATCCACCACCACCACCACCACCACCACCACTACCACCTCGGCAACGGGAACCTGCGAGCGCCCCGTGCCAGCCCGGAGATCAGCGACGTGGAGACCAGCTCCCTGCACAACGGGACCAACCGCCTGATGCTCCCTCCCTCGGCCCCCAACTCCCTGGGGGCCCCCAGTGCCTCTCCCAGCAACACCGAGTCCGTGCACAGCATCTACCACGCCGACTGCCACTTCGAGCCCGTGCGCTGCCGGTCGTCCCTGACGCAGCCCAGCCTCAGCTTGCCGAGCCCGGAAGGGATCCCCAAGAACGTGGTGGGCAGCAAGGTGTACCCCACAGTGCACTCCAGCACGTCCCATGAGATGCTGAAGGAGAAGAACCTGGGGGAGGCGGCCGTGGGAGCTGGGAGCAGCACCTTGACGAGCCTCAACATCCCGCCCGGGCCGTACAGCACCATGCACAAGCTGCTGGAGACACAGAGCACAGGTGAGCTGGGCTTGGATCTACATCTGGGGCTGCTTTCCAGAAATACAGTTTTTGTCCTAATTTTGTTCTCTCTCTGTTTTTTTTTTTTTTTTTTTTTTTTTTTTTTTCGGTTTTTTTTTTTTTGCAGGTTTCTTTTCAGTCCATGTTACAGAGAAAGGCGATGGCTTTCCAGGTGAGATGAACAGGAATCTTCTGACCTACCTAATGTCTCTTATAGCCAAAATTAGGAGAGAATTTTCAGCCTCCCAGACTTCATACTTGCAATAATCCAAGGGATATGAAGGTTTTCAGTGAATCCATTTTCTCTGCAATCCTCATCTTGTAGATTAGACAAGTACAAGAGAACTGGAGAGGGACTTTGACAAGGACATGTAGTGACAGGAAGGAGGGAATGGCTTTAAACTTTGCAGAGGGTAGGTTTAGATTAAATGTTAGGACAAAATTCCATTACTTCCCTCCAATCCCAAACCATTTAGAGGGGACATTTCCCAAATCCTGTACTCCTAAAATCAGCTAGAGCTTGCAGATGGACATCTTCCAGATCTGAGTCCTATCACACCCCTGAGCACTGTGTAGCTCTGCTCCCGTGGACACAAGGCTCAGGGAGATTGAGTATCTGCTTTGTTTGAGTGCTCAAGGGCAGTCACAGAAGCTGAGTATTAAAAAATCTGTGATTTGCTCAGGGAGCCTGCAAGAGTCAGACACTGAATGCATCCTTCTTTGGTGGCAGGTTTCAATATCTTCACTGCAAGATACTTTTCCCCTCCACATCCTGAAATTTGGGAGTTCAGGCCAGTCTAGTTCAAACACTGTCAGCCTCCAAGAAGTGTTTCTGGCCAAGCTTTCCCAGGCACTCAGTGCCTTTTCCACTCCACTGCAATGGCTTTGACCTTTCCAGCCAGGAGCTGTGCTGGGAAGAGATCAAATCTGCCCCCAGCCCAGTGCTCCCCAGAGACTAAACACACAGAGCTGGGCTCTGAGTTGGTTTAGCACAGGGTTTGCATTCTCACTGCTGGGTGCTGCCGTGCAGGAGTCAGGTGCGCTCATTGCCTCTCTCCTCGCAGCCAGCTGGTGAGAATTTTGGGGAGTATCCTGCCGGTATTTCACCCAGGAGACACCTGGCAGCTGCCACTGAGGCGAGCGTGTGGAGAGGGGAGCTCGTGGTTTTGGAGCAGCAGCAGAGGGAACAGGAAAGAAGGCTGCTGACAGTCCTGCCGATAATTACAGCCGGGAGCCTGCCAGGACCGGGGAAACCGATTGCTTCCTCCTTCCTGTAATGTCTAGAGATGTAACGAGATGTGCTCAGGGTCCACGGCTGGGCTGGCATGTGTCTGGGGGCAGCAAAGAGAGCTTCATAAGCAGAGAGAAGGCACTTGGGGACGCAGGTTTTAACCGAGCAGGAGCCTTTTTCCCGCTAGGAAGTGCCTGTCCCGTCAGGTGCAAAGGCTTGGTGCTAACAGGGAGCGGGGGTTGCATCCCACAGCCCGTGTCCCAGCTGACGAGCTGCCCTTTCCCTGCTCTGCTGGCATTTCAGGTCCCTGCCAAAGCTCTTGCAAGATCTCCAGCCCTTGCACCAAGCTGGACGGTGGCTCCTGCACTCCTGAGAGCTGCCCCTACTGCCTCACGGCGCTGGCGGGCGACGCCGAGCTGTCGGACAATGAGACGGCCGACTCGGACAGCGACGGGGTCTACGAGTTCACGCAGGATGCCCACTACAGTGACCAGAGAGACCCACAGAGGGGCAGAGCCCGGGCCAGGAGAGCCCACCTGGTGCTGGCCTTCTGGCACGTGGTGTGTGAGACCTTCCGGAAGATCGTGGACAGCAAGTACTTCGGCCGTGGGATCATGGTGGCCATTCTCATCAACACGCTCAGCATGGGGATCGAGTACCACGAGCAGGTGAGTGCTGTCCTGGCAGCTCCTGCTGCACGGGGGATGGGGTTCTGAGTCTGAATCCAGCTCCTGGTGGATGGTTTAGGGTGAGAGGCATTGGAATGCTCTGGGAAGGGTCCCAGAATGGAATAAGGCGGGCTTTTTCCTCTGAGCCTGCTTCCAGGCTGCAGCAATCACCTTGACTGGTACCTGGCTGTGTGAGCTCCTGCATCCTAGCCCTGCCAGGGATGGGCAGCACCATGCTGAGAGCACCTGGGGAGCTCCAGGTGGTGCTGGGGTCTGTGGTGAGGGGACCAAGGAGAGGAAGCTGCCCTTTGCCACCAGCTCAGTGTGAGCCTGGCAGTGCTTGAGGTGGGCTCTGGGAGCTCTCGGGTCAGTGCAGCTGCAGGCAGGGAACTCGATTGAATTTACACTCCTTGGAGAGGAGGTAACAAATGGCTTTGCCTCCTCGGTGAATGCTCCAGCAGCAGCATGATGAGTCCAAAATAGACTCATCACTGGCTATTCCTTTGCTCAATTATCCAAATCCTTGCAGGCAAGAGACTGCCTCTGCTCCAGCCTCTCACTGCTTTTCACCTAGCAGAGCTTTCCCTATATATAGTCATTAAGAAAAGGAGTTGCCACGTTCCTCTTAAAACATCTCCATGAGGATGACAAGAGCTCTGCTTCCAGAGGCTTTGCATGCTGTGGCCTCACATGGGTTTTGTGGCTGCTGCTGGGGCCAGCCTGGCACGGTGCCCTTGGTCCTGCCTCGAGCACACTGTGTCTTGGGGCTGCAGATGCGTGCTTCCTTTGGGGTGAAGAGTTTCTCAGTGGGGATGCAGGGATACTGCAGGGATGCTGCGATACCTTGTTGTGTTGTAGACCCCTCCCGTTCCTGAGGGCTCCCAGCATGTTGCTTCTCCCAGGATGTCAGAGCTCTGTGCTCCCAGGAAGACACAGCCACCCCTGTGTCAGCACCAGTTTTGGCTGGGAGCTCGTTGTATCTCAAGTAGTGACTCCACTTTTCTCCCTCCCTGGCATGTTTCACGTTTGCTGAGTTCCTCATGATTGCACACAGAGGTGTTTCTCCCCCAGCTCCCAGTTCCCCTGTCATCCCGTGGCATTAATGCCTCAGTGACCCAGTGCCAGGGAGACGTGGCTGTGCTCAATGTGTCCCTTCCAGCCAGCCCCTTCCCCCCGGTGCCCTGATGCAGTCTGGCTGGCTGGGTGTTGTTTTTAGTACACAATAAACAGTGGTGCGCTCCAAAGTCCTGCTGGTTTCACCTTCATTTGCTGCCCTTGGTGGGAGCTCTGCGGGGAAGCTTGAGTGATTCTACCTTTATTTAATAATCTCAGGAAGATCATCTCCAAAGAAACTGGGAGGAGGTGGTGCACAGAAACCAATAAACATTTTATTCCTCCCTTGGCTGAAGGGTGAAAGCAGATCCACAGTGTCTTTGCTGTGACTGCCCAGGGGGCAGGCTGTCAAATCGTGTTGTCCTTTACCAGGAGCATCTTTGGGAGATGCTGGTGTGGGTTCCCCCTGGGGGGATCACCCCGCTGGGGATGAGTGGCTGAACAAGCTCCCATTATCAAACACCCTCAGTGCAGCCCAGCTCCCTAACTCTTTGCCTTGGGAAAAGTGGGGCAGGACCTTTCTGCCCTGGCAAACATCTGCAGATTTTTGCATGGTTTTCGGGTAACAAGGGTGAAGGGAGCTGATAAACGTGGGGGCACTCCAGACACTGTGGGTGGTTGCTTTCTTTAATGGTATTTTGAAGCTACTACTGTTCCAGATTCCTTTCTCCCAGGCATTTGGAGGGAATAGCAGAGCTTGTTTTTATTAGTTCATCTGCTCGAAGTGGCGGCAGAGAACAGAGAGGTGTTTCTTTGTAACCTCGTAAGGTTTAGAGTTGGCAATTCCCTAATCTGACAGTTATGAGAGCAGGAATTAGAGGGGAAAAATGCTGGACCAGGCCTTCCTGCAGAGATTATAAAAACCTAAACATGAATATTTTCTTTTAGAAGAGCCTTTCCTAAAAGTGTGAGTGATCAACCATGTCAAATTTATCTTTACCGACTGATGTTTGCAAAGACGTGAGGGCGCTTGAAGAGTACTTGACTCCATGACTTTCTATATTAAGCTCTCTGCTTATTTAGACAGTATTTACCTCTTGGGCTTTCCACATGCTGCCCTGGGCACAGTGGGCTATATTAGGGTAAATATTTTAAGGGCCTATTTTAAGGTGTCATGTCAAAACCTTGCGTTGTTTAGCGGCCCCTTGGCAGAGGGGCTGCTCCTCTGTGAGAGGAAGGACAAGCTGGAGGGTACTCAGGGAGGAAGGGGTTTCTGCCCACCCCTCTGCCCCCAGCAGTGCTGGGTGGGATTCTGCAGCTCTGGGACCCCCAGAGCATCCTGGACTTCGAGACAGGATCTGGCAAGCTGAGATCCTCATAACAGCCCGGGAGAAAAGTTTGCTCCTCTGGAGGTTTGACATCTCCCCTTGGGGCAGGCAGCCTGGGGGGACCTGAAACAATCTTCCAGTCCCTTGTTTAACAGAAGGGGCAACCAGAGCAGGCCAGGTTGGGATGTTTAGGATGACAGTGGTTCTCTGAAGGCACATACAAATGAGTGGCAATTGGGAGTGTGTTGGAAACACTGCCCCCCACCTCCTGCTGTTTATTTGTATTCACCCGTCAGTCAGCCTGGCCAGACTGAGCACCCATGGCCAGGGCTTCGGGATGAAGCTCCTCTTCCACCCAAAGCTCTTCTCCATAGGCCACCTTCCACAGCAAATTGTCAACACACATTTTACCATCACATGGCTGGGGCTTCAAGAGCTGGGTTTCCTCTAAGCTCCTCCTGACGTGAGCTGACTTTCCCACTCAACACCAGGTTGTCTCCACGTGGTTCCTGCACGTGCCTGAGCTGTAGGCACACCTGACTGGGTGTAATTCTGCGTTTCCTGCCCACCCCACCCATCCAGATCCAGCTCCTGCTGCTCTCTTGACTCTAGGTGCAGTGGGAGGGAGGCAGCGCGGTGTGAGGTGCTCGCAGCACTCGCCACGTCGCGGCTGCTGGGCAGCAGTGTGAAATTTTCCATCAGGGAAATGACAACCAGATTGCCACGGATTATTAATGTGCCTGCTAAATAGCTTGTTTTTCTACAGAGATGAAGCAAAATGCAGGTAGAAACTATTAGCTTTGGGTAGAAGAATATAAATGTGATTTAAAGGTAGACTCGGGGGGATTTTAAATACACTGTTGAACCAATTGACTGATTCGCCTTAGGGAAGCTGAGCCTCTGCAGCACTGCGGGTTCAAACAGCTGCGGCTTTGCAAAAGATTGTTCTGCCATAGAGCAGGAGTAAAATGTGCTGCTGAACCAGAGGGTTTCTGTGCTGCTTTCCCCCCAGCCCTGGCTGTAAGCCAGGCTCTGTTCCATAATGTGCTGCTTTTATTTTCCTTTTTTTCCTCCAAGTCCTTTCTTGGAGCGAAAAGCAAAGGCTTTAGTATGAGGCGTGATGTTGGACTCCTCAGCAGGGGAAAGAATTCGGCAAGGGCTTCCTTGAGGAAGGGCTTTGGGGTTTTGTTTTTGTTTTTAAAATCTGGTTCATATTGAGCTTCCTGGCTGTTCTGAGTTTCCTTGTCTGAACTCGCATTGTATGAACTATACCCTACATATTCATTTGTTTAAATAGCGCTTGAATTTCAGCCGCCGTCTCTGCGGTGTTTTGCCATTGTTAACATAACAAGAAAGAGACCGGAGAGTCCTTCAATGGCCTCCCCAAAGCTGCAGCGGGTTCAGATCCCTGCCTGGGCCTTGTGTGGACTTGGATCTAGATTGATCCAAAACCCTGTTGTCTCTGAAAGAAGGAAGAAAGAATTGGTTCAGACCTGTGGGGAGCCTTTTGTTAATTTTTAAGAGCAAACTGGAGCGGTGACAAGGGTGAATGACTCTCTGGGACAGCACCCAAGGAGAAAAGCTCATTATCCACAGGAGGCAGTTCTTCAGGGAAGTGGCATGAGGCGATGCCTGACATCCCCCCAGCACGAGTGCAGCTGGTGGAGGATCCCCAGGTACAGCAGAGTGTTGTGGGGATCCACAGAGCCTCAGTGCCCCAAGCCAAGGTGGGAAAACCCCTTCTGCAGGAGACAGGAGCAGCCTAAACCCATGGCAGGATCTCGGGCTGGATTCCTGGTACATCCTGCTGCAGGGGAGAGAGCCGGGTACAGATGATGTAGAGCTGTCACTGGTAACATTACGATCTAATCGCTGCTGTGGCACGGAAATATCAACCATCTGTGCCAAGGAGTCAAAGGAAACCTTGCTGGCAAAATGCATTAAAGTGTCTATTTATGTAAACAGCCAGGGCTCGAGAACAAGAGGGTTGTCTTAATCAGCATCACAGAACGTGAAAATTTAGGCATGCAGGATGATGGAGAGGGGAGGTGAAGGGTTAGAAAACCTGCCAGCATGGAGCAACCATTAGGCTGCAGGTTCAAGCATTAATAATAGTCACCCAAATGGTATTTATGTACTTCTGCTTCTGCCTGAATTCAATGTGCAGGGAAGAGGGTAACTGGAAATTATTGCCTGTCATGACACCCACTGATTGATTTCTCCATGTGGGAGGAAAATTGGATTGTTCCATGGAGAAATGGTGAAAGGGAAGTGGGCAGTGACAGGTTGGCACCCCAGGTGTCAGGGTGCTTGTGTGTCCAAAGTCTGGGCAGACTGGAGAGTAGCAGGTGTGGATCCCTGTATGAGCACTGCCTCAAAAGATAAGGACAACTTCGGGATGAGAAGAACTTTGCTCCCAGGATTTGGTGGTCAAGAGCATCCCAATCCCCATCAGTTTCAAGCCCAGCTGAACGATGGCAGCTGCAGATTTTTCAGGTGTGTGGAAGCTGCCCCTTTGACCATCTCTATATCCTAAAATGAGATCTTGCCCAATGCTCATTCACCTCCTGAGGAGGCTGTGGGGATCTGGGGATCATCTCAGCCTTGTCTGGCTGCACAGGGCAGCCGTGGACAGCACTGTGTCCCTTCCAGCCTCTGTGGCTCTGTGCCAGGTCAATCCAGGGCACACTGATTTTGGCTTCTTTGATGCGCATGGATTTGTGTCAGGTCTCCAGGTCAGGCAGGAAGGAATCCTTTTGTTTTGTAAAATATTTTTGGTATCTCTTGCATCTCTTCTGAGTTGTTTCCTGTGAGTGCAGGGACTCAAAGACCTGTCCAGGCAGCAGCTGGTGCTGCACCAGGGGCTCTCTGCATCACACACTAATGCAGACTGGTGCTGTACCCCTTACCCTGTACCCCAGCTGTCTCACTCCAGCTGAATGGTGCAGACCAGCTTTGTGGTGGAATTTCTCATTTGATGCTTTAGGCTTTGTTCTGGAAGGGCACTCACACAGGTGAGTGCATCCCTGAATCAATGAAACATCCTTTCCTTGGAAAACCTCCCCTGCCCTGGGCTCTTCCCAGGAGCTCACAAGGCCTCGGTTCATGCTCTGTCTTCTCCTCCTAGAGATCTCTCCACTTCCACTCGGGTGCACATCCCATGTCTCTATTTAACTCCATTACACATCTCTCCAGCCCTGTGCCAGCTGCTCTTAGCCAAGCAATCAAAGCCTTGGCAGCTCACGAGGCTTTTCCCTCCCTCAGCGCCTGCTGGCTTTGCCCAGTGCAGGGCTCGGAGCTCCCGTCAGCTGAATTCCTCGACACTCCATCTGCGAGGGGCACTCCCACGGCAGGAAAACGAGGTGTCCTATGGGTTTGCATGTGCTGTGTTCAATTAGCTCCTGCTTACACAGAAATTGCTCTTATTAATGGCTTGTTGTTGGAGACTGGAGGAGTCAATGCTGATGGAAGTCATCGGAGCTGTTAATCGCTAGCATCACCGACTTCAAAACCAGCTCTCTGTTTGTTATCGGGGGTAATCCTTTTTATGGACCTTGGGGGTTCTTCTGCATCTTGGGGATTTGAAGGATTTGTGAGGTCTTGTAGGAACATGTTTTAGTTGACTCACTTGTGAAGCTCTTCCGAGGGCAAAAAATGTTGTGGTCCTCTTAGTCGTTAAAAAATGGGCTGTGCCTGCAAAGAAGACTTTATCCTGGTTCTGGAGACTGAATTATTTGAAAATTAAATGAGATCTCATGCAACTGGAAAGGTTATTTTTTTTAATCAGATAAATCAATTCTCTGCTTGCTTTAGGGATGAGTCTATATAGATTCCTTGACACCTGCTAAGGTTTTCTTCAGCTCCCTGGTTGAGGAACCATAAGTGTCAGTCTTTTCCTGTTAATTTAGTTCAGAGGCTGGAAATACTCGGGCTGCCTTAGATGCTATCATTACAGCTGTTGTTTCAGCTGCCATCCATACCCTCGTGTTATCTCTGCTCAGGCAGCGTTGAGAAGAGACTCCAGCTTGGTGAAATGGGAAAATGATGTGCGCTTTCAAAACTTGCTTCATCCCTGCGTGGATGAAAAATCGCTGCTCTCTGCAGATAGCCAGACGTTTCTTTCTGTTCCTTCTTTGATTATTGTGGTTGTTCCCCTTGGGTGGGAGCCAGGAAATTCAGCTAGAGCATCTGGAGCACCCTCAGCTTGCACCGCAAACGCTTTCATCTGTGAGCATTTCTGGTTGTTGGTGTTTTCCCAGGGATCCGTCCATATATTTCCCTGGTTCCCCTGCTAGGGGTTTGTCCCAGTGCTGTTGGCACCCATGACTCTGCCCTGCTGCCTCTCGTGTCCTCACAGAGCCCCCTCCCACCCTGCTCAGCCCCCAGCAGGAGAAGGGGCGGGAGCCAAATGCTTTTTCCCTCATCTCTGCTGGATTTCAGCTCTTTGTTATAATTGTTTTTTTGCTGATGTTAGGAAACCAGCGGCTTTTCCCCCATGGATGTCTGTCAGCATTAGAGATAGTGTTACCAGCATCAGAAACTCAGGTTCAGCAGAACTGTGCAGGAGTCCTACAGTGACAGCGTTTTTCTTTCCCTCTTTTTATTTCCTCCCTCCCCCTGGTCCCTTCTCAAGTACTAATGGGGAGATAAGTTTCAAACTTGGTTTAGATTAACCAGAAATAGAGGGCTTTAAATCTCAAGTACTTACAAGGTGTGACCAAGTGGAAATGCAGCTTTTGTTCAGCTTAAGCTCCTTCAAAACCTGGGCAGAGGGATGAGCTGGTTCATGTTTTTCTTGCATTTTCTGGGATAATATTCATCCAGAAATCTCAAGCAGAGAAAGATAAGGAGTTCAGGCAAGAATATCTGCTGTGGCTCCTGAGAGTGATAAAGAGAACCCAGCTGCAGGGGTGGGTGGAGGAGGGTGTGGTGTGCAGGCCGTGTTTGAGGCTCTGGGCAGCCATGGCTCCTGGCAGGTCCCTTCAGGGTGGGTTGGTGGAATTCTCCATCCAATTTGGGGCTCGTCCCCTCATTTGCACCCCCCTCTCAAGGTAGACAGGAGGTGGCTGGGGACTCAGCCCCATATGGGCAATCAGGGCCAGGAAATTCAGTTTTTTGCTGTGGTTCCTCAGCAAAGATGTGCTGGAGAGGAAGGTCTTGCACTGGGAGGTTCCATGTCCACAGGACTCAGCTCCTCCTCTCTGCAGATGTGGGGTGGGGAGGAACACTTGTTGATGGGAATGGGGAAGGCTGGCTGGAAGACAAGGAGATTAGCAGAGGTGGTGGAAGGGGAATCCCTCCTGTGCAGACAGCTCTGATTCCTCTGAAATGAAAGCTGCTTTCCTCCCTTTCTTACAGCATTACTTGCTGTGGCATGAAATATTCAGCCTCCATTCAGCCTGTAAGAAAATCCTTCTTTCCCATGCAGTGAAGGGATGTAACTGGACTTGTTCACTTGTCTGTCAAAGTCTTTTCCTTATAATAAATGTCTATAAATCCTGAACATCCCAGCAGTCCTCCTCCAGCCCACTGAGCAGCAAGCATGCTTCCCTTTTCCTTGTCTTCAGCCCCAGGAGGAGCAGAGCAAAATCTACTGCAATCCTGCTACTTTCTGAATTGTTTTCTTTAACCAGTTTGGCAAAGGACAAGTAGAGGAAGCCTATCAGACCCTGATTAAGCATAGCTCAGGTTTGCTCTGCTGGACAGAGTTAAAGCCTGATACCTTTTAAGGAGCCCCAAAAACAATGAATGTCACTTCTGAAAATATGTGTGGATTGAGTTTCTATTTTTAAAGTCTCAAGGAGCTCTGGAGCCAAGAGGAGCTGTGTTTACTGAAGGGAACCGGAGTGATATTTGGGATGGTCATGGCTTGGTGGGTGCACTGGTGCAGGGGGATTAACGTGGATGTGGAGGGGGCAGTGCATGGAGAAGGCTTGGGTTGAGTGAGGACACAGCTATCAGTCATGGGGAAATGAGCGTAGGAGAGGGCAAAGAAAGGGCACCTCATTTTGTTAATTAAGAGCTGCTTCTGTTTGTCAGAATTTCTTGCATTTTGCCCCGGGACTTGTGGTCTGGCTCCTGTTTCGGGGTGCACCTGGTGTGTGTCTGCACCCACGTGGAGGGTGGAGAGGATCTTTGCAGAGCAGTGTCAAGTTGAAAATCCTATCTTTGTGTGACCCATTTGATTTTCTTTCTTATGTATATATATTAGAAATCTGCAAGTGATGAGTCAGTAAAACGTTGTTGGTGTTTCCTGTGAAATAGCTGAGGTCGCTATTTTCTTTCTGTGTTATTTTTCCTAGTTGCCATGGTAATGATTTCAGAAAGGTCTTATTCTTGCAGCAGTTTGAATGGGTTAGAAGTTTTCACGGTCTTCTGGATCTGCTCACAGAAGCAGAGCGATATCCCAAAGATATCCCTTGGGATCAGGAGGGATGTGCCTCCTGGCTGGTCCTCCCATCCCTCGCTCTGCGCTGTGGTGAGACAGAGCGGGTTTTCTGTTTTATTGTTAACAAGATAGAGAGGAAAGACCCTGGGGTGTTTCTGTTCCTTTGTGCTGGCATCCCAGGAGCAGGGGCTGGACAAGACCAGGCTTGGCCGCAGCCTGGAGCTCGTTGTCTGGGTAAGGGGGGTGTGGGATGGCTGGGTCTGTGCCAGCCGTACCCACGGCCAGGGCGCAGGTCTGGTGATGATGATGAGGACCCTGTGCCCTAAATGGGTCACAGCTGGAGGAGGGCAGGAGTTGGAAGCTTTGGACACTCTGGGCACTGTCTGCCGGGGCATCATGGTTGTACTTCATCCAGCAGCAGGGTTTGTTTTTCAGAAATTGGGGAACACAGGCCCCAGGGTTTGCGTGGCCCCAGCTCCTGTCCTCAGCTGTTTCCCGACTCAGTGCCCACAGCCTCAGCAGACACCTTGGAGCCCGTGTACAGGGAGGAGTGCCCGCACAGAAATGGAGCATGTCCCTTCTGCCCCCGGAAATCTCGCTTGTGAGCTTCTACTCAGCTTTAAAAAGAGGGGAAAAAGGAGAAAGAAATACATTACAGCCTATTTCTGAATGCTGAAAAAGGGCAGGGTGCTGCTCCAGCTTTGAGATACCTCTCGAGGCACTCTGGGAACATCTTCCCCTGCTTCCTCACATTCCCCCGGCAGTGCCCTGCTTGGTGCCAGCCAGCCGTGCCCGAATCCTGCAGGGTGCAGACAGCATGCCCTCCTGGCTGCCACGCTTGCCCCCTGCCAGGCAGAGTCGGGTCTGGGTGGGTTGGCATTGCCCCAGTGCCTCTCGGTGTTTTCGGAGCGGCTCTGCCCTGTCTGCTCTGATTTCGTGTGCTGCCACAGCCTGTCAATGTGCTGTTTGGTACATCAGCAAATTGACACCGCACAAACAGAAGGCTAACAGGGAATGATTTATCCAGGACAACACATCTGTGTGTCCAGCAAGGCAAGATGTCCTGTAAACAAAATTCAGTATTTACTGAAGGCTCATCGGCGGAGCCGGTGTTTTGTACCACAGTTGAATTACGCTTGGATCTCGCTCTTTCTGGGTGTTGCTCGTTTAATCATAGGATGCTTTCCTTTTAATTAGGCACTGCTGCTACTGATGAGAGAATTAGCAGACTCTTAATGGAGAAGCTGAGGCTGTGGCAGCTGTGCTGTAATGGGGGTGATGGGCAGAGGCTTTGTGCTGCATAGAAACCCCAGGCTCTGCACCTCAGTTTCTGCTTCCTGAAAAATGTCCTTTTTAGAGTGGTCCTGGAGATTTTTTTTTTCCCCACAATATATCATTTAGTCAAAGGAAGGATGTTACTCCCCCAGCTGCTGCGGTGTGGCCCTCAGAGAGAAAATCTGAGTGATTTTGTCAGCGCTTTTCCTCCCAGCCCAGTGAGGATCCGTGGTGCTGATTGCGTGCCAGGAGTCAGTGACTCTCTCAGGTACATCATGTCTAGAGCTGGTCGATGGTGTTTTGATTAGACAGTTATTGTCAGAAAATGGCAGTTTATCACATTGGAAGCTGCTTGTGGAAGAGAAGCAGTTTCAGTGAACTGGCCTTAAAAAACCCCCAACTTTATTGGAATATGCTATCTGAGGTGTTTGAAATGTCCATTTGGACTGTTGGAACAAAAAGTTCCATGTTCTTCTTCAAGCTGACTTTTATTTATGTTTTTTTAATTTTGATTGATTTACAGTGTGGAGCAAAGGGATAAAGGGATGGGGACTGATATAGAGGGAAGAACCTCCAAGATTTTGTGCACTGTGCTTTAGTTTCCCAAGTCTGAAATTCTGAATTCTTGTTTGGGATGGGATGATAATTTCAATTCCCATGGAAGACAAAATCACATTCCTGCTGTACTGTAATGATGTCTCAGGAAAGAAGTCTCAGACATATTTGTGATTTCTCTAGAGTAGAAGCATCTTATTAAAAATCTTATTATCTATATACATCTGTGGTTGAATGAAAATCCCATAGCTGGCATTCCTGGAAAGGTCTGAATCCCCCCTGCCTGGCTGAGATTCCCTGGGGCAGGATCATGATCACAGCCCCCCTCTCTTGGCACAAATAAATCCCAGTGGTGCTCATGGCAGGGGTGCCCCATGGACCAGCTGCAGCTCTGTGTCCCTCGAAAGGGATGATGAGCTGCTTCAAGGGACTCGTGAGCTGCCCTGGGGACCCCTGAGTGGCACTGAGGGTCTTGGGGGGATGTCCCGCTTCACAGATGGCTGTGAAATCCCCCAAGTAATTTGCATCACCCCATCTCAACTCGTTAGGGGTGTGTAGTTTCCCAAAGGAAAATAACTCAGCCCATTTCAGCCAGGTCAGAGTAGAGTGGACTTCCAGTAGATGCTCAGCTTGCCCACCCCAGCAGAGCTCGAGGCTGCTCGGGATTTTCTCTTCTCTTCTCCTGGATGGATGAAATGAAAGTTTTCCCTTTCTCTTTCAATCCAGGTTGGCCAATTATCTTAGATTTTTGGATATTAATTCTCACCTCTTGTTCAGGAGTTCCCACTCTTCATTTTTATGATGTCTGCCCAGTGTCTCAGATATTATAATCCGTTTCCTGCAAGAGGAGTGGAAAAGAGTGTGTGGAGGAGGACTGGGTGGGGGGGCAGGCAGGTTTTTTGGGGTGAAGCAATGGGAGGCAGGTAGATCTGCTGCTGCTGTGCCAGCACAGGCTGACTCACAGCCCTCACAAACAAGTGCCAGGGCTGTTCAGGTGCTGATATCTCCTGAGCTGGGTGGTCTGGGAGGGAAATTTCATGGCCCAAAGGGGTCACAGCCCCTCTAGTGAGTGCTGAGGATCCTGGCAGAGTTGCAATGTGAATGCTGCTCCCCCTCTGCCTCCCCACATCACCCAGCTATGCCCTGCAGCACCTCCCATCCACATTTGCACATTCCAACATCTCTGATCAGAAAGTGCCCATGAGGTCCAATGTTTCATTCATCCATGCTATTAACCCCACGAGCAAAGGGTGTCGTGGCTGTGGGAGATGTTGGGTGAGGGGTTGAACTGGGTTGTGCCTGCGGGGCCAGCTGGATGTCACTGTACCACTGCAGAGGGGGAGCAGAGAGTGGAAAAAACAGCCTTCAGGGTCCACGATAGTGGTGCTGATGGATGAGAAGGAAAGCTTCCAGGAACACATCTCCTTTCCAGCTGTATCACTGCGGTACTGATAACAGCACAGCCTGCCTCGGCACTGAGGCGCTCATGAATGAGTTGGCATTTTTTTGTGAGTAATGTAGAATTGTAGCTATTTCAAATTGTCCTGAGGTGCAGCTTGACATATAAGTTCTTGGCCTATTTATTACCCCGTGTCTGAGTGTTCCCATAAGTATTACGGCATTAAACCACGGCTGAATTTAATATTGGGAGCTGCAGCATTTGTGTTTTAGCTGTTGATCAGTGGGCAGGTGTTTTGGGCTGTGTGCATGGTGTGTTTGGCAAGCTCTAGCCAAGGGATCTGTTCCTCAGCGAGGATGTTTGAGGTATAAGTTTTGTTCAACACTCTTTTTTTTTTACTTTTTTATTACATTTTCTTTTAAATGCTGTTGTTTCCTCTTTTGCTGTCCTGTGTCATCACAAGCTCCTGCCAATATCCGTGCAAGTCCTCAGGGATTCACTACCATGCTGAGACAACATCACACCAATTTGGGTCCCCATCTACCCTCAGGCTGGGTTGGAGGAACTTGAGTTGCAAAGGCTGGGCCTGGGTAGTTTAACCCTTGGAAACAAAGATTTTAATATCTGCACTGATTTGTCTGTTTTTTTTTTGCCAGCATGTATCTATGAACCCACTGGTCACTGTAGTTTTTTGAGGCTCTGAAGCCTCACAGTACCAAGTGTTGACCCAGCCCCTGAGGTCTCTGCTGTTGGGGTTGGGTGACCTCGAGTCACACCCTGCAGCCTGTGCTGTGGTGTGGCAGCTCCTGGTCTGTCACAGGAGGTTTTTGGCCAGTCTTGAAAGTGTTTCATGTAAGTGGAAGGTGCACATGTTGCTCATTGTCTTCTGCTCGTAGCGAGGTGAGCACATCTGGCCGTAACCCACCATGGTGCGGCCCAGGTATCCAAAGCCTGGCTGGGGGTATAACCTGGGTGGTTACAAGTGGGGATTTGGACCATCCAGTGCCAAACTGCCCCAGGGGAACCCCTGTGTGTGAGGCGTGGGGTGAGCTGTGCCAGCCCACTGCTGCTGCTGTCACCCCGGAGCCATCTGCCCGCAGGATGTCAGCTTCCGGTTTTAATGAAGCCTCTCAGCAGGAGCACGCAGCCGCGGCCGTGTGTCGGGGTTAAACGGGGAGAAGGGATCGGATGTGTGTTTTCTGTCTTTGCCACTGACTGATCCCACACAGACTACGCCACCGGGTTTTGTCTTCTGCCATATGTTTTCCGATAATGCCCGCCCACCTGCCGGGGAAAGCGGAGCACTGGGCATCTGCAGGCATTGTTGGGAACCCTCTGTGAAACATGCTAAAAAAACATAAAAGGTATTCATTTAGGTCTAAGACTACCAGGAATCTGTTTGTTAAGTTTTTGGGTTTTTTTCATACCTCTATTTTCAGATTGCCTGTCTGGAATGCCAGGATTGGGCCCTTCCTCAGTTGCAGCTTTGGGGCCGCCTGATAAAGAGAATTTTTTTGAGTAATGAGATTTTTTTTTTTTGAGCCATTCTGGTTATATCACCTCAGATCTCTGCTTTTGAAAAAAACTTAGCTCAAATCTTTTGATGAGCTACTAAATAAAAGGCAAGCCCTGAAGGGATATTTATGTGAGAAAATGGCCTGAGTTTCCCTTCTGCATAAGGAGAATCAGTGTGGGGGATGTCAAGGCATTAAGTCTCAGTACATGCCACTTCTGCCTAAACCTCCTGAGGTGATACTAAAGCTCTGATTAATGTGAAGTCCATGTCCAGATTTACCTGCTCAATTTACAATGGGCTTCTAAACCTTAAACATTCTGATAGTGTTTTCCTTCCATCTCCTGGGTTTTGAGTGAGCTATTGCCATTTTCTCACCACATCATTAGCGTCAGTATTCTCACACTTGTAGCATTGGGGTTTGTTGAGTTTCCACGTGTGAATTTTGGATGTGGAGCTGGCTGTTTGTTTTCTGAATTTCTTCCTCTTGTTTCCCCAGCCGGAGGAACTTACCAATGCCCTGGAGATCAGCAACATCGTCTTCACGAGCCTCTTTGCCCTGGAGATGCTGTTGAAAGTCCTTGTTTATGGTCCTTTTGGCTACATTAAGAATCCATACAACATCTTTGATGGGATCATTGTGGTGATTAGGTACAAACCTTGAGCTTTCTTTATGTGTGTTTCTCCTCATTTGGCTGTTTAATTAAACAGAAAGTAATGGAGAGTTGGCATAAATACCTTCCTGTGACACTTTACACTTCTCTCTGTAATTAATGCACTTAGGCATGATTGCTAATACATATCTTGGGATTATTTTACGGTCATTTTAGAGAGAGGCCCAAGCAGAAAGCTATCAGTCCCGATGTCCTGGGACAGTCTGCGGTCCAAATGGCACAACCAGTGCCCGATTAAGTATCTCTGGTTTTTTGGCACATGCAAAGGCTATAATTGCCCCTGCAGCTGCAGTCTCTGATTTCCAGGCGTATTTTTGACACTCAAGTGGGGCTCTGCTCTTTGCAAGCCTGGACAGAGTCCAGATCACCGCGGGCCTTGGCAGCGCATCTCTGCCCACTTCCCCTCTCTCTGAATTTCACCTTCCCTTCGCTGCCTGTCCTCCGGGCCTTTGCCATTAGGCTTTGTGCTGTCACTGACCCTTTTTGTCCTCCTCAGCGTGTGGGAGATCGTGGGCCAGCAGGGCGGGGGGCTCTCGGTGCTGCGCACCTTCCGTCTGATGCGCGTGTTGAAGCTGGTGCGCTTCATGCCAGCCCTGCAACGCCAGCTCGTCGTCCTCATGAAGACCATGGACAACGTGGCCACCTTCTGCATGCTGCTGATGCTCTTCATCTTCATCTTTAGGTGAGTGTTTCCAGTTCCCTGCCCCGAGTTTGCTCTGGGTTTTTAGGTGGGATCCTGTGGTGGGATGAGGAGGTGACAGAGTCCATACCAGAACACGGCTGAGCTGAATGCTCCCACAAACAGCGTTGCTGGCTGTGGTTTGCTGCTCTAAATTCTCTCAGCCAAATGAGATGTTTGTCTTTGCAAAATAGTTTGCAAAGAAAATCTTTCAGGCTGGTTGATTCCTTGACATCACCCCAAGACAGCAGTCCTGTTACTTACCAACTATCAGAAAGCGAGGTGCTAAAATGCTGCCAAGAAGAGGATGATGCTCCTAAAGAAATGTCAGATATGGTTGTGCTTGTGCTTTTTCATGGCCTTGTCTTCAGACAAGCAGAAATGTTAGAAACAGGGTTGGCGTAGCCCTGTATTTTTAGATTTTGGTCTAGATTTTGAGAAGAGCCTTTCTCCTTCTAGAGCCAACTGCGGTGTTAGAGCAGTGCAGGCACTGGGAAGGCTGAAGAGAGACAGTCTCTTCCAGGGGATAATCTCCCTTCTTCCAGTGAGACTCCAGAACTGTCATTTGCAGCTGTGGTGCTCAGTAGAGCTGTAAATAATTTGATTATTCAGGTTACTAGCAGAGAGCAGGGAAAAGCAGATTATTCTTTTAGTATCTATCCATAATGAAAGGTATTCTGTTCTTCTGTCAAAATTGAAAAAGCTGTTTCGAGTCCCCTGATATGCCTTATTCAGGCATTTCACAGAAACCCTTTTTGTCTTCCTAATTCAGTTGAAGCATATTTTGCTGAAAATGTGTCATTGCAAAACAGAAAGTCAAAACATTTTGTTTAGAAAATGTTGAAAGACAATGTTTTGACTCATAAAAAATGAAGCAGAAGAAAAACAAGGAGCAGACATACTTTTTGGTTGAAACTCCTTGACGGATTTGACCTAAATTCACAACTGATTTGCGTGATCTCGAGGCATGTTTTTCAGTGAACAAAGGATCCATCTTTTTAAAAAATAACTTGAAAAGGAATTGCCCAGGTGAAATCAGGAGAGAGTCACCCTGCTGTGTGATTACTGATTTGTGTGGTTGTTGTTGAGCCCTGCCTCCTGTCACTGCAGCATCCTGGGCATGCACCTCTTTGGCTGTAAGTTCGCTTCGGAGCGGGATGGGGACACTCTGCCCGACAGGAAGAACTTTGACTCTTTGCTCTGGGCCATCGTCACCGTTTTCCAGGTACAAAATGGAAAATGCTACAACTGATGAGTTTGAGATTTGAGACTGAGTGTTTTGAGACTAAACAGGCTGGGGTTGTTTTTCCAATACAGAGCTTAGTGGCACTCCATGCTTTGGAAAGAAGATGACCCAAAACCAGAAGTGCAGGTTTATGGGGGCTTTCAGACCATTTTCCAGACTAAATCAGAGCCCTGCTGAGGAGGGGCTGCCAAGGCAGGAGGCTCTTGTGTTTGCAGGGTATGGACTGGATGGGTGAAAGTAAATGCAGAGGGAAGGGATCTAAAGGAGGATACCAGGACTGTTAGCAGTGGTATTTCAACAAATAATGGAATCTGGTTTATAGCTGATAGGTGCAGTTTTGTTCTAGCAGTTCTGGGCCCTGTCACCCCAGGACCTGTGAAGGACTTTAAGTCATTGTGGCTGACCAAAGAAGAGGTCTGATCAGCATGATGTTCCCCTCCCTCACGGCTGTCCCTGGGGGACAGGGCAGTTTGCACAAGGTCCTTGCTGGTGGTTGGGAATCCCAGTCCCTCCAGTCCTCTCTGCTCTCTGGCTCAGAAGGGATTTATCCTCTTTTGGCTACAGCTACAGTGGGTACCCTAAAAGCAGGATGCTTGTCTGGCCTATCCAGAGAGTGGATAGCCAGCCTGCTATGCTCCAGTATCTCCACAGTCCTGATCCCCTTCCTCTGCAGATTTTGACCCAGGAAGACTGGAACAAGGTCCTTTACAACGGCATGGCCTCCACCTCATCCTGGGCTGCTCTCTACTTCATCGCTCTCATGACGTTTGGGAATTACGTTCTCTTTAATCTGCTGGTGGCCATCCTGGTGGAGGGTTTCCAGACAGAGGTAATGTCCTCGTGCTCGTGCCTTTGCTTTCTTCTCAAGTTTTAGGGCCTCCAGATACTGAAATCTGATTCCTGAGGTGGACAGCAATACCTTGACAGAAGTGGTATGGGAAAAATAGTGGGGTAAAATATTAGGTCTTCTTTTTTTATTTTATTTCTTTTTTTTGTTTCCGTAGCCATGGTGCAATTTTAATACAGCAAACCCTTTAAATGAAGGGCTTAAATGAAAAGCATTGTTAGCATTAATGCAGGAGTGGGAATTGAGGGGTGAGTCAGGCACTGCGGATGGGATCATTGCTGTGACAGTCTCTTTGAAACAGTTCTTACCGTGTTTGTCATCCAGATTAAAGGCCCCTCCTGAAAACTTACACAGGCTGGTAAGAGATAAGTGACACCATTATCTTTTTTCATGGTATGCATTCATGGAGCTCTTCCAGTTTCCAGCCCTGCAACGCTCTGCGTATTTTAAAGTACAAGATTTCTGGTCTCGGCCATCTGCTCCCTCGCAATGGGAGCTTCCATGAGACATCCTGCATTGCTGGAGCCTTTGAGGGGCACGTAGGCTTGAGCTCAGCCTTTTTTTCCATCCTACTGCAAATCCAGCTGTCCAGCTCAGAGTGGGTGTGCATGTCACCTAGGACCCCTCAGACTGGGGACCTGTGATGCCCACCCGCTCCTTGCAAAAGTTTTCCAGCTGTTCAAGAGCACCCATAAGGGGAGGGGACCCTTACACCTGCCCAGGGGCTTGGAGAGGCAAATACAACCTAAAACTCCTCATTAGGGTCTGCTGGTATGGGCTGTGCTTCTACACACTATCTCTGATTTTTTTAAAGCCTTCTGGGGTGAATAAATATTATTTAAGATTTGTTGCATGTGTATTATAATATCCACTGGTTTTATTATTACTATTTTTGAAGTTTGGAGTTAAATTAATGGAGTCATACCAGGACATAGCAAGAAGAATTATTTTTTTTTTGGTATCGTCTCTCTCTCCATGTTGGTGCATTTCTTTTTCAATTGTTATTGTTGTAGCTGTTTCTGTCTGTAAATGCTCCCCCACCATTCAGCCAAAGGGACAGTCACTGCTGGGTTCTCTCAAAGAGCAAAATGTTCCTTTGCCCAGTTCTCTCAAATAGCAAAAACGTTCCCTTGCCTGAGTGAGAAGAGCTACAAAGCTCTTGTCTGTTCCTGGTTCGAAACCCAACCTTTGTTCAATCTGGCAAATTGATCTTTGAAGGTCACCAGCACGGGAGATCACCTGGTGCACCCACTGTGCAGAGGAAAGGACACAGCTTTAGATGCAGCAGTCAGCCCCTGGCCCTGAAGGGAGGCTGAGTGCTCTGCTCCTGGGCTCAGCCTGGTTTATCCTGCTGGAGCACGCTCCTGCTCCACCACTGCAGCGTTGCCTCTTCTGGGCAGCACATTAAACCTTGCCTTGTGGCCAGCTGTGCCATGGTGCAACTCCCTGTTCAGTCGTATCCTGGCTCAATGTGCTGTGGTTTTATTCCTGTAATGATGTCCTTGAGGGTAGGGCTCTCCTGGAGCCAGGGAAGTGCCTGCAGCACTCCTCAGATTTGCTCTTGGCTGTTTCCTGCAGCAGGGCTGCCCCATCAGCTGCCCCCACGTCTCCTCTGCCAGGGCAGGGCTGGTCCAGGCCAGCTCCAGGGATCTGTGTAAGCTGAAATGTGCTTTTAAGTGCTGTGAAAATCAGGGAGGAACCTCGGATTTGGGACAGCACTGGGACAACCTGAAGCCAGAGCTGCTCATGCCAGTACTGAGGCGAGCACTGGGACCAGGAACCAGTGCAGCCCCCAAAGAACAAACCTGGGTTTTCAGTCCTGTGTAGCCATAACAATTTTATCAAACTCACACCATGTTTCTGTAATTTGCGACTCTGATTACGTTGCTATTTTATATCTCAGGCTTCGATGATAGCTTTTTCATAATAATCTTCCTTCCACATCCTGAGTTTATTCTGAGTTCTCTACATTCTTCCAGCAAGGTGCAATGGCACCAGGAGATCCCTTGGCTCAACCCAGGTTTGCTGCAGCAGACAGAGAGCCAATGTCCCTGGAGGTCAGGCCCCAGGTCTGGCTTTGCTGGTTTATGTTTATTCAGCTTTGCTGGTGTGTGGCTTTGTGAACAGATCACGTTCTGGTTTTTGCAAGCCAGCACAGAGAGGATCCTCTCCTAAGCAGAATTAATAGAGAGATCATCTCTCGCTGTAAACAAATCCCAGTGTCTACTGCCCGTGTCTGCACTTGACTCTTCTGAGTTGAGTTTATTGGGGTTGTTTTTTTTTTCCATTCTCCTTCAGATTTCTGGGCTGAAACACAATCCTGGGGCTGCTGCCTTTATCTCACTGGTCCTTGAGTGCCTTTCCTCAATCCACAAGCACCTCGTTAATTTTAGTGCATGGCTTTGCAGCCCCAGTTGCCAGGCAGCAGATGACTATAAGCAGCTGAAAAACTAAAAGGGCCTCTTCCAAACTTTAAATACGGAGCAATATATTTTGCAGGACTAAGGTGGAGTTTTTTTTTCCCCATTTTTTTCCTTTAATTTGGTATCCAGCTTCTCTCATGCAAAAGGCACAGGCAGGACTCTTTACCATGTGGTTATTTTTGACTGCACATTCCCTGATTGAACTGGACCCTGGTGTTGGTGCAGGGAAGGTGAGCAGGAAATTCTGTTTGATTGAGCTGCTAACTGGAAATGCTGCGTGACCGCTCAGGTGCCTGCCTTGGAGACATCTCTGAAGCAAGGAATGACTCCTCTTAGTCAGGCATAGAGCTCCTCTCCCGAGGGAATTCCTAATAGTGTTATCTCCAAGGTGTATTCTTCCATTGGTAATCCTCCTAGTTTGTGTCCTGTTGTCCCCATCCGTCCTCACCTGTGGGTTTGATCCTTTCCCTCCTCTGTGCCCCGCTCCCTCCCTGGCACCCCAGCTCCTCCAGCCTCTCCATCCTTTTCTCTGCAGGACTCCACCTGCTCCCTAGAGGGAGCATCCTTGGGGAAATAGGGATGTTCAACTTCTGGATATCACCAGAGGGAACAGCCCCTCCTCCTGCAGGGCAGATTTTGGATGGTGTTTTTCTTGCATCCCTTCCCTATTGCATTCCTATCAGCTTCAGTGGGATTTTCCTTGTGAAAGGAAAAGTTTCCGTCTTTTCCCTTTCAATGGCTTTTCCACGTCTCTCCCTGTTACAAGCAAAGACTTTAAGTTAAGTGTCCATCACGTTGCTGGCAAGTCCTTAAACTCTTCATCCCAGCCTGGGCTGAGTTTTGTAACCATTTAGCAACCAGAGGGAAGATCCATTGTCCTGTAGGCAAGAAGTTCAGCTGGTGGGATAATCTGTGCCCAACTGCTGCAGCATGGAACCTCTTGCTGCGCCAGGGGACGGGACCAGGCACTGCCACCCTGCTGAAAACTGCTGAGGAACACTGGGAGAGCCACCCCTGAGCAAGGGGAAACACAACAAGGTGAAAAATGAGGCGTGTTTTCCAAGTGGGCAGGGAAATGCTGGTTTCTGGTGCTGTGAAATGTTGGGGTCATGGGTGTGGCAGAATGTCCCAGGATGGGGCTGTGCCCTACTGGCTGCAGACCCCTGGTTTGAACTGCTGATTTAAATGGGTGTCTCCACTAGCAGGGCTGAGCAGGGATCTGAACTCACTGTGTCTCTCCTTAAATTAGGTATTTCACCTGCAAGAGCACTGATATTGTGTTAATCAAACATTCATTAAAAGCCTCCATTGCTGCTTAATGAAGGCATAATAAATAAAGATGCTATTATACAGCTGCAAAAAAAAAAAATCATGTTTTCAATAATTAGCTGGTGTTTCATTAGCACAATTATCACTTAGGAGCTGAAGCAAGCTCTGTTCGAAACACTTAATTTAAAGACTGTAAGGCTGGTCCCTTCAAAGGGCTCCTTTCTACCTGAGATCTCCCACTCTCTCCCTGTGCTGAGTGGAACTGACCCAGTGCCTGGCTCTCCGCTGTGGCCACACACTGCCCTCCTCCCCCTCTGCTCCCCTGCCTCTTCTCCTGTGTTTTTTGATTCCCCACTCAGTCCTGCTGTTGAAACTGAAAATTGAACCCCACCTTCCCCTTCCCCCCTGTTCCCTTCCCCCGTTTCTCCTTCAGGAGATCTCCAAGCGGGAAGAAGCGAGTGGGCAGTTAAGCTGTATTCAGCTGCCTGTCGACTCGTCGGGGGTACGTACAGCACATCCCACCGCCACCGTGCTTGTCTCTCTCGTGGTGCCTGGTCACACACTGTGCTGCCGTTCTCATCGTAGTAGCTGTCATTCTTTTGGGGTCTATTTGGCTGTTTTGGAAGTGGTTTTGGTTTTGTTTTTTTTCCTTTTTGTCACCCTCATTGTGGAGTCAGCCCTGATTTTAAGTCCCTTCCTTCTTTGAGGGACCCGGGTAAATTAAGGTGGGGGCTTTGAAGTGGCCGATGTGGCTCCAGCTCTGGCTGCCCCCTCTCTGGATGCCTGCCTGGGGGAAGGCTCCCCACGGGGCTGTCACAGCCTCTCCATGGCACAGTCTCAGCCCCGGGACCTCCCTGGGATGTGGATGGTGACGCTGATTGCAGGGCACTCCTGCCAAGGCTCCCTCACGCAGGCGGGGGAGGATGCCCAGCAGTGAAGGGACCTGGAATCAAACCTGTTTTGGTAGGTGTGTGCGTGTTGACGTGCGTGTGGGAGTCCTGCAGGACAGGGTAGGACAGCAGCAGCTGCAGTGTCCCAGAAAGGCTGGTGGCAGTGATGAGATTGCCAGCACAGTGCCACGTTACAGGGTGTGAAATGGTCCCGTGCAGGTCCGAGGAAGCCGTGGATCTCCGAAGCACAGCACACCACAAACCTCACCCCTCTGCCAAACCCATCTCTCTCTTTACCACTCACTTCCCTTTCTGTCCTTTCCAAGAAGCCTGGCTTTTCCCTCAGCCCAAAAGCCCTTTCCCCATTCCCCAGTGTGTCAGTCCCTTTTGGTACAGGCTGGTTTAGTCATTGTACTGCCTGGTCCAACTTGGCATACCCTCGTTTCCCAAAAGGATTTTAACTCCCTGTTCTCTCATAACCCCTTTTCTATCCAGAAAGGCAAACTGGGAGTGCAAGAACAGGTAACGGGCAGCAGCACCGGCTGCGAGATGTTTGCCTGCAGCGTCCTGAGTCTGGCACGTGGTGTTGGGGAGGGGATGCTCACTGCCCTCCAGACATGGGGTTTGGTGCTGGGGAACGGGGTGGGAAGTCCCCACATAGCTCTGCTTTTCCCTCTCATCACAAATCTCATTGTGCCCCCTTAAAACTTTCCTTAGGGCTGTTGAAGAGCACTCCAGGAATACAAATCATGTAAAATTCTTCCCAGTATTTATTTCTTTTTAATAATCCATTAGGGAGAATGAGTAATTCCTGGCAGGCCCGCTGACAGGCTGAGCTGGGAGCCTCTGTGGGGAGCGTACCTGGAGCCAGCTGGAGCCCCTGTTCACACAGAGACTGGATCTGACTCCAGCAAGGCTCAGGCCAGCCTGACTTTACTGCTCCCCCTTGCAAGGTGCATTCCTGACCCTCTCAGACTGCGTCCTGCAGGAGGAGCTTCCCTGAAAAGCACAGAAGTCCTGGATCCTCAGGAGGGAAAATTTTGAGCCAACATTTCGTCACACTCTCTTTTGCCTTAAAAATATCTGAGTGTCCAGCCTGCTTGGAAAAATATCTTCAATAGTTTAGTGACCCCACACTAAATAGGGGGGAGTGTTGGGGCTCATCCCTCTGGGGTTTTGTTTAACAATGAGATGTGGGGCACTGACCTGTGTTGGATTCATCTCTTCCTCCTGTCCCATGCTGGGGTCCTTCTGAGATTTTACTATCAATGGATACCCTAGCACCAAACCTCAGCAGTGCTGGCCAGGGCTCCTGTGGACGCAGCTTAGCCTTGGTGGGGTTTTCTGGGGCTCCTGGGCTCTCACTGCTAAAGTGAGGATCTGCTTGGCTTCTCCCATCCCAGCATCCTTCCCCCCCTTCCCACCTCTTCTCCATTGTGACAGGGCTTGGTGCCCTTTGCCAGAGCAGTGGTTTCAGCCGTGAATCCTCCTCTTTTTGGATGGGTATTGATCATTCTGGCGAGCACCTCTGCCCCCCTTAGGTGTATCCTGACTATACCACACCCTAAGCTCCTTTCTGCAGTGCCAATGGACAGAATCAGGGTCTGAGCCACAAGACCGAGCAGGAACCCAGGCACCACGCAGAGAACCAATGGTCAACATCATCTTCCTCTGCCTGAGGATGGGCCCTGTCAGAGCAGGCAGGCCTCATTCAACCACCGACGTTCGAAATGTTACAGCAGAATTTAAACCCCCCAAATGATCCAGTGGAAATCCCCAAAACTCCTGCTCCTCTTGTGTGTGGCAGCTGGAAGGGAAAGGGTCCCTTGTGGCAGCCGATGTTGGGTTCTGCCACCCGGATCCTCTCTGTGCTGATGGGGTGTCCATGGACAGGTCACATTTGTCACGTTGGAAATTTGGGGTCTGTTGTGCCCTTTCTGAACCCTGGATTGCTCCATCAAAGCATCACTGCAAAGAGCCACACCCAGAGAGTTTTAGGTGTATGAATTCAGAGATTAGTGGGATCATCTTTTGTCCTCAAATTGTTCATCAATATCGCTCCTTCCCTAACATCTGCCACATATGCAATTCCAGCAGCTAAAATTAAGCAATACTTTGGTTTTTCTCCTGATCCCTTTCTGGGACCGTGTTTGGAGCCAGAGGCAATCCGTCTTCCTGGTAGGAGGTTAATTAGTCTGTGGTATAAACCTGTGCATGCGTCATTTTGTGGAAGGTGATGTTGCATCGTGGTACCAAGTTCAGTGGATCTGTAAGGTGTGGTGTTGGACACGGGAATCCATATTTGCAGAGGGCTGTCCGTGCACTGTGGGCCCTCAGCCTCCTTGCTGAAGCCTTCTGTTTTGCTCCAGGGTGACGCTTCCAAGTCTGATTCCGAGGGGGATCTCTTCCCCCGCAGCCTGGAAGAGGAGGGAGAACTTAAGAAAAACTTGTCAAATCCAGCCTGTGAGTAATAACCCTGGGAGGACAGGCCCTTCCACAGAAACCTTGCTTTGCTGTGAAAACTGTGTCTGAAAGGAAAAAAACCCTCTAGAGGGAATGCTGTAGTCCCAACTGTGTCATGCTTAACTTTGCAGCAGGCTTGGGGTGGGATTGTGGGACACAGGCAGGGAAAGACACGATTGCATTCCAGCTGGTAATTTCCCCATCAGGCCCGAGGTCTGGGCCTGTGGGGTGTCTCTGCCAGAGGAGTTTGGAGAAGGAGGATGGAGGGAGCGGGCAGGACGTTCCCAGGGTTGGAGCCGCTGGGTGGTGATTGAGGTTGAGGGGCAGCAGGTGACATTTTGCATGTGCTCTCCCCTCCCATTGACACTCGATCCCATTGACACTCGATCCCATTGACACCCGATCCCATTCCTGTTTGAGATCCCCTTGCTGGGCTCAACGACCCGATTCCCCAGAAGGGCTTTCTGCCCCACATCTCCCTGACGCTCGGAGCAGGCTGTAGGTGTTCCCCCTTGAGGCGTGACGCCTAAAACCCGCTTGTGTCTTGCAGTGGTGGCCCTGAGCGAGCACCCGGAGCTGAAGAAGAGCCTGACGCCGCCGCTGATCATCCACACGGCCGCCACGCCCATGCCCATGCCCAAGAGCGCCGTGTTCGGGGACGCGGCGCAGGGCTTCGAGTCCCGCCGGGCCAGCGGCGTCTCCGTGGACCCGGGGGCCGCCCACGAGCTCAAGTCCCCGGTACTCGCATCACCTCCCCCTGCGGGTGTTCGGCGCGTCCGTGGGGCTGTCCGTCCGTCCAGCCGCCCCCGCCGGCCTGGCGCGGGTGGCCCGGGTCTGATGCGCTCCCTGTCGCTGTCCCTGTCCTTCCCACAGCCCAGCACCCGCAGCTCCCCGCACAGCCCCTGGCGCGCCAGCAGCTCCTGGAACAGCCGCCGCTCCAGCTGGAACAGCATCGGCCGCGCCCCCAGCCTCAAGCGCCGGGGGCAGAGCGGCGAGCGCAGGTCCCTCCTGTCCGGAGAGGGCAAGGAGAGCTCGGAGGAAGGGGACAGCTCGGATGAGGAGCACTCCAGCCGCGCCGGCAGCTTCAATGGCTCTTTGCCTCAGCGCATGGAGTCGCTGGAAACAAAAGGGTCCTTTGACCTCCAGGACACTCTGCAGGTGCCTTCCCTGTACCGGACCAGCAGCATGCACAGCACCAGAACGTCTGTCTCCGAGCACCAGGACTGCAATGGGAGGACCTCTCCGGGCCTGCTGCTGCACCAGCTCCACGTGGATGAGCCCCACCAGGATGCTGATGACGGCGATGATGAAGGCAACATGGTAAGGAAGAGCCACATGCTCATTTTGGGCTTTATGACTGGTCAGAACAAAGCCTGAAGGAAGATCAGGAGTGCACGAGTGGGTGCAAAGGGGATTAGGTCTCACCATCACCACCAGACCAGAGCAGAGTCACCCAGAAGGTCTCTAGGCAGTGGATGCTCTCAGAAATGGGATTGGTGTCTAAGGAAGTATTACAGTGCAGTGTTAGATCTCTCCTCTCCTCTCCTCTCCTCTCCTCTCCTCTCCTCTCNAGGTCTCTAGGCAGTGGATGCTCTCAGAAATGGGATTGGTGTCTAAGGAAGTATTACAGTGCAGTGTCAGATCTCTCCTCTCCTCTCCTCTCCTCTCCTCATTATTAAATTTTCTGCCCCCACACCAGCAGCAGAAAACTTCTGTTGGCAAAGGAAGAGCATGGCTTGGTCCCCCATTCCCATGGCAGCATTAGTCCCATGGAGATGGTGGTAATTTCAGAGGCTCTGCATTAATTTCCATCTGAAGAGGCATTTTACCGATGAGTGTCTCTTTCACAGGCCTGGAAAGTGTCATTTAGGAAATATAAGCTGAAAAGACTGCAAGTGCAGGGAAGGGATGAGGGTTCCTGGTTCTTTTTTCAGATGAATGTTTGTATCTTAAAGGGGAAAAAGGGGAATCTGTCTGCTTTTCCAAAGTTGTTTGCATGACTGGCAGAGTGGGGCTTGAGTTGGGCACGAGAGTGTCACAGTTCTGGCTGTCATGTGTTCATTGGGGCCAGTTTTGGAGTGTTTCCTGCTCTTCCCAGTTATTTCTTTGATTTTTTTACCTTGTTCCTAGATTTGGAAGTGTGATGGTCTGATGTGTCATCCCCAGGGGTGACTGTTTTTCTTGGGGGAGCAGATGGGGTTTGGGTAGAGACATGTGATGGGGCTGTTCTGAGGACAGGAAAACTGCAGACTGCGGACATGATTTTACTCTTTTTCACTGAGTTTATTGAATGAAAATGGAATTGGGATCATGTGAAGGGATGTGAAAGGCAGTGCTGACTCCGGAGTCCTCTGTTCCTTACAGGAGGAGAGGGAAAGTCAGTGCTGGCAGAATGGAGTCACTCAGCCGTGAACTGCCTTTGCAAAAAGCCATTATCCCATTACGTCTCTGTGAATCCTCAGCCTGGGATTTTTTACTCATTGTCTTAACCTCCTTTTTAACTTCCATAAAACAAATTGAATTTTTAAGAAAAGGAACAGTAATTATTTTTTGAAAAAATCCCCATTATTAAAAGTGTTGAAGAAACCATGCTCTTTATTGCTGGCTAGGGATTTTTTTCTCATGCTCCAACATCTGCTACTTTTCCAGCTCACCTGGTCCAACCATCCCACCAGTCCCTTCCTTTTTCCCCCCTAGGATCAAAAGCCAGCAGTCCCCCTTGTGCTGGGCATGGGGTGATGAGATCTGCCCCTCATCTCCCAGCCAGTGCTGACAATGAGCTGTTGAATAAGATTTTTAATCTTTATCATCTGCTTTTGGTGTAAACCAAACATCATCCTCTGTGTACTGAGGTGTGGCCATGGAGGGTGTAATCACCCCAATACCCTCCCATGGAATGGCCAGAAGCAAATTCCAAAGGGAAGAATTGATAGAATAGGGGAAATAAATTGTGTCACACCCATGGCATAGCCACAGCTGGGGTACCTGCAGCTAGCTGCTGCCTTTCCCCATGCTCTGAAATGTGTCTTCAGTGCAAATCACTAAACCAGATGGATAAGAGAATATTGCTTAGATTAGCAAAATGAGCCCCCAGGTTGCAGGGCTTCCCTCCCGACATTTGAGGCAAAATGTTGCTCTTAAATAAGTAATGACAAAGTCAGGGGGAAAAGAACTGCATTTTATAAGGAAAAAATTGAAATACTGAACTCCCCATCAACAAAAGAAGAGAAGAACTTGACTATTACTCAGATCAAAGTAATCCTAAATATGCCCTTTGCATCAAAGCTTTGTATCCCTCCTTGCTGCCTGGATTTGATTGTCTCTGTGCAGAAATTAAAGGAAGAGCAAAGGCTTCATCTGGATTTCCCAGGCTCCCCCTCTATTAGTGCAGCTCTGCTGCCTTCAGTGAGTTTATTCTGAATTTCCATCCCTCTGGGGGGCCAGAATCAGGCCCCTGACAGCTTCTCTGCCCAGAACCAGGAAAGCAGGGGGCTGGAATCTGTTCTTTATTGCACCACTGTGGACAAGGAGTCTCTCACAGACAGTGTGATCCACAGCTTTCTTGGGTTCACGTGCTGCTTCCAGGGATCTGCTGCCAGGTCTTTGTTGTTTCCAACTGCTGCATTTTAGGCACTTCTGGGTGCTTTCTACCGAAATTGCTCAGTGCTCACGGCAGAACATAAGGGAATTATTGAATATGCAACCGGTGTGTCCCCTTCTCCCCAAAACCTCACTGCATTTTACTGCTGCAGCTCCTTTCCCATTGCCTCTTCCACGTTTTCTCTGTGGTTTATGGTCCAGCCACTCCCATACCCTCTCAGTCTGTCCCTCTTTCATATTAAAATTAAATAACCGAGTCCCAAGCGCCTCTATGCAGCTTCCAGCTTGCCTGGAGGTCCTCTGCTGCTCACAGTGCATTTTTCAGCAGCAGTTCCCCCATCCTTGTAATAAATCTTTCATAAATCTAAGCCTCTTCCTTTACTCTGAGGAGTGCATCAGTCATCTTTTATTGCAAACTGCCTTCATTGTACCCTCAGAAATGCATTAATATGTGAAATTAATAATAATAATAATAATTTAAAAAGCAGCTATTTATCAGCAGCTCTCATTGCTGTGGGATTGAGGGGCTCCATTCCCACTGCTGCCTGTTAGCACCCAGCATCTTCCCATCGTCCTGGCTCCTGCTGCCTCTGCGGAGGGATTTGGATGGGCTCACCCGGGGAGGTTTTGTCCAAATCGCTGGCAACTGAATTAAAGATTAGTTCTCCTTCTCCCCCCACATCTTTATTCATCCGCTCCAGGTGTGGTTTATGAACAAATAGATGTGATTTAAGCCACATAATTGATATTTCACTTTGAACATAATGCAGGCTTGAACAGCAATCAGCCCCATTGTCAGCGCTTGGAGCCTGCCTGGACCTCGCTGGGAAAGCCTTGGATGGGGCTGGGGCTGGAAACACTCAGCGTTTATTTCACAAATGCCTTACCTTTGGCTCAAATTAACTGAACTGTGCTGTTCCACTGGTGGAAATACGGAGTAATTCCTCAGAGTTTAGGTTTCTGGGGATGTACTTCACCCTGCTTAGAGCAGCTGGGCTGCAGCCCTGGTTGAGTCCTGGTGTTTTTCCTTACTGTAACCCACTGAATAGAGAGACATGATGGAAGATCACTTTTTGCCTTTGTTATCTGATTTAGCCCATGACTGCAAGCTGCAACAATTAGCCAAACCCCAAAATATCTTTGGCATTAAAATTGGACAAAAGGAATATAAAGAAGCATTCTGTGCTGCTGACGCATTACCATTCACTACAAATCCTCTTGATAAATACCAGAACTGCTTTGAATAATAGATACTTCTGGAAACCTTCCAGCTGACAAAATGAACTGGACTGAGTCGTAGCTATTACTCCATGCCCAGAGGTCAGGGTCACAGTCGCTGCTCTCACCACAGCTTTGAGCAGACACCCGATTTTTATCCATTTATTTACCTTTGTTAAATCTATGGATAATTAGACTAACCAGGCTGCTTGAAGGGATAACACAACCCCAAGGATGCATGCTCTATTAAATACAGTTCAGAGAGAAGGGAGCAGTTCTGACTCCTTGCCTGAAGCTGGAAAAGGGATGTGAGAACATCCAAGACTACCAAAACCCCACTGGTGTGCCCCCACGGTCTGTGTGTGCAGAAGTTGAGGGAAGGATGGATGGCTGAAGGAGGAGAGTAAAAAGCTCTAACTTTTTTTTGCTATTCAAACTTTTCTTCTTATTTGCCCGAGGTGATTTTCATTTTCTGAAGGGTTCAGGTTGTTACCAAGGGCTTTCATTAAAACAGGCACTACCCTAATTATTCCCCATCACTAATGAGACCCCAGGCTGGGTGTCTGTAGGAAGAGAAAGCACTTCCTCCACTCCACTAAATTACCCTAACAAATCCCATTTTTACAGTCCAGAGTACTTCAAGTGCCAACAGTTTGTCTCAAAATTAATTCTTCCTCCCTGTTTCCAAGATGAAATAAACAAAAGTGCCTTAGTCCTGGAGCGTGGGTGCTCCTGGGGTGTGAGGGTGGGTGCTGCACTGTCCTTCACACCCCTCTGTGGCCTCATGGCCCTGAAATCTCTAGAAGAAGCTTCAAAGAGCTCACACAGTCATATTTTTCAGGTCTGCCCAGCCAAGCTCAGGTGGTAGCAGAGAAATAAGGCTTATGAAAGAGCAAGAATTGGTTTTTATTTATCTACAAAGCACTCTGGTGACAGTGCACACACTGGTCTGTGCATTTATCTTCAGGTGCTTTGATGTGAAGGGCTGGGGAGGCCCTGGTGTGGTGGGCAAGATGTTGGCCTGGCTTTTAATGGCTGTTTATGCACAGGGTGCTAGCACTGCTTTGCCAGTGGGATTAAAGATCTTGATTTTCCTTTGGAGGTCTGTGGGTGAGAAGGTGATAAACTTAAGTCAGAAGCTGTTGCAGCCAGGATGAGGCTTCCCCTCAGCATGCAGTTTTTGATGTCTTCGATTAACTTGTTGGCTCAGGCTTCTGCAGTCTGCCCTCTTGACCTGAAATGACCTTGCAGACAGTCTCTAACATAAATATGCACAGCTGAGGATGTGCTGTGGTTTCGAGTAGGAATTAATTTGCAGGAATTGGACGGCCCGTGTTCATGCAGGTCAGGCTGACATGGTGTTCTCTTCTGGCTTTATAATCTGCCATCTAATCTGTTTGTGCTGGATGAGAGGCAGACGATCGCTGTTGTGTTCCTGGACCAAGACTTGGGCCTCAGATGATTTCTTCAGCTTTCCAGTGATGCATGGACACAGGGCTTGGCCCAGAAAGAAGCAGGAATCCTTCCTTCTGCTCCCTTTATAACATATGATATAAGCATTCTATATTGTTTAAAAAAGATACCCCACAAAAATACCCCAAAATACCTTAGAAGATTCAGGCAAGCACCTGATGAGTATTGGGAGGGACTGAGTGGGTTATCATTCCTTTGGGCAAGGCTTTTATTTTTCATGTTTGTCCTCTTGGATTACCGTGTGCCAGACGCAGTTACCGTGCAGAGAAAGAAACCAGAGCGAGCACTGTGAGCTCGCAGGGCTGGCACAGCCCTCATCCGGCTGCCAGAGCTCCTTCCCCTGCCCAGCAGGGTCTTGTCTTGGGACATTATTTTATTTCAGCTTCACTGAGCACTTGAAGATAACTTTGTAGTGAAAAGCTGCCCCAAGTCCTTCCCGTGGAGGTTTTGAGGGGCGGCTGTTTTAACAGCTCTGTGTTTTCTTGCCGCTCTGTGCATTTTCCCTGCAGAGCAAGCGGGACCGCGTGAAGGCCTGGGTGCGGGCACGGCTCCCCACCTGCTGCAAGGAGAGGGACTCCTGGTCCATTTACATCTTCGCCCCTCACTCCAGGTAAGGCAGGGCCCTCGGGAGTCCTGCTGTGGTGGGATGGATGGTAACGATGCACACCCTCGTTACAATGGCTCCTCTGCCTGTTTACCCCAGACGGGCCTCTGTTTGTCAGTCACAGAGCTCCCAGCGCTCCCCCTGCCCCAGCCTGACATCAGGGCTGAACAGCAAACAGTGCTGGCTGCAGAGGGCACAGGAGTGCCCAGTCAAGACCCATAGCCCAGGTTCCTAATTTCCTTTGGCAGTGATGCCAGCGCTCTGTGAGTTTTTCACTTGGTGGAGCGTGATGAGGTGGGAGCAAGGGGGAGAGGTGCAGCATCAAGCAGAAAAATCTGAATTTGCCCCACCCCACACTTAAAGCACAGCAAAGGACTGCCTGACCTCCTCAGCCTGCCTCAGGACTGAACTTCTCTGTCCTCCCCGTTCCCTTTCTCTCAGAAAACACCCTCTCCTTGCTTGGAGGCTGTGTCCTTCCCAAAGCCTGGCATGTGGAGCCAGCTGAGCTCCGTGCTGTTGGGTTCCTCTGGACACGCACCCGAGGGTTTCCCGTGTTGGAGCTGAGGGCCCTGGACAGCGTTCAGGTTCATTCATACAAAGATTAGAGAGATTTTCAGAAACAGACTTTGGGAAATGTAATACGGTATTATAAATCCTGGGTCAGTGTACAGCCATCTGTCACAATAAATAGCTTCTGTCCCTTTGTTCCATGTGTGCTCAACCCTTATGGGCTCACTGGGAATATTTCTTCCTTTATTTGAGCTAAACCTGAGCGCCAGGAACCAGGTAGGGGGGCAGATCCAAACCTGGCGTGTGTCTGAGTCATGGAAGCAGCTGCCCCGTTCCAAGTGACTGAAGCCCCCTGTCAACATTCCCAGGCCTTGAAATTTGTGGCTCCATTCCGTAGCTCAGATCCCTTTCTGTCCATAACCCAATCTGCCCTCAGTGTGAGGCTCTGCCAGGGAGGGGATTGGGAGATTGGAGCTCATCTGCTTTGCAGGCAGAGTGCTCAATTCCCCTGCTCTGCATTGAGCTGCTGTGTGTCTCCCCAGCCAGTTGAGCATTAATAGCTAGTCTGTGTCTATTCAGTTTGTTTTTTTTTTCCTCTCTCAACAGATTCCGTCTGATGTGCAATAAAATCATCACTCACAAGATGTTTGATCACGTCGTCTTGGTGATCATTTTCCTGAACTGCATTACCATTGCCATGGAACGACCCAAAATTGAGCCTCACAGTGCTGTGAGTTTCTGAGGTTTTCCCGTGCTCCTCATGGAGCAAACACCTGTGGCTTGGGCCCCACTGCTGTGCACTCGGTCTTGTTTTCTTTCTCTTTTTAAAATGGGAAGGTGCCAACACCCCCTGAGTATCCTTTGAATTAGGTGGAGCAACCCTCCTGGCCCCTACCCAGTCTCCTTTCAAAGCACAAGAGCGCAGATCGTGGCCTGCAATATATCCAATATCTCATTTCTGGAATCACGATCGAGGTTTTAACACATGACATAGCATGACATCTGTCTCAGTTTCCTTCCCTGAGAAACCTTCAAACGCTTTTCCTCTCTCAACACAATGTTCACTTCGCCCATCTGTTCCCCACAGGCACGTATGTGTGGTGCGAATGGAATGGAGGAAACTGTTCATTTCATACTTTTCTCTCCCCTTTGTGTATCAGTTTTGTTGTGACACCAGAAAAGCTGAACTGGTGCAGGCACTGCAATGCCAGTTCTTGGAACCTGTTTGTTCTAATACACTGTGTGAGGATTCCTCGAGCTAGACCCTCACAGCACCAGCAGTCAGAGGGGCAGAATCATCCTACTGCTCTTTTGTTTCAGCAGAGATTGGGGCTGAGATGAGCTGGGCTCTTGCTGATTTATCGCCCAAGACTGCTCATATCACAATCGTATAGAATCCTGTTTTGTTTATGTAGGCGTGTCAGGCTGTTCATTTTGGTGGATTTTTAATGTAAAACCTTAAAACTGGAGTCTAGGCTGCTCTCTGCCTATTTTAAGCATTCTCTAGTAGTCCTTCTTACTGTAACAGTTCGCCCAGCAGTCCTTTCTCCAAATCCATTTTTTTTCAGTTCCCGTGCACCAACTTGCAGCTGCAAGAAGAGAGCAGGGCTCCCTGACAGCTGATGTAGCTGGAGGAGATCACCCTGCTTATGCCCAGATGGGGCACCCTGAGAAACTCTCTTAAAATCCGAAATGCTTCCTTTGAGTCCCTTGCTATGTCCCCTGAGTGTCACCACTCCCCAAGACTGGCTCTGAAAGGAGCTGCAGGTACACAGAGAAGGGAAATTATGTGTGTGACTTGGAGGAGTGCACAGCAAAGAGCTGTAGCACACAAACCCAGTATTTCATACAGGAGAGGAGGAGCTGTGGTGTCCCCTGGCACTGGGAGAGTGCTGAGAGGAAAGGAAACAGGGACTGGCGTGAGGTTCATCACCATTAGGGTACAAAAAGGGAGCTGGACAGTGGCCTGGGAGCTGCGGAGGAGAAGGGCAACGCTGAGCAGTGGGGCAGGGGATCCAGAGGAGTGCGTGGGCCCTGCCTGTGCCGATGGAGCTCTCATCTGGAAACCGAGAGACTTAGTTTAGGTTGAGTTGTTTAAAATGATTGTTCTTTGCTTCCCTGAGCTGTGGATTTTGTAACTGCTTCAAGTGAGTTCTCTGTCCCTGTCCCAGTTTCAGCTGGCTTATCGGAACAGGGGCTGCTGTTGCGAGCCAGCACACGCTCCCTGCTGCAGAGTGCACGACATGGACCGGGGAGATTATCCTTCAAAACAGCCACATGCTTGCCAGGCAGGAATGCAATATCCTCAGGCTCACCTCCATGCTATTGCTGTTTTATCTCCAGCTGCACAAGCAGGTCCCTCTCCCCTCCCTCCTGCCCACTGCCTGCCCCCTGCAGCAGCCTTTTGTGTGGCAGTCAGCTCACAACGACGATGTTTCGTATCACAGCTCGTGCAATCAGGTCTAGGACCGAATTAATTATGGACCATGTATGGAAACAAGCTACTCTGTGGTTCCTGAGTCACTTCCAGTAAATCATGATTTGGCAAGCGAGAGAGTTGCCAAGGTGTTTTGTCTTGTTTAAATTGCATCTCATTTTGAGTGAGAGATCTGCATCTCTTATGGGACTGCTCTGTAGGGAGAGGCAGAAATAAACCCAAAATTATTAAAAGCAGGACTGGGGCCAGTTGTATGTGCTCGTACATACGTGCACACACATCATCTTTCCTCCAGCCCCTGCCTTCTGCTGTCCATTTCTCAGTGCAGGGAATCAGAAGCTGTCTAGGGATTAGGGAAGAGTGTAATTTATTTAATAATCATCATTAAAAAGAAAGGTTTCTGCTAACTGTAGATAGGAAACCAGTCCGTGGGCTCATCTGTAATCACTAGCTGCTCTTGCTGAGTGGTGGCTCTGAGGAGGTCTGGTGGATAGTGCAGGGGACTGGGAAATGAGCCTGTTGGGTTTCATGCCAGGGCGAGCCCATGCCTTTGGGCAACAGAATCGACCTTTTGGGGACAGGTCTCAGCTGGCACAAAGTCCCAGAGCTTTGCTGGCTTTGCTGGAGGTGCAACAACTCATGCCAGCTGTGCTTCAGCATCCCGTGGGTCCTGCTGCCTCACAGCCCTGTCACTCTAATATTGACTTAATTTCTAGGAGAATTGGGAGCTCAGTGATATTTACACGATGCAGTGATGTCTGCAGGTGAGAGGCAGGTAGAGATTTGTCAAGCACATTTCAAGGAGGGCACATCTCTCTGTTTCTGCTGTGGTGGGTGGGGAGGATGATTTGGGGGAAATTAGGGAGGATTTGGAGGCAAATGGGAAGGTTTGGGAGGGCAGGTGCTGGCGGTTGTCCCTGTCCATGGTGCTGACAGAGCCGAGTACTGGCAGGGCTGAGCCACGCAGCGTTATTGTCTAAATATTTGTATTTTCTCCTCTTTGCAAGCAAACAGTTCAAGGCTTGTTTCAGCACAGAATCGGGAGAACAGTTTTCAACCACCCAAATATGCACAGGGGGGTGAACAGCAGCAGAGAGCAAGCTATAAAACATTGTCTCTCATTTTCTTTTTTCCAGGAACGGATTTTCCTAACACTCTCCAACTACATCTTTACAGTCATCTTCCTGACTGAGATGACAGTTAAGGTAAATGCAGGTGGAGGATAAGTGTGCCTGTATTACGTTAATTGGTTTTTTTATTGTGGTGGGCTCACAAAACCCTCAGGTCTACCAGCTGCGGGTGAGGTGTGTATTTTCCTCTTCTGAATCATCCTCAGATGCCCACTACATGCCTTAATGCCTTATTCCGAGCACGTTTTACATCAGAGCAATTTCACTGAAGTTGCTCTTGATTTACACCATTATAGGAGCAATGGGATCCTTGAATTCAGCAATCCTGCCCTATTCAGCAAAGCTCTTGAGCACATGCTTAACTTCAACCATGCATGTAAGTCCCATTGTCTTCAACAACCAGTTGTCCTCAACAACCTAAGCTGCTGTGTGCTTTCCTGAGGACGGAGAGACTTAAGCACGTTGAAACACTTTGCTGGATTTGAGGCAGGAGGCTCAGAAACCCATGGCTGTAAATCTCTCTTGTGTAATTCATAATCATATCACTGAACAATTGCTCTTTCTTCGGAAAGTTTTTCTAGTTTCTTTATTTGCAAAGCTTGCACCTGATTGCTTTGGTCAGCCCCTCTGCACCTTCTCTCCTGCAGTCTACAGGAATAAAATAGGATCCATTTTTTTTATGCCAGAGCTAAAAATGTTAGGAGCAGTTTTGTGCAGGTAGGTTTATCTGCATTAAAAGTACATCAGCGTAAGGGACAAGCTGGGGTGTTTCTGCAGCGGTATTTTCATAATTCTTTCAATAGAACACTTTGCTGGTTTGTTTAATTAGGCTTCTGTACTGGGAAGCAAATAGACTCACAGACTGGTTTCTGTAAATAACGCGTTCTCAGCAGGCTGCTAACCGCGACAAACACGGTGGAGGCTACGTTCATAATTTGTTGCAACTTGGTGTCTGGGCAGGTGGTGGCACTAGGCTTGTGTTTTGGGGAGAAAGCCTACTTGAAGAGCAGCTGGAATGTGCTGGATGGGGTGCTGGTGCTCATCTCCGTCATCGACATCCTGGTCTCGATGGTGTCGGACAGCGGCACGAAGATCCTGGGCATGCTGCGGGTGCTGAGGCTGCTGAGGACACTGCGGCCCCTGAGGTGAGCAGAGGCAGGGGAAGATCTGAGGGGTGCAGGATGTGCGTGCCAAGGGAAAGGGCAGAGGGGACAAATCTGTCACTGGGCTGTCGCAGCCTCCTGCGCCCCGCTGACGGTGACAGGCGCGGGTCCTGCCGCGCTGCCAGAGCCCGGGGCCCTTGCTGTGCTTTAGGACCAGCCCCGAGTGCAATAGGAAACTGATCAATGCCTCTTCTGCTCATTAAAACACACATCCCCTGCTATTTGTGTTCTCATTTGCTCTGGGTAAAGTGCAGCTTAACAGCTTCTTCTCCCCCTTTCCTTCAGGCAGTCAATGGCTTTCATGACAAAGAAGGAAATTAGTAGCAGGTGGTGGATCATTTTTAAGGAAGCAGAGACTCAACTGTTGCTTAACCTAGAATGCAAAGAAGCTTTTTTCCCCAGCTCCCCATTAATTTTAGAGGCACATTTACTTTGAAAATGACCCAGACAAGATGAAAAGGATTGTTCTACTAACTTGGCCCCCCAACTCTGCCAGCGGGCAGTATCCTGTGCTCCAGGGACAGGCTCCACTCCCATAAGAACCTGCCCAAGGACCATCCTTTTCTAAACAGGCATCTGTTTGTGACCCGTACCCCGAGGCATGAAGGTTTCTCTTCATGCTAAATGCAGTTCCTCTTTAATACCATTGTTGCTGCTCCTGTTATGCAGCAGCTAATAAACCTTCCTGCTCAAAGCATCTTTGTGTGCCTGTCATATCTTACTGCTGCTTCCTCCATAAAAGGGTTCGCTTTGAGTCAGGATTTTTTCTCTTGCTGAACAGAAAAACAGGACCCTGCTTCTGATAGAAGATGTTGTTTTACTACCCCTGGGTGAATAATAAGTCTAAATAACAATGGCCATGCCTACAGATATCTTTCAAATATTCTCGACAGCTATAAAAGACATTCTGTTCAATTGGTCTGTATATGTGTGTTGTACCTGGTGAGTTTTAGGACGTGAGCTGCTTTTAATCATTTTTATCTGGACAGCTGGCACCACTGGGGTGGTTCAGCTCCCTCATCATGTAAGTAGACTGTATTCCTAAGTGACTCCAGTTCAGACTCTTTTCTCTTTGTGTGTCCCCTGGTGTCTCATGTCAGCTGCAGTTTCTGGGGTAGTTTCTGCCCAGTTGCTGGTTGGGTAGATTTGCTCTGCTCGTCTGTTTCTGCTGATTTTTGACCCGTGTTAAGAAACCTATAAAATAATCTAGGTGGCTCAGGGTAAAAGAAGGATTAATTTCTCTTCTCTGAACTGTGGAATGCAAGTTTCTCTTTTGATGTTCCGTGGGTAAATCAGATTTAAAGAGAGACATTTGGATTGTGCTCATCTCTGCTGGAGTCACCTGTCTGACCTGGTCAAAGCCCTGTTTTCTTCTTTGTAGATCTGTAGGGCTGTCTGGCCGGGACTTGGGTCTTTTTTAACTGGAGCCTTCCTCTGTAGTCACCTCTGTCCATGAATAATCTGCAGTTATGGGGAATAATCCACTCAGTAACTGCAGGCTGAAGGAAGACCTGCCTTCTGAAGCTTGTGTGGGATTAGGCTCTTCCATTGCTATTGCGTTGCTGTTGCTGTTTGATTTGTTTTCTCCAGAGAGTTAAATGCATGTTTTCAGGCAACGTGCTGCTTCCTACTACAAAGGGAACGTAAAAAAAGACAGCAACAAGCCCATTCCCTAAATATGTTCAGGATCAGTTCTGTTCTCCCATTATTAGATTTGTAGGAAATGAAAAAGCAGCCATCAAACTGGGGGCATTTCAGTAAGTCATAAATCCCTGCCCGTGGAGCCCATCTGCCTCTGTGCTGCACATCTGGGCTGTCCTGAGCAGCCTCTGCCCACGCTGCCTCGGGCTCGGTGTGCGGCTCAGGGCTCACATCCTCGCTGCTCAGCCCGGCACTGTGGCTGCATCAGCGCAGAGTGACAGCTGGGACAGGTGACCTGAGGTCTCTGCACGCTGTGGCTTCAGTTCCCGTGTCTGGGTGAAGTCTCTCGAGGAGGCTGGGACAGTTTTTCCTCTTCAGGAAGGCGTAAGGCAGAGACCAAAGCAAATGCTGCACTCACACCACAGAGGAGCAAACCTGGCTCTTTCTGCTCCTTCTGTCCTCCCTTTTAGGGACACTCCAGGACAGGACTGCAGGAGGACAGCCTCAGTGAGAAGCCAAGGCACAGCTGTGTGTGTCACACTCAGCTCCAGGGCAGAGACAGCCCTCGCCATCTCTGTGTTGGCTTTCCCACTGGATGGCCTGGAAGGGGGATTCTTGCAAAAGATCTCCCTCATTCTGTCTCTGATTTTCTCCTGTGGAAACCGCCCCGTTGCTTTATGCAGCGCACAAAACCCCACACGCTTCTGCCTTCTGCCCAGGCTTTAAAAAAACCTGTATGCCAATCACAGGGCTTTGATTGCATGATTGATTATCAGCCTCCAAATTGAATCCATGAAGATGCAAGCCCAGCTTTATGGCCAGAATTCCAAAAATAAATTCAGAGAGGAATGGCATTTAAGATGTTTCCATGACCCTCTGATGTTTCAGCCAATAAAGGGATTGCTTATACAATAACATTCCTTCCTAATGCGTTCAACCTGCTGTTGTTGGGATCAAGTGTTATAGCTTAAGATACAAGAGAAATCAAAATTGAAAATGCATTCAGATTTAATGTGGGTGGACTTCAGGGCTGTTTTACTCTCTACAGAGCCCAGGCTTTGACTTCTAAAGCACACAGATAAATTACTCACTTTTATACTATCATGGTTTAATAGTAATTTCATAACTCTCTTCTATCTATCATATTATCACCTTTGCTAATTTTCTTTTAATCTGTGGAGGAAGGTCCTCGTTAACGTTGATCTGTTGTTTTATCTGAGGTGCTACTTCTTCTGAGAGTTCTCAGGAAGGCTTAATGTGGTTGTGGATACAAATGGGTTGAGGTTGGCAGTGAGTTTGGAGCACCTCACACCAGGGGCTCAGCAGCGTTGGGAATCCTCAGACCAGAGGGGAATTAGAGGGGTTAACACTCCTTCACACTGAAATAAAGAAGAAAGAATGTCTCATTTCAATTTCCCTGTTTATCATATGGCTAATGCAGCCTGGGATTGTGCTGAAGGGAGCCTCATCAGGTCTCCTTTCCTTGCACAACTGCAGGGCTCCAAATCAGCTGCATCCTTCAGCCATAAATTGCAGGGGTTGGGTCAGATAATGAGATTTTACGAGCCTGATAGCAGCAGGATCTTGGCAATACTGGTGAGGTGTGGGGATGCCGTATGTTGGCATATTGGAGGTGGTGCTAATAATCTGGAAAAGCTGAGAATTTCATTAACACTTCTTAGAGAATTGTCAGACCCTTAGGAGAGTATCAGGAATCTTCACACAGACTTGCCTCAGTGTTGGATCAGGCTCTTAGTCTGAGGCAGCTCTGAGGTCTGAAGGTTTCCATTAGTAAGAACTATTATTTTTCAAAATCTTTTCAAAGTCTTTTCTCCCTGTAGTGCTGAAAACAGCACTGGCATGGAGCTAAACTGGTGGCAGCTTTTACCCTAATGCATTCTAATTTGAGGAATTCCCTGGTTGATCCAAACGCTTAAAGCAGCCAAATGCTGCTGTTTTGCAGCCCTTTTTTCCTCAACATGCACATGACTTTGCTAAGTCAGACAAGTAACCTCCTATTTTCCCTCTCAGCTGGATATGAAATAGTACCTCACAGGGGAAATCACTTTATTATTTCTAGAACAGCATTTCTTAATAACTGTTGGAGAAAATTATCAACTTTAAACTCTGGAGACTAAATTCCTTCCTTGTTTCCCAAAATGTAAGGATGCTCCAGTAGTTCAGACCATAGACCTTCAGTTTAGAAGACTTGTCTTTGGTTCCATCCTGCATGACAGTGGACACAAGTCCATGATCCCTAAAGTCAGGATCCCTAAAGGCACCAGAGGATCTAATTTGCATTGAAATAATTGGAATTGAGTTTCCTTCCTTCCTCTGAGACTGTGGCTTGCCCTCCTCCCGTGCCTCAGTTTCCCAGCTGTAGTCTGGCAGGGGTTGTGTTTCACCCAGGACTGTGTGAGGAATGTGAGGGCTGGGGAGGTCTTCAGTCCATCTGAGGAGCTGGAGGAGAAGTTCAGCTCAGCCTGTGCAGCCCAGAGCTCGCTTTGTGCGCTCAGACATGACGTGTCAGGCTGCACTGCCCGGCTCTGGGCACAGTGAGCTGCTCTTCAGCCCCTCTGTGCTGGGCTGGGCTCAGCTCTCAGCCCCTTGGCAGCAGCAGCAAAGTCTCCAGGCTGGGCTAATCCCTGAGCCCGGCTTTGGCAGCCCACAGGGACCAGTCCCCACACTGCTCGTGGGATTGTGCAGCCTTCTGCATCTCACCCTGCAGCTCCTTCCCTGAAATACCCAGAGCTGAGTGTCAGGAAAGCTGAGGCATCTGAAACAGGGAAGCCACAGCACCCACCTGGCAGAGATGCCCAGTGTGAGGAATAGCAGCATCTGCTCTTTGTATTTCACTGGTAAGAGAGCAGATAAAAATACCACCATCTGTTTCTTTCTGAAAGTGATAACTGATGAGTTACCCTTGACATTTCGAGTAAATATTTAACCAGAAAAAAAAAGGAAATAAGCTTTAGCTTTTCAGGATACAGTTTAAACCCGGCAGTTTTGGTAAGAGCTGGCTGTGCATTGAGCACTGCAGGTCACTCAGCTTGCAGGCCCTGGGGCAGGAGAGGGGTGGTGCAGGTTGGCCGTGGTCCCAGATGAGGCCACACAGGATCAGTGTGAATGTGTCCATGGGGATCTCTGCTGTGAGCACCGTGCCTGGGACAGGGAGGGGAGGAGAACTTGGACCCTGTCCAGGCAGCAAAACTCCAACAGTGGTGGAGCCAGACTCGGGGAGGAATGGGAGAGGTGGTGAGAGGACTCCCATGGCAAAAGAGAGACTCTGGTATAAACCAGAATGTGGGGAAGTTTGGGGCACATTTGAGAGCGAAGTGTTTGAAGGAGTCACCAGCAGCAGCCAGAAACACACAGGCACTTCCCTCCTCCGACTTTCACAGCATTTAACTGCTTCTGACTCGTGAAAGCAGTTTCTATGGCATCAGTACAAACTGATTTACAGAGCTAGTGAAATGCTTAATTCCAGTTGGCATCAAGAGGAGGGAGGCATGTAGCCTCTTCAAATGCCTTTCTTGGTCCCCCATCTTCAGGCTGGGGAGGCTGAATATCCCGTTCATCTTTCCCAGCATGTTGAGATGGCTTCTCTAAATCACACAAGACTTGTCCTTTCTTTGCAACATTAACCTTGAGACTATAGTACAGTTTCTATTTTTTTTTCCTTTGTTTTTTTTTCTTCAGTCATGAAGGCCACATTATTCTTCTTCAACTTTCTGATATGATCTAATCTTCTGTTATGAAATTCTGTGTGATACCAGACAGAGAGGAGCTACAGAAATTAGGTTAGATGCTTTTGGTCCTGCCAGTGAAGTTTCACCTGGAGGACAGCACTGTTTTAGAGCTGAGGCTGTACAGTGGGTCTAAAGCAGATATTGTGATGGTCTGAGGGGGCAGCTCAGGTCTCTGTACACAGCAGCACTATAAGGACACAACAGATTATTTTTTAAGATGAGAGTGATGAAAACACTGGTGTGGGTTGTCCAGAGAGGTGATAGATGCCCCCATCCCTGGAAATATCAGGGGCTCTGAGGAACCTGATCTAGTTCAGGTGTCCCTGCTCATTACAGGATTAGGTGACCTTTAAAGGTCCCTTCCAACCCAAACCATTCTGTAATTGCTACTGATGTGCAGGCAGATGTATAAGACTGGCAGCTCCATTTCGTGGACTCAGACAGGGAAATCGGGTATCTTGCCTAAAGGGACAGTGGGAGGCCCTCTCCTTGTAGCCCTGGACAGGCTACAGGCATGAAAGTCTGTGTCTGTGGATTGCCCAAGCAAAACAGCTGAATTTCCTGGCCTGGCTCCTTGTATGTTTTCTCCTCTTCCTCTTTATTTGTGCAAAGCTGCGTGTATTAGGCAGAGACCCTTCCCTCCAAGACCTCCGTAACTTTACAGGCTGGTCTTCCAGAAGTGCTTTTTCCATCAAGATATTTGGGTAACTTGTCATTCTAAAAAATTTTCTGATGCTATGTTCTTCATATCTTCTATCTTGATAGGAGGCAAAACTGGGCAGGAGCAGGACTAACAGCTTTTGTAATTTCTTGCCCCTACAGAGTCATTAGTCGAGCCCAAGGACTGAAGCTGGTGGTGGAGACTCTCATGTCATCCTTGAAACCCATTGGGAACATTGTGGTCATCTGCTGTGCCTTTTTCATAATCTTCGGGATCTTGGGAGTTCAGGTGAGTCCTGTGTAAGCCTCACCACTTCACCTGAAAGCCTAACCAGCCCCAGATTGCCCCAGGTCAGAGTATCTGCATGCATGGCACAGTGTCTGCCCTTCTGAACTCAAACTGATGTCAGGATGGTCCGTGCTCACTGCAGGGAGTTGGACTAGGTGACCTCTAAAGGTCCCTTTCAATCCAAGCCATTCTGTGATTCTGTGATCTCCCCTCCACCTTTTTTTTTAGTCACAAACTGATGGGGAAATAGAAACTCGAAGCTGAAATCATTGGCTTGTGAACTCCAGGGAGACCTTGAACTGGAGATTCACTCAGATTCTGACAGTTTGTGCAACTGAAAGCTTGCAGAAACAAGGATTTCTGAGTCTGTTTTCCTGCTGGCTCTGCTTGCAGTACCCTCTGTCCCAGGAGTGCAGGAACCCAGGGGAAAAGTGGCAGTTTCCAATGCAATTGGTTTCTCATTATCTGGGAAGAAGAGATTGCTTCATATAAATATTCTGACATAACACTTACTTCTTTCTGAAGTTTATCTGATCTGTCACAGCTGTCTTTTGGAAAGCAACTCTATTTGGCTTTGTTTTGGAAAGGTGTCGTATATAACGTTCTACACTAATACACTGCTTAAATAATAAATACAGCATTGAAAATAAACAGGGAAGAAAATCATGCCATCCATAACCACCTCAGCAGCTAGATTGGTTTAGCATTACAGCATAACAGCATCCATCCATTATGTAAAACAGATTCATAAAACTAAGCATATCCCATAAAACAATCTAACCCTCAGACAGGAGAAAAATTATGCCAGAGAACAAAACTTGGAGTATGCTCTTTGAATTTCATCCCTGCTAATTGCAATGCTTTCCCTGGTGACTTGCAGCTTTATGTTAAATTGTCATGACTATTGATGTGATTTAGTGGTAGATACAAGCAAGACTGATCCTGTATTCAGGGTGCAAAATTTTCAGTTAATATTTATGTCTAATTAGGTGTAAGATGAGGCCAGAGCTATTTTCTATAAAAAGACGATCTCTCAAATTTACAGCTAGTTTTTCCATTTAAACATAAGCTGGGGATCAAACTAGAGGTTTTTAATGCTAATAAAATCCAGAAATCAGTGTGTCCTCTTAGCAAAACTGTTTTGGTTGTAAAGCTGCTCATGTGTGAATAGTCATTAATAAGATACAAGAAATAGGTGGATAAAGCAAGTCCAGTAGGAAGCCCTGGGTGTTTTCTTTTCAGAAGTGCCAAACTGAAGTACTGACAGGGATCAGTGTTTTTGCAAATTGGGCTTTGTATTTCCAAACCCCATCAGGAGCACTGTTATGCTCTCACCTGAGTGGCATTACAGTCCAGCTCCTGGAGAAGTTATATTTACAGACAATATACTAAAACCAGTTATTTACCTTCCTCCTTAATTAAAATTTTTCTCTGTGAAGACTATATCTCCCCAGTCTGCCTTACCATGGGTAGTGTTTCTCCATGGAAAGATCAGGGAATACTTCTTGCATCCAAAAATCCTATGATTGCGTTGAGCAGTGATTAATTTTGCATGCCTAGAGACCATCTTCCTGCTGTTGATTTCTGAAGGAAACCCATGGAGTAGAGTGTGGGTTTATCTTGTTCACTATTATTTCTACTGTTATTTGTCTAGAACAACAGATCAAACCCCATCAGTGTCTCTTCTCAGTATACCCAGGTGGTGTTTTAAGGAGCCTGGAGAGCAGGTTGCCATTTCCCCCCCTTCCCAACTGTAATGTCAATAGCTTCTGTCAGCAAATAAAAGTAGATTTGTTGGCTGTCTCCTGGGCTTCGATACCATCCATCCTGCTAGCATCAATCACCCTGTCTGAAGCAGTAATCATCCCCTGCCACTTTCTCTTCCATGCGTGGGAAGCACCAGGTCTAGAATTAAGCACGTGGAGGCTCCTGTTCCTCATGCAGGTATAAATCAGGAGCTGACTCTCCAGGAATTGCATCTCCCCAGGCTTAAAACAAAGAAATAAGCTCACGATCAGGTACCCAGCACCGGCTGGGCTTGGCTTCTTAAGCTGTGCACAGGGAGTATTTTCAATGGCCCTGCAGACTGCAGAGCTTTATGAGAGCTGGGGCACAGCACCCAGGGTCAGAGAGCAGAGCAGGACTGACAGCAGTCTTGATTCAACACGAACGTCACCCCCAGGGGCTCGTCTCCCCTCTGAAGTGTCCCCTTGTGACCTCTATGAGCAGAGATTCGTCTGTCACTGGGCTTCTTCGCTGCCACCTTTTCTCTGCTGACAGAGGGCCCCCGTTACACTTCATTTGTTGTTAACTGGGCCGAGAGTCACCAGAGTTGTTCCACGTGTGGTGAGAAGCCATTAGCTGCTCTGGGCTATTGGTTGGGGCTACACTTGAGCTAACAACTCGGGAGCAAAGGCCTTTAGGCGAGTCTCAGATCACTGAACCAGACAGCTTAATACATGAGGTGGGTGTCCTAAACGATGCGAAATCATGCATTTGCTCATTAGGTGCATATTATACAGGCTGCTCACTCTTAATAACCTGCATGAATGAGGTCAGTTCCCTCAGCAGCCCTGGCTGGCGTGGGCAGTGCGGAGAGCCCCGGAGAAATGCCCATCACCTGCCCAGAAATCCTGTGGTCTGAACCCTGACACTTCCTCTCTTCTCTGCGTGTTTTGCAGCTTTTCAAGGGAAAGTTTTTCGTCTGCCAGGGGGAGGACACCAGAAACATCACAAATAAATCGGATTGTACAGAAGCAAGCTACAAATGGGTCCGGCACAAGTATAATTTTGATAATCTCGGCCAGGTATTAATAGAACGGTAATCTGCTTCTTTGCTCCTTTACCTCCTTGACTTAAAACCTGTGGCTTATTATCCCATGGGATTTTCTTGCAGGGCACTGGCAGCCACAGTAAATATTCAGTTCACATACGCAGCTTTTTGTCTCTGTAAATCCCAAAGGCAGTGTTTCCGAGCAGGCATACACTCTTTTCGGAACAGAACAAGCACATGTGGCTTCGTGGAGCACTTAATTGCTTCACTGCTACATAACAAACCAAATATATCTTGCAGAAGGGCTTGTCTAATAGAGCCGGACATTTTCAGCCATCTCTGCAACGCAGCCTTTTTTTAGCAGTGTGGTAAGAACTAATTAGTTGGGAGCAGTAGAGACCCAGAGGGTGGAAATGAAGCTGCTTTTGTCTTCAGCACTGTGGTTTCCGAATTACTGCTCCTTGCTGAACCAGGCATTGGCGTTGATAGGTTTTGCTGCCAAGAGAAATCTTGCTCATCAAAGTGTCCCATTATCAGACAGGTAATGACATTCCTCAGGCAGGAAAGGGCAAAGAGGAGTAAGATGTTATAAGTAAAAGAGGTTTAGTGCAACTGTGCCTAACTTTTTTTTCCATGCATTTCCAGGCCCTGATGTCTCTGTTTGTCCTGGCCTCCAAGGACGGGTGGGTGGATATCATGTACGATGGCTTGGATGCTGTGGGAGTTGACCAGCAGGTACAGGCTGCAGCAGAGCTGTAACAAATGATTGTCAAAGGTCACACATTTTAGCTCTTGTTTTGCAAAGTACTGTGGGCTTCCACAGTCAAATGGGGTTATGGGATGAGGATCTGGGGTGGTGTTTAATCCACGCTGTGGGATGTGATGAGTTCAGTAAAAAGTCTGGATTTGTACTCAACACTTTCCCTACAGATTTTGCGACATGACTGGTGTAACTCATATTAGGAGAAGTGCACCTATCAAAGGATGGTTTGACTTTTTAAGCAGTTTGGTCGTTTCAGGAGGAAAGAAGTGCTTTGTGTAGGTAGAAGTTTGCAGTGAGGGACTTACAGTAGCTACAAAGGATGCTGCTGCCCTTTTCGGAGAAGAGGGGTGGTGCTTCTGTCCTCAACACACATTTTGGGAGCATTCAGTTAAAATGTCTCAGAAAGCTCTAATTTTCAGGAAGAACAGAGCAGCCTGAGCTGCCTGAAAGGGCTGTGAGTTCTGTGGATGGAACAGCTGTATCAATTTATTCCCATTCTTCTTTTTGAGGTTCAGTTGAAATTTGCCTTCTTCCACTTTGCAGCCAGTCATGAACTACAATCCATGGATGCTCCTCTACTTCATTTCCTTCTTGCTGATTGTGGCCTTCTTCGTCCTCAACATGTTTGTGGGAGTGGTGGTGGAGAATTTCCACAAGTGTCGGCAGCACCAGGAGGAGGAAGAAGCCAAGAGGCGGGAGGAGAAGAGGCTCCGCCGGCTGGAGAAAAAGAGAAGGAGTAAGGAGAAACAGATGGCTGGTCGGTAGTCTTTCCACATCTTTCTGAGTCCTGCTTGACCTTCCACACAATCCCTCCTCCCTCCCCTCCCTGCCTCGCGTCTGGTGATAATTCTTCTCCCAAAAGCATGTCCAGCTATAAAATTTGCATGAAGGAAATAGTGTCGTTTTAGGCTGAACAAGGAGCCAAGGAAGCCTTTTTAATGGCTGCATGATTTGCAATGACCTTTCCATTGGGGGTTACTTAAATGAAAAAATAATAATAATCAGGCCTGGAGCTTCTTGGATAGCAGAGCTCAGTGTTACACAAATAGTGACAACTGCAAAGATCAGTAGTGCTGGATGGCATCATAAATCTCAGTCATGAGCACTACTGCTGATAACTGGATTCACTATTTGGTTTATTACAGTCTTGTAATGCCACAGTGATGTTACCTGTCACATTTATCAAGCAGGTTTATTTATTGGTACAGTAGCACCACTGCTATTCAAGAATGTAATAAAATAATAGAGCCATCTCATTCTAGTAATGCTTTAAAAACTCCATAGAGAAACATATCAATGCATTTGCTTGAGAAATACAGATTAGAAGAAAAAAAATCAACCAGACAAGGAGAATAACTAATGCAACAAAATACTAGAGGTGCAAATTGAACCCAACTCCCAACTGCAAGAGTGCAGCCCTGCCTAGAAGAGGCTCTGCAGGTGAAACGAGGAAAGACCCCACTCTGCCGAAAGTCTCCAACCTGACATTTGTCTGTTAGTTTATCTTCATTTTAATGTAGTTGAATAAGTCACAAATGAGTTAGCCAGAGGCCACAGGTTGGAGGTGCTCTTTTTCTTGCATGCTCTCTGTTCTGACTGAACTTTCTCCACTGCCCTTCCTGTCCATGGCCTCGCACTTTCTCTCCCTGGTCAATCTGCCTCTGGCTCTCTCCCTGTCCGCTTTCACTTCTTTATCTTTGACAGACTTCAGGACTCTCCCAGAAGATATTTGATCAGGTGCTTGTTCCCAAAGCTGGTGATATTAAGTCTGTTTTATTTTTTAATAACCTAAGAGGTGTTTAATAGCTGTTACAGGCTTAATCACGGAACCACATTACCACAGTGCTGCCTCGGCATCTCTCAGTTCAGCACTTACCCAACCATTTCCTTTGGCCACATCTTTCAGTCCCGTGAGCTTCACAGGTTTTGTAACCACTAGGATGTGTCACAACAGCCCCTGGCCATCAAACTTGGGTTTATGCCAAGAGCCTGGTTCCCTCACTGGCCAGTATAAAGTAGGAGACTTCCTTCAAGAGCGCTGGAGGACACATTAGACTGTTCTCAGTTAAGTGGAATTCAGATGGAAAGAGTTTTTTTTGTGGCTGGGTTTTTTGGGTTTTCTTTTTCCCCCTCAAGAAAATGCCTAGAAAGCTCTTTTGCTTAGTTCAAGTTCCCAAGCACAGTTTCAGGCTGATGAGTTAGAGAAGGATTTTAAAGGCTGGATAGAAGGATTGCTATTTAAAGTTGCAGTTTTGGAATGCAGACGTTTCTGTAGAAGAAAAATAGATGTTTAGTTATTATTAATTACTTTATTTATAATGCTAGAGGAACTGGATGAAGAAAAGATGTAAGTCTGGGCAATTTCCCAGCGGGAAGGAATCACAAACCATCCTTGGAGATACAGTTATTCATTCAGTGCTATGAAATGCCTAATTAAAGAGGCAATAAACAGCTATTTTACTGAGGATCAAATATTGCTGAGTATTCAATTGCCATAAAAACCTTTCAAGAGCAAAGTATGAAGTCCTCCAAATCGCTTCAGAACAGTTTTCCTAATCCGTGCTCAGCGAAACATTGGTTTTAATTGGCCGTGTCCAGCTTTGCCCTCAGAGGCAACACATGTCATTGCTCAAACTTTGTTCTGCACAGCAGGAACTTGCAGATGAAACCAAGACTAGGGCTGGAATTGTGCCAGCAATTGCACGGGGGTTCCTTTCAGCTGGGCTTCATGAGTCACCCCAGATGCCCAGACCAGTGTAGGGATGTCAGATACAGGCAGGCATTGACATCTGACTGGTGGCACGTTCATTTTTCGTTGTAGACTCTTCCAATGCATTTATCCCATCAGGTATCTGAAAACCAGGGAAGCGTGGGAGATGTGAGGTGTGGGCAGGTGCAGGAGCGGTCACTGTGAGGTATTGCTGTCCCAGCAGGAAGTGTCCCAGCTCGTCCTTCAGCAGTGTCTGCTTCGTCATCGACTGAGGGGGTTCTTGGGAATGTCTTGGGCTTCCACCTGTGCCCGTGGGAGAAGCACAAGAGCCCTTCCTTTTTCACGTATGCCTGAGCCACCCTCCACGAGGCACGAGGATCCCACACGGAAACTCTCCTGGCGGAGGCACCGGAGAGCCGTAGGAACCTCCGCAGGGGCTGGGGAGTCTTGCCGTGTGTCCTGCCGGGTGATTAATGCCGTTTGTTCTTTTAGATCTAATGCTGGATGATGTGTTAATGGAGAGCTCAGCCGGTGCAGTGCAAGGTACTGGGAAGCCGGCGCGTCTCGTCCCCTGAATGGCAGTGCTGTGTCACTAACGGCTGGCCGCCGCGCCTGAGGCATCCCACTAAACCGTGTGTGTGGTGCAAGGCTCGTTTGCTTCCTCCATGGCACACATCTCATCCTGAGCTGCAGGTCTGCAGGCCTGCCTCAGCACTGACACTTGCAAACCCTTAATTTACTCCTCGACCATCTTACGTTATTCAGTATTATTTTTTTTCCCCCCTCTGGTTTTCATTAAGACACTGTCAGACTTTTCATGGCTTTTTTTTTACTTTTTTTTTTTTGGTTC
>VXBU01011467.1:2324247-2493932 GCA_013400315.1 Bombycilla garrulus | reverse complement strand
TTAAAGGCTGGATAGAAGGATTGCTATTTAAAGTTGCAGTTTTGGAATGCAGACGTTTCTGTAGAAGAAAAATAGATGTTTAGTTATTATTAATTACTTTATTTATAATGCTAGAGGAACTAGATGAAGAAAAGATGTAAGTCTGGGCAATTTCCCAGCGGGAAGGAATCACAAACCATCCTTGGAGATACAGTTATTCATTCAGTGCTATGAAATGCCTAATTAAAGAGGCAATAAACAGCTATTTTACTGAGGATCAAATATTGCTGAGTATTCAATTGCCATAAAAACCTTTCAAGAGCAAAGTATGAAGTCCTCCAAATCGCTTCAGAACAGTTTTCCTAATCCGTGCTCAGCGAAACATTGGTTTTAATTGGCCGTGTCCAGCTTTGCCCTCAGAGGCAACACATGTCATTGCTCAAACTTTGTTCTGCACAGCGGGAACTTGCAGATGAAACCAAGACTAGGGCTGGAATTGTGCCAGCAATTGCACGGGGGTTCCTTTCAGCTGGACTTCCTGAGTCACCCCAGATGCCCAGACCAGTGTAGGGATGTCAGATACAGGCAGGCATTGACATCTGACTGGTGGCACGTTCATTTTTCGTTGTAGACTCTTCCAATGCATTTATCCCATCAGGTATCTGAAAACCAGGGAAGCGTGGGAGATGTGAGGTGTGGGCAGGTGCAGGAGCGGTCACTGTGAGGTATTGCTGTCCCAGCAGGAAGTGTCCCAGCTCGTCCTTCAGCAGTGTCTGCTTCGTCATCGACTGAGGGGGTTCTTGGGAATGTCTTGGGCTTCCACCTGTGCCCGTGGGAGAAGCACAAGAGCCCTTCCTTTTTCACGTATGCCTGAGCCACCCTCCACGAGGCACGAGGATCCCACACGGAAACTCTCCTGGCGGAGGCACCGGAGAGCCGTAGGAACCTCCGCAGGGGCTGGGGAGTCTTGCCGTGTGTCCTGCCGGGTGATTAATGCCGTTTGTTCTTTTAGATCTAATGCTGGATGATGTGTTAATGGAGAGCTCAGCCGGTGCAGTGCAAGGTACTGGGAAGCCGGCGCGTCTCGTCCCCTGAATGGCAGTGCTGTGTCACTAACGGCTGGCCGCCGCGCCTGAGGCATCCCACTAAACCGTGTGTGTGGTGCAAGGCTCGTTTGCTTCCTCCATGGCACACATCTCATCCTGAGCTGCAGGTCTGCAGGCCTGCCTCAGCACTGACACTTGCAAACCCTTAATTTACTCCTCGACCATCTTACGTTATTCAGTATTATTTTTTTTCCCCCCCCTCTGGTTTTCATTAANTTTTTTTTTTTTTTCTGAAGAGAATAATGACTCGACTGTGAAATGGGTCCTCTGCTGTTGACTTTAGCTTTCCAGCCACCAGCTTAGGAGTCTGAATAATTTGCAGGAGTGTGTCTTTGGAAGGCTTAGGGAGGATATTTCATTATTTCTTCAGCCCTAGCTTAATGCTTCACAATCACCATGCTCCAGGGAGTATTTTTTTCAGCAGGGTAAATTTAGTATAGGGCAGAGCCTCAGTGCTTCACCAGGGAGCTCAACCCCACACCAACCCCCACTGTGGGCATGGGATTTAGTCATTGTGCTGCCCAGCTTGTAAATTCTGTGTGTTGGTTCAGAGTTGCACAGTCCATGAAGCATCTTGTAAATTAAAAGATATAAAGGTACCACCTCAAAGCCTTTCCAGGTCCTGGTGGAGATGGACCAGCTGGACTCAACACTAACGGGGTCTGAGCTGTCCCTTTTGACCCACAGCTCGCTCACACCTCCCTTTCCCAGCCCCCCTTCTCAGGATGATGCTCAGGGCTGCAAATTCATCCCTTGCTCTTTTTATTTTTAGGAGAAGCTTTGATCTGGAAAGCATTTTGTTTAATTCATAACTTAAGAATATTAGCCTGAATATTTAAAGAGGCACCAACATAGAAACAAATATAGCTGTAATTTTCGACAAAAATAATACACTACAAAAATTGTGCCATTAAAACTCTCACCTGTGCACAGGCTCCCACTGCTTGAGATGGCATCCATCTCTCTTAGATTGCAGGGAGCTTTGATTAAATAAAGAATTGGCTTTCACTGCAGAGATAACTCAAGGAGACAGAGGTTCTGCCTTGTATTTCTAAGGCCTTGTTGGAAGTTATCACAACATGCTTTAATAAATCCTGAATCTCCTTCCCACTGCCATTCCTGATATTTTTATTTCTTTGCTGTCTTTCTTGCTGCTCTTACTGGGCCTCCTGGCCTCTCCTGTGAATTGGGGGCAGCGGGAGGGAGGGGCTCTCACTGGGTTTGGTGATCTGGTTATTTTTTTCTTCTTTTTGCTTGATTGTGACTCCTCTCCTGGTTCTACAGATTTGCATCGAGGCTGTCTTATTTTATGTTATTTTTAAGGCACTGAACTCATTCCAAACCCCTCCGTTATCCCGTGCAGGCTCAGAAAGTCTCTTAGCGTTTGCCTTTAGAACGTATACAATTGTCAGGTCTGTGCTTTGTGTTTCCTTTTGTTGTCTTTTCTTTGGATCCAGTGGTAGTGAATGTGCCATGCTGCTCTTCAGGCACCAACATGAGGAAACAGAAAAGTTTTATTTCTGAACCTGACTGTTGGAAATTTAGGGAATCGGTCCCTGGGTGCAGTAGATGAACCTCCTGTGGTTCAATGAGGAATCTGGAGTTGTGACCCAAAGCTTGCCCACATCTCTGCACTTTCAGAGGGCTTCTTTTCTCTTTCTGTGAAGACAAGATGGAATTGTGTGTGTGTGCGTGTGTGTGCCTGGTGCTCAGTGAGATATTTTATAATTTTATTTTTTCCTTTTTTTTTCCCTCCAAGTCTACATTCTATCACAACTGGAATCTTCGCAGTGGAAATAATTTAACATTTTCCATTTCACCTTTTTTTTTTGTTAATAAATCCATTCAGTACAATAAAAGCCAAGTAAAACTCTATGTTTAAATAAAACAAGTTCCTTCAGTGCAAACTATTTTTTAACCTAATAATATTCTTGATACATTTTGTAAATCCAGCTGCATCATGGGCTCATTGCTCACTGGTTTGTCCTCCAGATACTCAAAGGAGTTAATTCCCTTATTATAGGAGAAGGAAGAAGCTGAAGGAGACAGTAATGGAATTGTCCCACTCTTGTGAATTCCAATTTCCCATGCCCACGCACCTCCGGCTCGAAGTCACCTCGGGGAAAGTGGCAATTTCTCTCTTGACAGGGCTATATTCGGAGGCAGATGCTCCTCAGAGATATTTTGGAGCTGCATGCTCAGCTTGATTCCCCCCCAAAAAATGCAGTTAATAGGAAGAAAGTGGCTCCAGTCCCACTCCCTGCTGTGCTGGCAGAGATCAGCCGAGCCCTGGGAGATCTGGGAGTGGCACTGCCCAGCAAAAACAGGGGTGCCCCAGTGCTGCTCTGCTGGGCACTGGTGCTGTTTCACAGGTGCCGTCCCACAGCCGTCAGATAAATGCAGCACGGGGTTTAGTGCCCCAAACCCAGTCTGGGATCACTGAACCCCAAGGGCACCTACCCTGGGAAAAGTTAGACAGGGATTAGGAATGGGAAATGTTTATCCTGCAACAGCAATGGTCATTTCCTTTCCAACCAGACAGGAGAGAACCATGGTGAGTTCCCAGCCCTTATCAAGGGGATCAATTATAATCCTACAGCTTGATGCCAAGAGTTGAGTACTCAAGCTTGGGATACAACCTGAGTTGAGAGCCCATAGAAATGATGAGCTAAAGCCAAGTGCACCCCGGCCCAGGCACTGCTCCCCCTGCCAGCACTGTCAGTCCCCCGGGACCACCATCACCCAGGAGGAAGGGGCAGCTGGGGCTTGCTCAGACCACTCCCAGCTGGCTGCAACATGCCCTTCCACCCTGGGTTAGGAGGAGATTTCTCAGGATCCACTGTCTGAGCCAAGTTTATCCAGTGTAATGATCTCCAGATTTGACCCACTTCTCCCTCTGTCTTGGCCCCCAGCCCTGGTGAAGCAGCTTGATTTACACCCTGTTTACCAGCCTGATGTCTCGTAGTGGGCTTTTGCTGTATTTCCTCATCTTTTCTCATTCTGCCAATTCCTCTTTGTTGGTTTGCTCTCCTCCTTCTCTCTTTAACGCCATATGTGCCTGGAAGCCACATTAACCTTTCCAGTAATAACCAAGACTAACCCAGAGCTCTTGTTGTTCTTGACACAGTGTATTGTAACAGTACAGTAATGTGGTGTTGTGTTAGTTGTGAAGTTCACCACCCGGAGTTTAACAGATGTCTGTATTTCCCAAGATGTTGGTATTGTTAAGCTCTTTATTGCAATAATTACAAGTGACACTGTGTCACAGGGGGCACGGGCTTTGCACAGGGGGAATTTTACCGGGTCTGTCCCCAAATTCTCTGCAGAACTCTGCAGGGTCGAGTTAAAGAAACGGTATTTTCACAATGGTAAAAAAGTGGTTTGTCTGCTCAGAAAGTTCCCTGCCCACCTAGACATAGTGGGGATTTATTCCGAGCCCTCAGGCAGCATGTTAGCCTGCGTGGGGTCATCCCATGGGAGCATCTGTATGGCACCAAGATGCATGGCTGGCATGGGGACACTGGGGAAGGGAGTGGTGACATGATTTGTAAGCGTGGGTTGCCAAATCTCCTCTTAAAAATGTTAACGGGGAAGGATGGAACATTTATCACTGGGAATTTTTGAAGGCTGCAAGGGCATCGGTGAGAGCAGCATCCAGAGAGGGTTGGTTGTAGAAACCTGGGTGCTGGGAAAGGGGAACAGGTGATTTGGGAGAGGGGGGGTGCAGAGGGGAAAAGCCTTTGCAGATATCTGAACAATTAGCAACCCTGCTTATAAGGTCATGCACTGGCTAATCCAGGTGCAGGAGCCCTGCACAGGGAACATTTACAACCTCTCTCTAAATCCTCTCTCTGTTCTAACAGCGTTGGTGCTATTCTGTGGGATTTGGAATTACCTGTCAGTCAAAGCTGAGAAAAAAAAATTGAATTCCAATGTAATTATTCATAAGTAAATCCATTGCAGGAAAAGGTAGAAACGTTGACATTTTTCTTTTTGAATGTGAATTATGCATAAATGTAGAAGAAGTAAGTGATCCAATTACGATGGTGTTTCTTTCCGAGATGATAAGTTGGTTCATAAAAATAGGTCCTATTCCTAACCTAATTGTATTCAAACATTTTAGTTAATTTGCTACTCATAATTTAGCATAATGTGATCGAGATATCTCGACTTTATGGAGATTTATGCAGATTCTGAGATATCTGACAAAGTCTTATGAGTGAGTCAGCAACTACTAGTCTGCTTTTTTTTCATAAGCACTCAATAGATTCAGCATGAAAATTAATTTTATAAACCGCAACTACTAGTCTGCTCTTTAGCACTCAGGTGCAGATCACCTAAAGCCCACTGCAGATCAGAAAGTGAATATTAATACTGCCTTTCATTTGATGACACTGAAACAGAATTTTGGGCCTTCCAAACCCCTACAGAATAAAACTGCTGAGTGTTTTTTCCCTTTGGTCCCTGGGCTGGAAGGGAAAGGTCTGTCTCTATGGAGAAAAACAAAACTGATTTTTCAGGATCCTGCTATGAAGCAGGGAGCACATGAAACCATTAAATCTATGGATTTGATGTCAATATCATTGGCTATTGACAAAGTGAACTCTATTTCCAGGCAAAATACAGCCTTCTAAAATTAGTTTTCCCCTAGGGCAACCCAAACCTGTGCTTCCTGGCATCCTTCTTGCCCAACTTTTTTTTCTTGGACTAATGTGTCAAACTGTACATTTGCTCTGGAGGACTAAATATCAACCATGCAATTCTTACAGCTCAATAATTTTCATGACCAGTTGATCATCTGATTATGAGGGTAATATTATACTCTGACATCTTCAAGACAGCCCTTTCCACTTCAATCTGCATTATAATGCCTCCTTGAAAATTGTACTGAATTATATACTCAGCCTTGGCGTTTCCTCATTAGAGATTAGGTGAGTAGATGAGTTTATCTTTAGGAACATTTGGGGTCTGAAGTCCATGTGTCACCCCCAGGGCAGCCAAACACGGGACTGAGTTGGACAGTGAAAACTGTGCTTTGATAATCTGATATTGATCATTTGATAATCTTGTCTAAATGGAGGATGGTTATTTTCTGATCACTAAGGCTCATTGGTCAGTTTTCCGTGGTATTTTAATGGACCATTTTTCTAACAGCCAAAGTGTTGAATTCTGTTGTCTCTACAGTTTATTGCAAAGAACAAATATGTTTGCACTCTTTCAAAGACCACCATGAACTAAATGGCCTGTGTTTTCAGGCAGTTGTTTGTAAAATCTCTCCCCAGCATCTGACCGTTAATTGGGTTTTCAGATGCTTTGGGGACTTTTGAGATCAGCAGAAAAAAATTGTTGTTTTAATTTAAATTTAACTTAAATTTCTCTACAGAAAAAAATTATTCTTATCAGCACACTAGTCCCAGCTCACCTCATCCCTGATACCACAAGGCTGAGTATAGAGCATGTCCCTCTGAAGATATTTAATGGATGTAAGATGACGGGAGCCCTGCTGTGTATTAAAAAATGGTACTATGCCAGCAAGGAAAAAAGGAAATAAAACAGACAGCACGTTGCTGTGATCGGTCTAGAATTTATCATCCCTGGAGCTGGAGAGTGAGGGTGCATTGACTTGAGAAAGATGCAGAGAAATCCCTTGATTTGCCTCTTGCTCTCCTCCCCACTGCAGAAGCTCAGTGTAAGCCCTACTACTCGGATTACTCCCATTTCCGCCTCCTGATTCACCAGATGTGCACCAGCCACTACCTGGATCTGTTCATCACCGGCGTCATCGGCCTCAACGTCATCACCATGGCCATGGAGCACTACCAGCAGCCAAAGGTACTGCCACTGATGCCTGGGAAGGCTGGCCTGGAAGCAGAGACTAGGTAGAATAAAAGGATAAAAGGGATTTATTGAAAGGATCCGGCCTGGGCAGGGCAGGAACCCTCTGGGGCTACACCCAGGTCAAACCCACAAATGGGCACAAAATGGCCGCCCTGTCATGAGGGCTCACACTTTGATAGATTTTGGTCCATCAGCAGATTGGGGTTAATTGTCCAATTACAGCTTCAGTTGATGAAGCTCCATCCTCCTTGTTCCCTCTCTTTCTTCACTGCTGTTTCCACTCTTGGGCCTAAAATTTGTCCTTGGTCCCAAGCTGGAAAGGAATTGTTTTGTCTCCCTACTCTGTGAAGAGAGCTCACTGACTCTCAACATGAAGCCCAGAACTACACACTAAACCAGCACAGAATCCAAAAAATCTAAAAACTAAAACTTAAGGCATCAGGAGAGCTGGGGAGAACAGGCAAGAGGGACATGCAGAGCTGTGCTGGGGTTGCTGCTGGGCAGGGTTAAGGCCAGGTTTGCTGTCAGGGAAGTGCAGCCATCCTAAAATGGGCTCCCAGCTCAACCCAGGGCTTTTGGTACATGGATCCCCATTGCACCTCTCCCTTCTAGTTAAGTACAAACTGACTGCTTTGAAAATGAGACTGGGAGCAGGTTTGTTTGCTTTGCTAGATTAGATCATCATTGATATCTTCCCTTTTACTTAGGTTTCACAGCCATCCTGTCCCCCCCCCCCCCCCCCCAGGGAAAAAGAATAGAAGAATTTGGGAAATGGGGTTTTTTTTGCAAAGTTTCTTCTCAATCCCCAGTGTCCCATAGGACCTAGTTTTCACAGGAATTTAGACTCCATGCTGGTCTTTAAAAAACATTTTAGTATGTTAGTGTGCTTAAGTTCCTGGGTCTTTGTCATACTGTGAAAATAAAAACAGCCTGTCCTGAGATGTCAAGTCTTTTGTGCATAAGAATGAAATGGAAATAGCTGCTTTTGACACATAACTTGTACATACTTTTATTAGCAACTTTCAGAATGAATAATTATAATACACAATAGCAGGAAATATTCTTTAAAATTAGGACTTGAATACTGAATATAAAAAACCCCAAACAACTAAAACATGCAAAGGACAGGAGCGGGGGAAATATTCTCCAGTCTATCATAAGCCAAAAGTGAAAGGGAACAAGCCCAATTTATATTTTCTGTCCAGGTCACCTTTAAATACCCTGGAAGGCTCCTTGCATGGTTCAGCCATCTGATGATGAAAAAGGCTGTTGGCAAATGAGCCTGGGCTGGAGTCACTCTAGAGCGTGTGTCTTACCGCAGTCACTTTGCAGCTACATTTTCTCTTGTGTTATAAAAATGTTGGGCAGGCTTTTGTTTTTAATTTTCTTTAGAAAAACAACATTTTGTCTCTAAGCCTCTGGTATGCAGATCTGGGTAGTACGTCCAAGCTGGGGTTGTGCTGGGATGACAGCATGGTCAGTCATACACATGCTTGAGTCCTGCTGTGTTGGGGCCTGGAAATCCCTCTGGTCTGGGTGATGGATAGCTGGGAACCTGAAAATATTTGTAGGCTAAATGTACCAAAGAGATTTATATCCAAACTAGTGATTTCGTGGTGCTGAAAGGCGATGGTTTTGGGATATACCGGGATGCCCTGGGGATGAGACCCCAGGTGGAGATGCTGCAGCTCCTGGAGAGGAGGGAATGCTGCAGTGTGCAGAGTGGTGCTTTGAGTAAAGAGCTGCTGGGCAAAATCTGCTTCTGCCAGCTAAATGTGCTCATTTGCTGCAGAGCCCAAGTGCCCTGCAGTATGGCAGGGAGGCTTGCTCAGAGCCACAGCTTCCTTTGGCAGCTGGGCTTGTGCTTGGTCAGATGAGGTGATTTTTGTCCATGGATGCTTGAAGCTGTAGCACAGAGTGCATGACTTAAACTCTTTCTGCTATGATTTCTCCCACTCAGGGATCAGTAAATATTGGTTTTGGTCTGTGGGCACATGTCCCCTGTTCCCTAACACTGCCCTGGACATTGTTATTACCATCCTGTTTGCCAGCAGGGAGAAATTCAATGCACATTACTTAAGAGGCCACGAAGGATGGAACTACCACAGTGTTCTTTCATGAGCGAGGCTTTTGGGGATGAAATCACCTCTGATGTAGCTTAATGCCTGACTGTGCAAGAGTTGTCCCAGCCAGGATGCACTTGGATTAAAGACCAGACTGACTTCTGCAGAGGGAAGGGGGGCAGAAGAAAACGCAAGGCACTTGCTTCTCCTGGCATGTCCTCCCTCTGTCACGCTCCTTGCCAAAAGCTCAAGGTGAAGAGTAATGGCAGGCTGTCACCAAGGAGCCATTTGGCCAGCACTTGCACAAATGAACAAGTGGGATGAAATTCAGCTCTCTGACAAAAGCACAAGAGGTCTTGTGCTGCTGAGATGAGCAAATGCAGCAGCTCTTTCTGCGCACCCCAGCGATCCCAGCTGGGGCTGTGCTGCTGCTGGGGGGGTGAATTGTGCCTCGGGCCTGTGTCAGCCCCTCCTGGGATTTTATCACCAGGCAGCAAGTGCACTTTGTGAATCCCTGGGACTTTTCCCTGGGATATTTTTCATCAGAGAGAGCCCGTGTTTGAAGACTTTAAACTGTAATGGGTGAGTAATGGCAAAAGAGTCAGGTTTGGAGGCAGCAAAGCCCCTCGGCAGAGCTAACATCTAACCCCAGTCCTGTGTCCACAGGTTCTTGATGAAGCCCTGAAGATTTGCAATTACATCTTCACCGTTATCTTTGTCCTGGAATCTGTTTTCAAGCTTATTGCCTTCGGGTTTCGCCGCTTCTTCCAAGACAGGTAACAAAAGATCTGTTGTGACCACGGGGTCAGCAGCAGGCTCTGCAGAGAGCCGCCCACATTCCCTGTCCTGAATTCCCATGTGAGTCTGATATGTGTGAAGGCTTTTTGGTGTGCTGGCTGAAGGCTGGGTAGGTGGAGACATGGGATGTAAGCTGGAGGATGGATTGTGCAGGCCAAGGAGTAGGATTGCACCATTTTGGCCCTTGAGAGCAGGGACAGATCTCCACCAAGCAGCCAGTTCTCTTCTCACGCCAGTTGCATGTCCATATCAGGAGAACCTGCTAAGTGACAACATTTATGTCAAGAGAAAGAACCTAGCCCTGAGTGAACATGAAAGAAAGAAGGGATTTCTCTTTTATGCAGATGAGGAGCAGTGGATGACATTGTGCCTTTATCTAGATTTTCACTCTCTTACCTCGCAAACACAAATTTTATGTCCTTGGAGGATCTTTCTCCCATTTTTGCCTTCTTCAGTGTTAATACCAGGAACAGGGCACTAAGGAGGCCTTCATATGAGTCCTTCAGCCTCCAGTGGATGGCTCCATCCCTGTCCCCACATTTTGTGTGTCTGTGTTGGAATTACCACTCTCTCCAGCCTGGCACAAATCCTCGGGGTCTTTCCTTCACCCAACACAACTTTTTTCCAAGCACTGGACATGGGGTCCTGTTCTCTCTGGGGCAGATCTCACATTGAGGTCCACGAGTGTCATATCTAGAAGTGGCTAGACAGACAACACAGTGTCTCTCCTGAGTTTGGTGCCTCTGGGTAGAAAACTGCCCAGCTTTTGTTCCTCTTTGCCCTCAGTCAAGGATATCTTTGGAACTGGCTGGTTTTCTAATGAGATGCATTAGTTACAATGATTTCATAACATCACTGCTTTTGTATAATACCCTCAGAAAAATACTGCAGATTCATTTGAGCGCTCAAACCATTGAAATGACTGGAATTCGTGTGAAACAAGCTGCTTCCCATTGCCAGCTTCTTAGTAGATGTTAAACTTCACTTTGTGTTGTCTCCAGATGGAACCAATTAGATCTGGCAATTGTGCTGCTGTCTATCATGGGCATCACTTTGGAAGAGATCGAGGTGAACGCTTCCCTACCAATTAACCCCACGATTATCCGGATCATGAGGGTTCTCAGGATCGCTCGAGGTGAGAGGGATAAAGCAGAATTGACTCGTGTTTGAGGTACATGGTCGGCACCAGGAGAGAGTTAAGCATTGGGAAACAGTCCTGGGGCGCATCCCCATCATGATGTGCATAGTTCTGGCATCAACAGGCTGTAAACAAATAAAAGAACAATGGGGGAAAATACTTGCAAGGAGCCAAAAAGCTGAGCCAACTGACCATGTGTTTCTGCCCTAAGAGGACTTGAAGGCTGAGAGCTTGGAAATTAAGAAGTAGCTGTGGCAGTAACTCCCAGAGATGCACCTGGGAAAATTGCTCCAGTCAAATCAAAGTCATCTCTAACAGGGATTAGAGAACACAAGCTTGAGTACGTTGGCTTTAAAAGATGAGCATCTAATAAATTTAAATTCCCGTGAGGCTTTACATCACACCACTTGGTGACAAAGCATGCCTTGTCACTCTGTATCCATCTGTCCCTCAGACACGTTCCCAAGTCAGGGAGCCAACTTCTTCAGGGCCTGATTTTTCAAAACAGGGAGGTGTCAGGGCCAAATGATGAAGATGTAAAATGTGAGTGCTCAGGCCCTTAATGAAGTACTTCCAGGCCCTCCTGAAGGGTATTGTGCTCTGAGGAATAATTGTTTTGATTACAGCCCTCATCTAAGCAGAGAAGGAGCTGGAGGAGAAATTAAATGCTGCTGTCTCAAGAGAGGGAAAAAGTGTGTTTTCTGTGCATTGGATTCCTTTCAGAATTAAAAATACACGCAGCTTCCAATTGGAAATGCAACCTTCTGGAAGAGATGTGTAAATCATTCCTCAGTGAATCATGTATGAAAGTGGGTAGCCCATGGAAGCGGGAAAGTAGCCCCAGGGCTGGGAGAGGAACTGCTCATGATAACCAGAGGACGGAGATGAGTCCAACACAGATAAAGTGGGGAAGGAAGAGCCAGGCAGAGTGATAATGCTTTCTCCAAGTCTCAGAGTAGGTGATGCTGCTATTCATGGGATTTTGATAGTATCCAGGCAACAAGGAGCGATGTAAAAAGGCCAAGGACTGTAGCAGCTAATGGAGAACACTTGACAACATTTCACATTTCTCCTCCTATAATCTGTGGCTCCTGGGAGAGGGACTGGGTTTGTGCCTCTCTGCCAACGCTGCCATTACCATGCTGCAAATGTGTTTTCCACAGTGCTGAAGTTGCTGAAGATGGCTGTGGGGATGAGGGCCCTCCTGGACACCGTCATGCAAGCGCTGCCGCAGGTAACCCACTGCCATATCAAACCAGAGCTCCTCTGGCCCACAGCTCATTTCCTATTGCAAAGGAATGCTAACCATTTTATCTTTGCTGTCATTAGAGAATCACATTTCCCTCCTGAAGCACTGAGAAACAGTCCTCACATTGAGGTCATTTTTGCCCTGAAGCCATTTAAGTTTTGGATTAAAGAATACAGCAAGAAACAGGTCTGGAACAAATAAAATCAATGAATGTTTTCTTTTGTGTTTTTTCCCCCCATTTCTTTTTCTCTTTTCAGGTGGGGAATCTGGGCCTTCTCTTCATGTTGTTGTTTTTCATATTTGCAGCTCTTGGAGTGGAGCTGTTTGGAGACCTCGGTGAGTGTTCCCATGCCATTGGGAGGGGTGGGAGTGGTGTGGGAGCGGGGGTCTCACGGCTGTGCTTGGTCTCACAGAGTGTGATGACACACACCCCTGCGAGGGGCTGGGGCGGCACGCGACGTTCAGGAACTTTGGGATGGCCTTCCTGACCCTCTTCCGAGTGTCCACAGGAGACAACTGGAATGGCATCATGAAGGTAAGCCTCAAGGTTTTGTCAGCAGGTGTATCGCTGTTCTAGATGTGAAATTTGCCAAATCTTCTCAGTTTTCTCTATGAAAGGAGAACCCAACGCAGGCTGCGGTTCATGCTGCAACCTCTTCACGTCCCCCCATCTCCTAGTGCCATGGTTCAGGTGACAAGTTGGTGTTAGGTGATAGGTTGGACTTGACAGTCTCCAGGGTGTTTTCCAACCTGGCTGACTCTGTGATTGTTCCCCCGCTGTTTCCAGGACACGCTGCGTGACTGTGACCAGGAGTCCACCTGCTACAACACCGTCATCTCCCCCATCTACTTCGTCTCCTTTGTGCTGACAGCACAGTTTGTCCTGGTCAATGTGGTGATCGCGGTGCTCATGAAGCACCTGGAGGAGAGCAACAAGGAGGCAAAGGAGGAGGCAGAGCTCGAAGCAGAACTGGAGATGGAGATGAAGACCATCAGCCCCGGGCAGCACAGCCCCTCGGACATCTTTGCGTGGACAGGCACCGCCAGTGGAGAGAGACCCGAGAGCCCCCGCGGATTTACCAACCCCATGCAAATCAAGGTGGATTCTCAGCTCTCACTAGCTTATCATATGGTGAGAATCTCTGCTGGAGGGTGAGGAGGGCTTGACCTGCGTTTCTGTTGGGGGAAGACTTGCACGAGTTGGTAATGAAAGAGGTGTGTACCAGATGTCCTGGGCTTGTGTTCCCTGCTGTCCCCTGCTGACTCTTGTGTGGTTTGGGAGCCAGTGCTGCAGGGAAGAGACCCCAGGCAGGTTTCCAGACCACCTTGATACATCTGTTCAGTAGGAACAGAGTTTTGCAATTTACTCTGGAGGTCAGCTCAAGCCACAGAGTTCAGAGCTAGCACCAAATTTACTCTAATTCAGAGTTTTGACTGGTCCTTTGTGACAGCAAAATCATGAGTGTAATGTGTTTGCTTTTCTAATACAGACCATGAACCACAACATAAAAGAGGAATAAAACTTAGCTAATCTTTGCTTCAGTATTAAATTTGTTTTATGTAACCTCAATTTAAAATCCATCCCCATAGTCAAGCTTGTAAGAAAAGATTCTTTTAACAATAGAATAATCCAGAGGAGACTCAAACCTGAGCTCACCAGAGCTGGTGGCAGAACTCCCACCAGCAGGAGCACGGCTGTAGTGTGGGAGCTGCTAGGAGCTACACAACATCTCCCTAAAGCACAGTTTTTGGATGAAGATTCAGTTTGAGGAATGAGAGGTGAGATCAAGCCCCAGACAAGTTCTTGGGGAGGTCACTGAACTGAAATTACTCAGGAAATACAATCCAGCCTTTTTTTTAGTCTTAGCTGATTGCAAATTGAGTTAAACTCTATGCAGACCTCATTAACTTTTATTACATCATGATTTCACAACAGCATATTTTGGCCTCAGCCTGGGGTGGACTAATGTGAATTCTAATGCATGAAAAACTCATTTATGATCTTTAGTCCAAGGGTGAAAGAGAGTAAATCCCTGCTTAAGCTTTGTTTCAGTTCCTAAACTACTGGAAATTTCTGGTGCCATTAGAGTTCCTGATGTCTGAGATGGAGTCCAAAGCTGCTCTTTGGCTCAGGAAAAAGGAGTTCAGGGCACTATGGGGAAGTCCAGATTTACTAGGTCCTCTAGGAAGAAACAACACATCCCAACTGGCAAACTGTCCTCAGCCCTGGTGTCCTACACCAGGACTGAAACTGGCAAAAAAAGAGAAATTGCAAAACTGTGAGACAAATCAGTCAGAATGATACCCTCACTCTGCAGTCTGTTAAACCTGCCCTCTCTGAAGGTGACCCTGGGAAAGGGTTTATTCCAGTCATGACCTTCAGAGTGTGTTTCTTGCTCTTCCCCTCAAGCATAAGCCTCAAAAACCTCCAGGAGATCTTATTCTGACTATTCATTTTCCCAGACAAAATCTTCAGGACAAATCTGATGCTTGAGCTTGATAGCAGAGGAATACAATTCCCAGGACATGACCCTGCAAGGACAGCATGCTCTTTTGCTTGCCTCTTCCCTGGGATTTTTGCACTGTGTGCTGTTTGACTGTAGCGCCGATCCTCATCTCATTGTATGCATTGGGCATTCCCTACGTGGAAGGTGCACCCTGAAATCACTCCCCTGCTGCCTGCAAAAGCCAGACCCTGCTCTGTACAGCCCCAGTGCTGTGGCCAGCTGGTTTGACATTGGCCACAACACCGGGGGCACCTCAGCCCATGTCTGGCACATGAATTAGTGACCTGACACGTGTCCATCCTGCTCAGCTGCAGCTTCCACAGACAGGACACTCAGCTTCTCTCCAGTCAGGTTATTTTAATTTCTGTGCCCTCTGGATGTAGATTTAGGTGTCAGGTGTTAGGTCCTGCAGCTCAAAAGCGTGGACCATGTGTGTAGAAGCCTTGCAGCCAGTAGTGTCCTGTTGAAGTTGACAGCACTGATGGGAAGATGCTGCTCAGCCCCCAGGAGTGATGTTTGCTGAGAGGGAGATTGTCCCCAGGGAGGGCCCTGGGTGGGAGCAGCCATGGTCTTGGGGCAGCTGCTGTCGCCCCATCTCTCGTAATGTCTGGGAAAGCTGTCTCTGCTCACCGTGATATTACTGCATTGTTCTCTCTCCTTCTCTCCTGTCCCATTGTTCCTGTTACTGCTGTTCTCCTTCAATGTTTCCACCTTTTTTTTCCTCCCTTCTGTTTTTTTTTTTCCTCATTTTGTTCGTTGGGTTTGATATGCTGTCCTTTTTTTCTCTCTGTCTCGGTCCCTCACCTTTTTCCTCCTCTCTTTTTGGCTTGCTCTCTCTCTCTGCATGCTACACACCACCCTTCCTAGGAAAGGCACTTGTTTGATACCATATCCCTGCTGATCCAGGAATCTCTGGAAGGAGAGCTGAAGCTGATGGACAACCTGTCAGGCTCTGTGTGCCATCATTATGCCCTCCCAGCTCCCGAATATTACAACTCTGAGAACCAGGTTAATATTCCTAATTTCCTGCAAAGTCTCCATCCGAACTCAATTTGACTGAGACCTTTAATAACAAGTTAAAGTTCTTTATGCAATGCAGTCACAGGGATTTGGAAGCATAAGTCACTTTTTCTGTGGGAGTAGATGATATTGTATATCAATGCAAGAGGAAGAGAACAGGCTCGGACTTTCCCGTGTCAACACAGTGAGGTTTTTCATTGGGATTTACAGTTCATAGGTGTTAGAGGGGAAAGGCACAAAATTCCATCTCCATCCTTCAGTGGGTTCTTATATTTGGTTTCCTGCTCCTAAGCAGCAGTGTCAGGGCATGTCTGCAGAGCCTGCAGCACAGCGTGAGGATTTCCCAGAGCACAGCCTGAGCTGCTGGGGATCATCAAATGATCTCTGTGTTCTGTTCCTACTTATACTGTGTGAAAATCCAGTTTTGAAGGGTTTTCCTAAAGAGGCTTCTTGCAAATGGGTCACTGTAAGCCAGATCCTCATGTCTGATCTAGTGAATTTAGGAGGCGAGGCAGCGCTTAATGGTGCACAGCAGTAACTGTGTGCTCCAGCGCTTTCTTGAGCAGACAGGGCTTGTTTAAAATTAGTCCATTTACTTCCTAGAATAAAATACCTACTTTTTAAAGTGTGTTATTCTTTAGAGCAAATATTTTGCCTAAAACACAGCAGTGACCATAATAATAATTCAAGCACACCTATTTTTTGCTGCAGTTGGAATTGAGCAAATTCCGTATTTCTTGATCTATTTCCCACCCCGCCCCCCACCCTTTCTGGCTAAAAATAGCGTAAGTTTTCTTGTTAAATCAGTGTGCTTGTTTATGAGCTCACTGACACTCTAAATTACCCAACTTTTGATGGTTCATTAGAGGAAAGGAACAAGCTTAGGTAAAATGAAATCCTACTGCAGGTCTTTATATAGCAGGATAACATGTCTCCCTCTGATTGCTCCACATTGCATCCCAGAGTCCATTAAGCCATAGGAAGTGGTTGTCTCTAATAATTGCCAGAGGAATAGAGACAGTAGCTTTGGCAGGGAAGGCAGAGGGTCAGTAGGAAACTCAGTGAGGGCTGGCTGAAAATTTTTTGTCACAACATTTTTCACCAGGAAGTGCTGCTGCAGCAAAAAAAATGGGTTTGTTTTGACATCTCTGTAATGAAAAAATATAGCATTCCACTTTGCAATGGCTTTTTCTTTTAAAATTTAAGCTTTTTTTTTTTTTTCCCCCACTCTATAATTAAAACTGGTCTAAATCAGTTGTATGTTTCCCACAAAATGTTTTGACGGCTTCAAACTCAATTTTGGGTTTGGGAAGGCTGAAGTGGGGTGATGTTTTGTTTACATTTTAGCTTTTCTGTTCACACCATTTGTCATGTTCTCAGGCAACTCAGGAATTTAGAGCAGTGCTGGGACTTGCTGAAAGCAACCTGATTAATAGCAGCTCCCAGCAGGGCAGCTCCAGCAGCTCTTGCTGGTGTCCACCACACTCCTGCAGCTTTTTCCTGGCTCTGGCCAGTGGGTCCCTCTCAGGGATTCCTGTCCCCAGGCTGGCAGCCTTTGCAGGGGAGCCTCATGTGAAATCAGGGGCTCCAAATCATCTCTCTCATCCATTGCCAGCAGATGAGTGTGCTAGAGGAGATATCAAAGCCAAGGTTAGATGAGAGGAGCCCGACCCTCTTGCTTATCTCAGCTGAATTTTGAGCCTCTCCAGGCTCACTCGTCGCTGGGTTTGTTCCATCCCGCGGCTGCCATTTCTAAGAGTGAGAAAACCCAGTCCTTTGACAACTTCAATGCAAGAGATCTGGGCCTCTCTGTTTTCTCTTGGAAGATTTATTGCTGCTGAAAGACTTTTCAAGCGCAGGGGATGGCGAAAAAAAAATGCACAGTGAGAAATGAGAAGGAAGCACCTTGAACTTGCCCAGAGCAGGCGGCCCCTGTGAGCGTGAGCCAGGTTTGGAGGTCGCCTGATGAAATGCCATTCCTGGTGCCAGGAGGTGCCAGGGAGGGGATCTGGGGAGAATTGAGCCTGCTGCAGGGCAGACACCCCCTCTTACAGTGCCTGGCAGCCAGCTGCTGCTCTGCGGGAGATGCCTCTGTCCCCTTTTCCCGCTCTTTTTCCTCCGAAATCTGAAGTGACATTTTCACAGTTATAAAATACTTCTGTGTCGAGGGAGAGAGCTTCATCAATGATGTGATAAGGACATTTATTGATTGTTTGAAGCTCTTCACTGGGGATCCATTTGTGCGAGATGCATGAGAACAGGAGTGCAGCTGTGTAGAGCTGATTCCCAAATCAGGATTTCTCAATGCCAGAGGAGACAGCTGGGGCCAGGCCTGAGGGGCATTTGGGGGCTGAAAAATGCAGCTGGCTGTTTTAATAGGACAGTTATTGGTGTCACTGGAGGCTCTATAGCCAGCCAAAATGAGCTGAAAGCACCAGAAAAAATAAAGCTTGACAAAAATCAAGCTTTAAGTTTCTCCCTGTGCCCATTTAGCTGTGAGGAAGTGGATTATGGTCCCACCTTCCTCTTTGGGGAGTGGTCCCTGCAGCCTCCCTGGGGCACAGGGAAAGGCACACCCCATACCTCACCTGAAAATACGGTTTTGTTCCTGGGGAATCTTTGCAGACTCAACAAGTTTAGCTCAGAAACCAGCATGGTTATTGGAGGGGAACAGCTTCAGAGAAATCAGAGCTTGAAACCTCTTGTATTTTATCACAGCCAAGAGGATGAATCTCTCTATTATGAAAGTAATGTTACTTTTGCTTCTTCATGTAGACAGGAGAACAGCAAAATACAATGCTAGCATTAGAGTATGGTTTTAAACCCCCTCCAGATCCTTGGTAAGCACTAAAGTATGAATATCCCACTCCTTTTTTAATTTCTTCGTTATGTTTAATTTTTTTATTGTTCTGTCCCTGGTAACAATGTGTATGATATAGCTTCTCCCACTGCAGGGATATTGCTTTAGTGTCTAGAAGTATTTAGATAATGATTTTTTTTTTATTATTTTTTTAAATTTTCTTTTCTAAAAGATTTGTGTCCTGGTTTCTTATGTTTAATCATCTCTCCCTTTAGATCCCTCTAGCTGAGATGGAGGCTCTGTCTCTGACGTCAGATATTCTCTCTGAAAAGTCCTGGTCCTTAGCTCTGACGGATGACTCTTTTCCTGATGACATTAACACACTCTTACTTAATGCTCTGGAAAGCAATGTACATACACTGGTCGCTGTGTAGTCTGATGTTTACAGGGTTCCAAATACTGCTCCCACCTCTCTGCACCTGCCTAATGGCATTTCCAGTTCCAGCCCCTTCCCAAACAGCACCAACCTCTCCCCTGAACAGGATGCTGTCCTTAATGCCATTAGATTCTGGGTTTTGGCACTCTTGTCCACAATCTGGGCTCCTTGTGAGGAACCAGTGGTTATTTCAGTTTTTTTTTTGGTGTCTGATGTATAAACAACGTGTTTTCTGCAAGTCAAAAAAGTAGCAAAAAAAAAATAATCTTTGGAAATCATCAAGGTTGAAATTTCCTCCCCATGTGAAACAAATCAGTGGTGCTGCCTGAAGAGACTCCCGTGAGCTCATGACCCATGTCCTCTGCTCAAGGGTCAGCCCCAGCACTTGGGTTTGGAGTGGATTTTTGTCACTATGAACTCAGGCACCACAAGGCTTTTTGTATGATTAGTGCCAGACTTGTTTCTTTTACAAGTATCAAATGGGGATTTCTCCAAGATGATACTTGTTTTCTAAATTCTTTCTAGTCACCATGCTGGAAAACAAAATTTTTGACTATTCAGTGTCTTTTTGACTGACGACCAGTATTTTGAACCCTGCCTTAACCATCTCCCCTTTAAACATGAAACATTTTTAGCTGTGTAGCAGTCAAGTGCTTTTTTTCTGCTGTACAACAGACATAACTCCTTTCCTAACATTTTTAGATCATTCTCGTTTTCTTTGTTGTTGTTCATGTACCTGCCTTTGGATGTTTGTGTTGTCCATAAATTTTCTGCCATATTAGTTGACTGTCATCCTAATTAGCACTTATTTGAGAAACATCTCTTAAACCGTGACAATATTTCCCATCATGCTTCATGGCATCTTGTGCAAAAGATTTTCTAAACTCTGTTTAACTTTTTGTACGAGGCTTTTTGTTTCAAAATTAGTATGGAGAGTTGGACAGAGGAGAAACCCACCTAGTTTTGAATCAGATTAGACAGCCTTGTTTGACAGCATTGCAAAGTCTCAAGGGTACACCCAGGAAAGATGTTTTTTCTCCCCTCTCAAAAAAAAACAACAAAAAAAAAACAAATGCAAAACTGTGTTAAACAAAGAATTTTTTGATTTTTTATCAATACCAAAAAATTATTTGGTCACAACAGTTGCCCAAACTCTTGAAAAACTGCAAGCTTTCTTTGAAATCTCTTCTAAATGCAATATTTTTACACTTCATTTAGATGTGGCTCTAGTTGAAAAATATTTGCATTGGGGTTTTTTTGTTGTTGTTGTGGGGGTTTTTGGGTTTTTTTGTTGGTTCAAGGAAAACTTGGATTTGATTTTCAGTCAAGGCAAAACAACATGTTTTTCAAAAGTACCTCTGAACCAAAAAGTCATGCGCTCCCAGTGCTCTGTGGGCTGGCCAGGGAAGATAATTTTGTAGCCATTTTCTATGGTTTTCATGAATTTCACTCATGAGATTTCCCCCAAGATGATCCAAAAGTGGAAATTACCCATACTGGATTGTGTCAATGAACCTAAAGTTTTGCGGGAGGTTGGATTTGGATGGGGTCTCAAATCCAAACTCTCCTGTTCAGACTGAAATGGGTCTGAGTTTGAGATCTCAGGTTTCAGGCCTCCTTTTCTGCTTTAAGCTCAGTAGTAGGACAGCAAAACAGCATGAGCTGGGTAGAAGGGGAAGGCAGGGAGGGACAGAGAGGTTCCCAAATCCAAACTCTCAGCTTTACCAGCACAGGTTTTGCTCTCCTTCCCTCAGCTGTATCAGGAGATTGCAGTCTCCCTTATCTAGTCTAATCCAAGCTCTATCCAAATCAGCAGTTTCCCAAGGACTGAAATAAATGCTGCATGGCAGTGCAGACCTGTTTTGTTCATTAAATTTGCAAGTGTTGTTCTTTTTTTTTCCCTCTTCCCCGTCTTTTGTTCTTTTTTCCCTAATTTTTTTTCCTTTTTGCAAATTCCTTTTAATCTCATTATGTTTCTAGTGCAAATAAATGCCGTAGTGAAATGTTGGTTTTATGACTGAAGGATAAAATTGAGATCCAAAAAATCTGTGTTGATTCCAGAAAACCTGTAATGCACTGAGTGGAGTGAAAATTTTTCAGAAAATAAGATCTAAAGTTTTCCAAAAATGATCAGCCAAATACTGTACTAGACTACAGTGGCACAAACTTATTCCTGTGTTCTTTGCTTGAGACATTTTAACAATTAAATAATTCTTTCATTAGAAATACACTGGGAAGATGACTTTGCTTCCATTTTTTCTAATACTCTCCAAGACAATAACACCCAAGAACATTTCTGGGATGGAGATATTTTCTTATGAAATCAGACCTGAATCCATTCAATATTGCCTCTAGAGCTGCCCATTCCAAGAGTCTCTTTGGCTGTAAAAATTCCACAGTCAACATATATACAATAAGCCGTGCCTGCATTAGATCCCTTCTAATTAGAGAATGGCTTCTGTCCTGAAGCAGTAGGTTTAGATATCCTTCTCGATAAAATAGGTTTAGTTATTCTTTATATGAAAAGAAAATCCAATAAAATTGTGCTGTGAGCCAGAACAGAAAATATTTTTGATAAGCTAGTTTTTGCATTTGGGTTGGGGTGGGGTTTTTTTGTATGTTTGATTTTCTTTCTTTTATTGTCAGAAGAGGAAAGTACCCACCATTCCCAAAGCCTCCCTTGCTGCTGAGGGCACCTAGGGAGCAGAGGGTCGAAGTTCTGCCAAGCATGTGACCTTTGCTGGCCTTGAGGCATGATGCCTTCTTTGCACATCCCTGAAATAGTCATGGTTTACTCCTGCGGTGTGGCTCCCTCTGTTTCTGTGGTCCATTGTGTGAGAGTTTATTGACAACCCCACGGAGGGGGAGGCTCCCTGGTAGCTCCATTCGTGCACCCTGAGCATGCCCATCGTGCCATCCTGGTTGCAATGGCTGTCGCTCGCCTTTCTGGGCACTTCTCCTCTCCCCCACCCTCCCACGCCTGCCTGTCTCACATTTTTTCTTCCCCTCAGGCTGATCTGCGCTGCAAGGACGACACGCTGACCCTGTCCCCCAGCAAGGACCTGCTGAGCGTCAGGAAGCCCTCGGTGGGACGCACCCACTCCTTGCCAAACGACAGCTACATGTTCCAGCCCCCCTACTCCGGCCCCTGCCCCGCCTCCCTGGGCGACAGGAAACCACCGCACCACAAATCCCAGTCAGGTAAGACAGCTCTCGGATGGGATTTCCAACAGAGCAGGAGTTGTGGTTTTCCAAGCTCTTCAGTAGGAGGGAGAGAATTGCCACTCGTTTCCAGTCGTGTGTGGAACAGCTGTGAAAAGTCCCTCTGCAACTTGCAAAGAGGCTCCAAAATTTACAAAGCTCTGTTTAAGATAACTATTTCCTCACCATTTTTTGGCAGTGTAACAGTGGACTGGCTCAGCACTGATTGTCCCCCTGCCTGGTTCCCTAAGGTTACAGTCTGTACAGCCTGGGCTCCATCTGTCCCACCAGCCCCCAGAGCAGAAATCCCAGCACAGAAATATTTCCTCCTGGCTGTTTTTTCGCAGCAGTACCTGTTCAGAAGCTCTGTCTGGGAACATCTATGAAAGATGGGAAGATGGTGTCTCCAAATGCCTGTAAAATGAACATAAATGTGCTGAATTGAGAGACATGTCAGTGTGAGATGAATGGGAAAATGAGAGAGTGTGGAATTGTCTTTCCCAGTGTGCACGGCTGGGATATACATCTTGGAGCTAAATTCAGAGATATCCTTAGGCACAGGGAGGGCTCTCCCTGCACTTGTGTCCCTGCCCTTGCAGTTGCCTCCCAGGGCTTGTCCCCGTGCCCCCAATTTCTCTGCCTGCCAGGGGTTACCTGGGGCTGGGAAGTGAATTGGAGCCACCTTTAATTTGTCTGTGCATGCCATCATTTTAGACATTTGTCACCGATAAGACAGGGAAGTTTTTACAAGCACTGCCATTTGAAAGCCTCTAAGCAGAACATAATTTCAGCGATGTTCAGAATGGTAGGAGATTTGAACAGATTAGAAATAAGATGTTGAAATTTGCATAGTAATAAGAATTTGGATGAATAGGGACTGTTGAACAGAAGCAAAAAAAATATGTGGGCACAAGGGAGGAAGATGAATCTGGTGTTGTGAGAAATCTCTCCCACAATACACAATTTTCAAGGTCAAGAGTGGTGTTTTGAAGAACCTGTTTGCACATAATGCTAGTGGTGCAGCTAAAATCCCATTGAAAGCAATAGCAAATCTCCCATTACCTTCATCTGAGCCAGAATTTATGGGTCTGTGTAACAGTCAAGACATTCCTGACCACACAAAAGAATCAAGTTTGCTGCAGAGGGAATTTCCAGTGCTTCATTGTTCACCCTCAACTGGGATGTATTTGCACTGTCCTGAACAAAAACTGTGTGAGCAAGGGACTGGATAATTTCTGAGTCCCTTCTTTTTCAAGATTTCACTTCCTGGTTTCAGTTTGGAAAACATGAATAGCCCTATGAACAGCCCTGGCTGTCTGGGGACAGGCTTTGCACATTTGTAAATCCACAGGAACAACTGTTCCACTGGGGTGTAGCAGAAATACTTTGGAGAGTGTGCTGGTAAAACTGATGTCTTTTAACCACATTAAGCAATTAAACCTTTTGTGTTTTTCTCCTGCTGGTGAAATTCCAATCATCTTAAGCAGGCCAGAGTGCTGGGAGGTGAGCAAGGTCCCCAAATTCTGACGTATCACTGTCCTCTTCCACCTACAATGTCACTGCTTTTCAGCGTGGGGGAAGCCACCCCCACCTGTTTACAGTTTGTAATATTATAGAGTGCAGGGAAGACAGCAAGAGGTGCCAGGCGCCTCTAATAAATCACCACAACCAAGCCATAATATTTCAAGCTGAGAAGGTTTTGTTGTCAGAAACACTGGCACTTGCAGGAGGCATTTGTTTGAATACTCCTTCGTAATGGGGCTGTTGCTCTGGGAAAGATTCCAGGACAAATGAGATTCTCTGGGATGAGGTCCAGATTAAATGAATTGTTTTGAAAAACGTTGAGCCTGCGTGTGAGGGGAGCACACAGAGTTTTAAACCTTTTAGAAGAAGTAGCCAGCAACCACGAAGGGTCAGGAAGAGGCTGGAAAGTATGTGTTTCCTTCTTCTGGGAGGCTTTGTAAAAGCAGCCTTGAGAGCTGCCAGGTGCTGTTCTCTTTCACTTCATTTCCAGGGTGTGTGTGTGCCGGTTTGGAGATTGGTCTCCGTGCAGGCTCGGGCATGGAGACATCTTCTAGACCTTTCAAAGTCAGATGTTTGCAGTGCTGCCTGCAAAGTTATTGGCCCAAAAGGAGGGATGCAGGAATTGCCAGTTCAGATGAACTTGTAGTTCCTTGTCTTCTGTTTTCAACAGGAGCTAGTCCCAATGGTATCAGGGGAAAATGCCAAGAAAAATGAAATAATAGACAATGCTGGAGTAATTTATTAGTAGATGGGAGTTTTTTCCCAGTTCTGAAGAGCCAGTTGCTGAATTCAGTGGTTTTGCTGTGCCTGTCTGATCCAAGTGCAGCAGAGCAGTTTTCCCTGGGAGGTCACTGAGCTTGGGACACAACCCTTGGATGAACATGTCCCATTTCTGCCTCCTCTCCCCCTCACAAGGTTCAAAGGCATCGGTGCAGTCGCAGCCAGCAGACACCAGCTCCCTCCTGCAAATCCCAAAGGACCATTTCCACCACGCCAGAGCTCCCCACCATCTGGTGGGGGACAGCAAGCCCCGGGTCTCCCAGCAGGCACATTCCCCTTCTGCTGAAAGGCTGCTCCGCAGACAGGTAAGCAGAGTTATGATCATAAACCTGCTGAGCTTTTATATTGATGCATTTCCTGGTTAACCATGCTTTAAATTCAAGGAGGGATTCACAGAGAAACCTCCAGAGAACTGTAATTCTCCTACAGAAATAACAAAAAGGTTGGTGGTTTTTGATCTGAAAGCCATCCAGGAGTCTCCAAAGAACGCGTGTGATCAGTATCATGTCCTTTGGCAACATGCCTAAATGTTCTCCTCATTGTTAGCACTTTGTTTTTTTTAATCCTCTTCATAAATGCAGACAAATGCTCCCCAGGGGCTCGTTGGGGTTGAGGAACTAATTCTTAACTGCTGTGATTTTTTTCAATGCTTGAAAGGACACAAGGATTGCAGGCTCCATCCCAGGCCACCCCTCCTCTGACTCCCCTGGTTTCCAAAAAGAGAAGTGTTTAATGGAAATTGATTATCTCATATGCAAAATCATCATGGGAAGCATACTGGTTTTACAGTGAGAATTGAAAATTTAAATATTTTTCTATTAGCTGTGAGCTTTTAAAAAGTTTGAGTATACGCAAAGAGGAATATGTTTTATTTTGCAACCAGTTTTATCTCTGGTTTTTGCCTGGCATTGATTTAAATCCTGATTCAATCAAAGATCTAAGGGATCTAATCAAAAATTCCAGTCTGGTTGATTGGAAGCATAAGTTTAGATTTATCTTTTTTTAGTAAAATACTTAAACTTGTGCTTCACTCTCACATTTTTAAGCATATTTCAATGATTGTGCAGCTGGACCAGGACCAGAAGCACATCTGATTCAAAAATTCTGCTTTATTCACTATTTCCATGCCTGATTTTATATACACAAAGGGGATCAGTTCTATTTTTTCAAAAGCAATTTCTTCCCTCTATGAAAATATTCCCATTTCTTTCAGCTTTTAATCAACATTGACAAATTAGACAGTTGATTCATTAAGCTCTAAAAATGGATGTGAAGTACCAAGGTTAACAATTACATTAGTCTGTAATACTAAATTGACATAAGAAATTCCTTGCATGTATTCATTTGCATGGGGTTGGCCAGCTATCCCAATCACCTCTAATGGGGAAACGAATTGATGTCATGATTCCAGTTCATAACCACTCTCTCTTGCTTTCTAATGAATAACAGACCCATCCTTTTGAAGTGATCTGGCCGGAATAAATTACCATGTTAGCCATCTTCTCCAGTCTGATTTTGTTCACATCTTTGACAGCTTCTTTTTCTAGACCTTTTCATATGTTTAAGTCAATTTACTGCCGTCGCTCTGTCCCTCTCCCTGCTCCTGCAGTGACATGAACATGCTCCTGGAGTGACAGTTCAGAGAGCAAAGAGCTTTGTGGCAGTGAGCACGTACAAACCCATCAGGGGTTGCCTTGGGCAGGCTCCTGAGCAGCAAGGAGCTCCCAGTCTGGCTAATGGGAGCACTGGGGTTGTTCTGGTGATATTGTTGTTACTGTTAGCTGCAATCTAGATGGCCAGATACTGGGAAACTTGGTCCTTTAAAAGGCAAAATTCTCCTTACAGACCCAGCACTTCTGCTTGTTCAGGTGCTCTCTGCTTGACGCTTTTTATGGCTACCACTAATTTCTCACTAGCACATCAAACAGCCCAAACTGGCAAAGCAGTTTGGTTTTCAATACCCATTTCTCCTTATAACACATACTGCATGCAATTCTGATTTGATTTTTTTTCTTTTTCTTTTCTTTTCTTTTCCTTCCCGCTCATGCCCTCTCCCCTCCTGAATCCGTAATAGATAAACCTTGTCCATCACATACCTGGTCCTTGCACTTTCCCTGAGCATTAAAACCTGTGTGTTTAACCTCCCTTTCCCTCCAGAGTGCTGGAGAGCGAGCACAGCCCCCACAGTAACGTCCAGTTTAGACTCCGGAATGTTTGACAATTAGCGATGCACTCGCAGAGGAAGATGAGTGGATCGGATGCTTTGGGAGAACTGATGCTGAGGATTGCACTCCTCGGCAGTGCATGGCACAAAGGCTTTTCTCCAGAGGAATTCTACCTGAAATTAAGCCTATATTGATTTTGTAGTTCCAGGACTGTGTATCCAAGGTGTAGCCCACACCAAGCTGTGGCTGCTACAGGTGTACAGCCCTCTGGGATGGCAGAGGGTCCTTTTATTTTCAAACAAACCAGTAAAACATTTGTACTGTTACTACTAACAACAACCACAGATGCCTGTATCATAGGCAAAGAAAGAGCTGGTGGTGACTAATACTGTCGTGGTGTGCAACACAGGTTGGTGTGCAAGCAAAAGTAATGACAACAATTACTTTTTGCTTCTGTATTCGACTTCTGTGTGGTCTGTGTCTCTTTTCAGGATATGAACATGATTTCTTCTCCCAAATACTCATTAAAACTACTGGTGCTGAGGAGACCAGAATAACTTCACTCCTGACTGATTAGTTGCCAGTGTTATGCTGTGAAATTTTAACTAGAAAGGATTCACCAGCACTGGATGAAATTGTTTGCCATGTTAAATATTCTCTGAGCTGTCCCCGTTGACAAAGGGAGAGCAATGTGCAGATGCTGCAATAGACTCTGGTGTTTCTGTGCACACGTGGACACGCTGCAGCTGAGGGGAGCTGTGCTGAATAGAGATAGTTTGGCTGAAATGATCCTTGTGGGACAATATTTATATAAAGTGTATGATCATTATGGGGTGGTTTGTCACAGAAGTATTCCTTAGCATGAGGAATTTCATCATTTCATCTCCTTACACATTTCTAAAGTACTGGGACCAGTTGGACGTATTTCCTCCAAATTTCCCTGTGAAGATTTTTATCTTTAAGATAATTTTAAAGTCTTCTCAAATGGATACTCTGCCTTTAAGGGCCAGTTAATGTGGTTGATTTATGAAGCCTTTTGACAAGGAATGTGGTGCAGTGATAAGGCAAAGCCTTCAAAACATGCCCAAGGTTCCCTCTGCCAGCGGGCACTGATGCTGTGTAAGGCTCCAGACAGCCAAGGCAAAATGTGCTTTAGGAAGCCTGAACTTAAGCATCAGAATGAATTGAAGTAATTACAGATTATTATTAGTCCAGCTTTGGACTCCAGTGTTTCCAGCTCCTGCCATAAGATGGTGCAGAGTCGTGGCTCCAGCCTGGGGACCAAAGCCAGGGACGGGCTGTTGCCTTGATGCAGGCACACAGCGGGGTTGCTCTGGTGCTGTTGCCTCTGGGGATCCTGTTCCAGCCCTCAGCATCACCTGAGCTGGAGAAGGGAATACACAGGCTCACTTGTGCATCTTTCTCTCCTGGGCTCCTGAAATTATCAAGGGCTTTGCTGTAGCCCTTCATCCTTTGCATAACAAGAACATGAGTAAGTCTGGGTGGGGGCGTTCTGGTTTTGCAGCCCTCCATCCTTAGAGGAAGAAGCTAAAGGTCAACCATGTAGGAAGAGTGTGTCCCTGTCACACAGGGACAAATCCACAGTCCCTGACAATGGGAGCTGGTAGAACCCACAGCACAGGTTGTTATAGGAGTCGGTGGGTCTGTGCTGAGGGATCTCAGCAGAGCTGAGTGCCCTGTAAATGCTGTGCCTTGCCTGTACTAACCTTTGTTTGGTCTGTCTCTCTCACCTGGCCACTCCTCTCCTCCCCAACCCCTCTGCGCTCTGATACAGATGGCTATAAGGAACGACTCTCTGGATAGCAAGGAGAATCTCCACACCGAGGTGAGTGAACTCTCTGACCCAAATGTTCCCACTGTGCCCACGGAGGAGTCACCAGTGGCTCTGACGCCCTCAGAAGCGAATGAGTTGGCTGCCTGGAGTCGGGCGAGCGTCCACACGCAGCAGCATTCCCACAATCAGTATAATATCTCAAAGCAGGCACCAGCATCCTGTGCTTGTGCAGACTCGTATCAGGAGACCCCTGAAGATTCAATGGACCAAGAAGTATCTGAAATAAACAGCTCCTCAGAGCCTTTCACTTCAGAAACTTGCACAGCCTCGAGTGCCTGTTCAGAGGGTCAGCCTCTCACACCTAAGAGGAACATGGGCAATACCGGCAACGTGATACTGAAGGACCTGAAGAAATACCACAGTGTAGACACCCAGGGTCTGCTAAAAAAACCGCCCTCTTGGTTAGATGATCAAAGGAGACATTCCATAGAGATTTGTTCCATAGAAAACAGCCCTCAGCACCATTCCATGTCCAGCTCCTCTGGCTTTATAAGTCAGGTGGTCAGTGAAATGGAATGCTTGCAAGGTACGCGGCAGAAGAAGAAACTGAGCCCTCCCTGTATATCTATAGATCCACCTGACGGGCAGAGTTTGGTACCTAGGGGATCCCACAGCATCTCACCTGCCAGTGGAGACATTTGCTTGAGGAGGCGTGCTCCGTCCTGTGAGTCCAAGGATTCGATGGATATAGGGGATTCACTGCTTCCAGACAGTATGTCAGCATCTCCTACCCCAAAGAAAGACTTGTTGACACTTCCTAGCTTTTCCTTTGATCAAACGGAAATGGACCCCTGAGTTACTTCTCTGTTGGTGCCAAATGTCTTCTTCTTTTCATGTAATAGAAAAAAAAAATGAAAAAAACTCTATACTCCAAAATGGCACTGGGTAAAAAATTTCCAAAGAAAGATTAAAGAACCAGCTGGTTAAAAGAGTGGTTAACCTATATCACGCTTACTTAAGCATATGTTCTGCTTAGGTAAAAGCAATACAATGTGCAGAATCTATATGTATATTATATTTTATTAAATTAATTGAATCTAGTATTGCGGGATGTAGTACATTTTGTGACTAAAGACTCATTTAATTTTCTTCTATTTTATGTATCTCGGAATATTTCTGAGATAAAGTTGGTTTTTACAAATATTTTAACCTAAAAAAGTATATATTTAATCCCTTCTTTTTTTTTTTTGTTTTGTTTTGTTTGGGTTTCATTTTGTTTTGCAAAGCACAAAATGTAGCCAATTAGTGCATTACAGAGGAAATGTATCCCACAGTCAGCAGTAAATAAGGATTATTTAATGTAATTTATTTTTCCCCTTGGACTTCAATGATATTCTGGGAAAACTATTGTTTGCGTAGAACAGAAACACAGTGGCAATTTTTTAACAAAATATTCCAATCTTGCATAAAATTGACATTCAGAGTGTGAAAGCAAGTGCTCAGACCCAGGAAGGTCCAACATGCTGACGTCTGAGGATGGTGAAGGCAGAGCCATTTAGCAGTACAAAATATTGAATTATGGAAAGATGTTATAGATCATCCACTGGAAACTCACAAAATCATGTCAATGGTTCATTTTCATTCGTTCCTAGGAAACAGGCAACAAAGGCCTGTGGTCACTTCCAAGATGTTTTTGCAGTGTCTCCAGGATGGATTTTTTATTTTGCTGAGTTTTACACCTCCCTGATCCCTCCGTGGATGAGGAGGAGCTCCTCGTTTTCAGTGGAGCTCCTCCTCTCTGCACTCTGTGGAAAGGAGAGTGAGGTCAAGTTTAGGACTTGCAGTGGCAGACATGGCATAATAAGAGCTTAAGCACATGCCTAAAGTTAAGCTCTCGCCTAGAATGCCTGGAGGTTGATCGTATTAAAGTAATTCTTGAAAATTAAAATCATATGCTCATGTTTTACAGAATCAAGGCACTTCTGCAAGTTATTTTACAGATTGCATGGAAGAAAGTCTGCAGGTACTGAAATGGCTGCTGATTTTCTGTAAAATAGCCAGGTATTTTGCTATCACTGCTAGAGTTAATTTCCATGATCCCAACTGCAATTCTATTTCCAATTTATCAAAAGCCTTAAGCAGCAACATGATGATACAAAGTGGATAAACCCAGAATTCATGTCCTTATTTTATAACATGAATCATCTCAAAAACGACCTGTTTACTCCTGTGCTAACGCCCTCTGCCAAAAGCAATCTGTAAAACTGGACAGCACAGCCTGAAAACCACGCGAGGTTGGCCCCGTTCGACACCTCCCCCTCCTCACATGACTGATGGAAGCCAGACATTAACTCCACTCCACTTCCATGAAATCACATTAAGATGTAGGCTAAATTAAACTGCAGGCATGCTTTGAAGTGTGCCAATAGTCACAGGCTTGCAACCAAGTCCACGGATGGTGCCTCTGAACCAGCACAAGCAGGAGGAGGATTTGTGCTAATTCCATCAGTCAGGAGTTTGTAATTTTTTGAGAACTACCAATCTTTTCAAATCACTACAACATGCTGATGTACAGCCCTGTATCCATCCAGAGATTAGGCTGTTTCCACCATTAGCTTGGAGTGTTCACACAAAGAGAAGATGCTGTTCATACCCCACAGCCTGTGTGAGGGCCTAAGCCCCTTTATTTTCAGTTGAGGATGTTTACTTCATAAACAATCCCTACTGATTTCCGTGTCCAGGAGAAATGTAAGGGCTTTCAGCAGGAAGTCAGGCAATCAGTGTATTTGAAGGAGGAGGATTAACATTCTGTACTATTTACTGCAGTTAGATTAATTCTTGGCTGGGACATTTTCCCCTCTTCACCACAGGCCCATACAGAGCCCGCTCTCTTTGATATGCCAGCCCAAATCCAGAGTTAAGCCTGTCTAAAGCAATGATTTCAAACAAACCTTTCATCAGTTCTTCCCCCAGATCATATTTAGGGAAATAATAAAATTACAGTGCATTAAGCCTGAGAAATATTGTTAATCCCTTTTTGGTTTTACACCCATAATGAGCCCTAGCTTTTCCTTTTACATGTGCTAAATAGTTCGGGAAACTAGCTAGGCCACTGAAATTGTCATCCCTGGTTCCTTAATGATTAGGATTGTGTTCACATCCTTACAGAAAACCCACTGAACATTTCAGCTTGAAATCATGGCACAAAACAATGATGTGATGTTAATCCAAATGCTTAACTCCAAATGTAACAGAAAGCTCAAAGGCTCTTCTGTTTTAATGCTTGGGATTTTGCTTACTGACAAGGTTTGTGGAAGTAACAAAAATTTACATCATACGTGAATATTCAGTAAAGAGTAGCCAATAAAAGATACTCTGTGATGATGCTTTCAGGAAAAGAAATCCATGTAAAATAGATTGTTTTCTAAACCAGATAAGTTTTTTCTAGATGCCCTTTTGAAAGACAGATACAAATGTACTGCAGCACGTGCAATAATACTCAAATCATTTTAAATACCTTCGGGGGGGTTTTATAGAATTTGACTTTTTTAAACAAAATGTACAAAATCCACAGGAATTCTGTAGAATGGTTATGTTGATAGAATTTTTTATATTTTTGTAGAAATCTATAGAGAAATTGTTAAAAGTCTGCGTAGCATCTTGGCAACAGAAGCAGCTCTTACCTACGAGTTTTTTTTTCACAAACCTGGAGCCAGGCCTGCTCTGTTCAAACACGTAGAGTGTAGTTTCATAGCCTGCATCCAGGTCGTGTTCAGGAGGCAGCAGCTAAGCTCGAGTTCCACGATATTGCAGTGCTATTACTGCCCAAGAACTGTACCCACATAAAACACCTCTGCACAGAGCTCAGCCCCTGTCCTTGGTGAAGTAGTTGCATGGCTCTCCAGTTCATTCAAGCACACCAGCACTTTACTACTGTGGATTTACTGTATGCAGGTGGGAGGAGGATATTCTGTTATTGCCAGTCTGACACAATGGGGGAAAAGAGATCGCAGACGTGTCTGGAAAAACGTAAATTCCATTCTTGCAGCCCCTCGCACATAGAAGTGATTTTTCATAACTTGGTTAGAGGTTTGTACTGTAGATATTTTGGAGGAGGGCAAAGAAAACACTGTTTTTGACTTCTGTGGATTGCACTCAGCACTAGGTGTGTTCAAGGAGAAAATAAAAAAGAAAAAAAAAACAAGAAAAAAAAATCAAGAAAACAAAAGCACTACCACTGTAAATTAGGCTATGCCCCAGTCTCCCCTTTTCTGCCCCTTTGGCTATAATAACCCATGTACACTATTACACGAGGTGACTAGAGTAGGCACAGTACCATTGCAATGTCCGTAACAACCTAGTATATATGATAGAACTTTGTATTTAATAGTTAATATATTGTTATACTGTATCAGGTACATAGGCCAAAACAAGGTATTTTGGTCTGGGCAACAAAAGGTGGTACTCATGGGGAAAATTGGATTTAAATGTTCCTTTTTTTTTAAAAAAAAAAAAAAAAAAGAAGACAAAAAACAAGTGTAAATCTTTACAACTGACAAAAACAATTGTGTCCTATTAAAAGCTTTTGAAAAGAAAACCAACGGTGCATTTCCCTTTTTTTGTTGTTGTTGCTGATGATAATCTGTATCACTCCAGGCAGTCAAGTCTTTGGTCATGTTTTAATTGTGAACAGTTGGAGAAGGTTTCAGATAGCAGCGACGGCCAGGAGGCTGGAAGGAAGATTGAGAAATGCTGGCCCTTTGTGGAGCAGTTTTTCATGTGGCTGCGAGCAAATCTGGCCCTGGCCAGTGCCCAGGGTGTACAGAGTGACAGCAAGACCATCGGCCGTGCCCTTTTGGATCCCTGTGCCCTGGCAGGAGCAGCTCTGTGCCAGGCCTGAGGATCCAGGACTGCAGCGGAGAGAGCTGCAGCCACTGGGGAGAAAGGACCGAGGAGAAGGAGCAGATCTGATCTGTCTATGAAGAGGAGGATGCTGGACTGCTCCACTCATTCACGTCTTTGGGATTTCCAGCCTGAAATCCAGCAGCATCTCCTGCTGTCATTTAACTCCTTGCACAGCAGGGGTTGGTGGGCATGGCACCACCTGGGGCTGAAGCGCAGCAGGGGCTCAGAGCTCAGGTAGTGCCTGGGTGCCACCAGAAACATTGCATAGAATGGTTTGGGCTGGGGGAGCTTAAAGCTCATCCAGTCCCACCCCTGCCATGGGCAGGGACATCTTCCACTGTCCCAGGGTGCTCCAAGCCCCGTCCAGCCTGGCCTTGGACACTTCAGGGATGGGGCAGCTGCAGCTTCTCTGTGTCAAGGCCTCTCCATCCTCCCAGAGAAGAATTTCTCCCTCCTGTCTAACCTAAACCTGCCCTCCTTCTGTTTGAAGCCATTCCTCCTTTTGTCCTGTCACCACAGGACTTTGTTAAAAGACTCTTCAGGGGTTTTTAGTGAACGACCTGTGTAGGTCCTGCCATGAAATCTCCTCTTCCTTGGGGAGCAGCCACTGGAGGGAGGAACCAGACACTGGGCTCTGTGCTGCCCTGCTCCTCACTGCCTGCAATGATCTGATTGCTCTGCAGCAGGAGAGACCCTAAACTGACGTCCAGATCAGTTTTGTTGTCTAGAGGGTGTTTTGATAAAGTAATCTCTCAGTAGAAAAGAACAGGAAGAACACTAGTCCTTAAATAGAGGGAAAATGTGGATCTGTTCAAAATCCCGTGGAAATCCACTCCAGGTGAGTTCTGTGATGTGTCTGTGTTGCCCAAGCTGTGGAACCAGCCCCACCAGGCTGGAAGCACTGAAATGCCTTCCCAGCCCTCCGAGCCTGGAGGACCCACAGGGCATTAAGGTAAGCTGGGCTGAGCCAAGGAAGCAGAGCTCCTCACAGGTTCAAGCACTTCACACCTCTCTGCTCTCAGGTGAGTTCAGTTCCTCATGGGCAACAACAAATCACTCCCTTTCCAACACCGGGGCTCAGAGGAGCTTGTTGAGAGTTTGTTTCTCTTCTCTGTTCTGTGAGTATTCCTGAATGAAGCTCTCCTGCTGAGTTTTGCTGTGGTTTTTCAAAGGCTCCAACCCAGGCTGGCTGCTTTTGGGTGTGCTCTCTATTTCCTGAGCTTGGGCATGGCACTTTGTTATTCCATTTCTTGTAATTGGGTAATTGGGATGCCACATGGAAGCAGGTTGCTTTCTGTGTAATGGTAACCATGCCTAGTGAAGCAGCACTTTGAATTAAATTTATTTCTTGGTTCAGACAGGTGACCACGTCCTGCTTCAGCAGAGCAGTGTCCCACTGTACACACCACATCCCTCACCCAGAGCTCTGCTAAACCCTTCAAGATGAGAAACAGGAAAGGCTTGTTTGTGCCTTCTGCATTTCAGGTGTTCCAGAGATACAAACTGAGACACAGAAACACGTCTACAATGCGACCTGCGCTAGAATCCCCCCAAAATAAGGTAGGAAAAAACAATTTAAAGAGATGGCTCCCTTGATCACCAGCAGCACCGTGTAGAGGACCAGCGGACAGAAGTGAGGACCCTGCAGATCACAGGTTAAGTCCGGGGGGTTTTGGGGGACCAAGCCGCACTGTCCGGAGGTGGGAGCGGGTGCAATGCCCGCGGTGTCTCACGGCACGGCCGAGCGCCGGGCGCGCTCCAAGCGCGGGGTTCTGCTCCCACCTAGTGGGCGTGGGCCGAGGGAGCCACCCCCCTTAGCGGGCTGGGAGCTCCCCATGTCGCCTGGAAGGCTCAGCAGGACCTTCTGCCGCCCCTCGGGGGCTGCGTTCCCGGCTCGATGCTGCAGAAACAGCGCAGGATCGGTGTGTCTGTGTTTGCCATCACAGAACCGTTCAGGCTGGAAAAGTCGTCTGACATCACTGACTCAGCCTGGCACTGGCACGGTAAATCGTGTCCCCAGGTGCCACATCTACGTGTCTGTCAGATGCCTCCAGGGATGGTGACTCCATCACTTTTGCTGTTCCCGTGTCTTAGCATCCTTTCAGTGACAATGTCGTATCTACGACCCCTAAGACCCAATCTAAACCTCCCTGCACAAGTTGAGGTCATTTTCTCTCTTTCTTTTGCTTGTTCCCAGGAGAAGTAACTGACCCCCATGTGGCTGCACCCTCCTGTCAGGGAGTTGTAGAGAGGGAAATGTTCCTCCTGAACGTCCTTTTCTCCAGGCTGAGCACCCCCAGCTCGCTCAGCTGCTCATCAGACTTGTGCTCCAGATACTTTCCCAGGTCTGTTCCCTTCTCTGGACGCCCTCCAGCCCCACAGTGTCTTGAGAGGCCCAAAACTGACCCCAGAATTCGAGATGTGGCCTCACCAGCACTCAGTACAGGGTATGGTTATTGCTGGGGTGCTGCTGGCCACACTATTGCTCACACAAACCAGATTTGACCTTCTTGGCCAAATAGTTTCTAGTTCTGAGGGGATTCTCAATCACTGAATTTATAAAAATCCCAGTTATGGGAGGAGGAGAGGAAGGATTTCTCTCACTGTGGCAGAGCCCTGCGTGCTCGGTGCTGTGCGAGCTGCTCAAAGCCACCATCCCCTCACACCCACAGTCACTGCTGCTCCCCGGCTGCCTGTGCAAAACCCAGCGAGACAACGACCCATCCTGGGGCTCTGGCTTCTCAGGGGCTGTGGCAGCACCCGGGAGGTGTGTTTGTCCCTTCACATCCCTTTAAACACGCATACAGCACAGCGCAGGGTGCCCTGGGGGCTGGGCACTCACAGCAGCTCCGATCCATTCATAGCCCGGGAGCTTCAGAGGGTTCTTCAACCTCTGCTCGGCCCAGTGCGGGAGGAGGAGGAGGAGGATCAACCCAGCCCTGAGCCATCGCACAGCGTTTGGGGTTTCGCCGGGCGCAGGCCGAGGGCCCGTCACTAGATGGCAATGCCACGAAGTGCGAAGTTCCTCCGGCAGATTTGTGAGCAGGAGCCCAGGCTGCACCTGAGGTTCCCCAAACCTGCTGTTCCTGTTTCCTGTGCTGTGGTCACCAGCGAAAGCCTCACTGGCATTTTCATGACTGAGGGTGATTGGACCTTAAGTTGGTTTTTACATGGTTTATTCAATACTTTAGTTATGTTTAAAACACACTGTTATAATCCTGCAGCATCCTCTGGCGTTTTCTATTATTGCTTGGGTCCCTGGGTTTTCAGAGGTCCTGAATAGATTATCTTTCCATATCTATGAAATACTTTACATCATGCAACCAAAGACCCCAGCAACTCCAGCTGGGAACTGGAAAGGATGGTTAAACCACTTAATTGCGTACTGTGCTAACAGTCATTTTGTGGAAACAGAAAGCAGAATCCAGCTGTTTTGGGGGAAACCAGGAGGAAGTGAGCAAAGGAGTCATTCTACAAAGAATATGCACTGAAGTGGACAACGTGTGGCATGCTGACACCTGCAAAAGCAGCACAGAACTGCTCTGCCACACACCACCAGCTCAGTGTGCCAAGGGCTGGTGACAACTCCATGTTTGTTCAGACAAAACAGGATCAGGTGTTTGTATTTATGCAACCACTGTGTGCCCGTTTTTTGGTGAAATCCTGAACAGCTTCAGCCCATTAAAAGTAGGAGGAGTTGGTGGGGTGGCAGATTTGGTGGGGGAGAGAATAAGCTGTGACAATTGTGTCAGGAGCTGGAGTAGGGTAGTTTGGGCCTTAGCTCCAGAGGGCCCAAGTGCCATGTGCTGTCTGTCTGTGACTGTTTGTCCATCACTCTGAGCTCCACCTGCAGCCAAGCCACCCACAAGCCAGGGTGTGTTACACCTGCCATGGCTCCTGCCAGCCTCCACAGGCACCTGACAGCATGGCTGTGGGATTATCTACCAGGAGAGAGAGACACCCGGTGCATTTAGAGTTCAGCTGCTCACAGCTGGAGCTGCTCCAGGATCACTTTGGGGTGATCTTGGCAGTTCTCAGCTCATTGCTCTCGGTATAAATGCAGGAGCACTCATGGAATGGGGCAGGTTGGTATTACACACGGTGTCCTGGAGGAGTCATACAAACACCATTTTCTCCTTTCACAGAGGCCTGATGAATTTTGTGGGCCCCACCTCACCCTGCAGCATGAATGGCCTCACAGTGCAGCTCCAGGCCAAATGGAGTAGATCCAAGTTCCCTGCGCTGACTTCCCAGGGAACTGCCACCTCTGTACTTCCAGTCAGGGAATCTTGCCTTCCACTCCTACAGAGCCATGTAGCTGACATGTGCCCAAAAGCAGTGCAGTGAGTAAAAACTGGGGCTGCAAATTCCCAGCCCACTCCCTCATCTGTTTTATCATGGGTTTTCTAAACTGCTCATTGTACATTCCAGAAATGAGGAAATTAAATCCTTTCATGCAAGAAGGGAGATGCACATACTGAGAAGAAGAAAGCCCAAGTCTGCTGCTACTCATTCAGTGCTAACTTTAAGCAGTTTGTTACAAGTTCCATCTTATGTGTGTTAAAACAAGGTGTCCCCCCCTTTTTTAGGAAGTAAATGTATAGGGCCTTGCTGTAAATGCACCCTCTTTGGCAGGCTCATTTTCTTACCATCTGTAAAATGTGACACCTCTGTGGGTCTTGGAAAGGAAGCTGAGCCCCTGCTGTTCCAAGCAGAGAAAGAAGGTGATATTTATAGTCAACTAACCCTAAAACTGCCACTCTCAGAGCTGCACATGCTCAAGCCATCCCCAGCCCTCAGCTCTGAATGTGCTTCTTTATTCAGAGCTCCTCAGGAGTCGGCCGCACTTCATCCTGCTGCTAATGCTTTGAGAACTAGCGTGAGGTGTGACACGGAGAGCAGCGTGCCTCATTCCTGGCACTGTACTTACACAAACAGCCTCTCGCTCACGTTCCCTGCTGTCCTGCCCCAGTCAAGCACTCCAGTTGATATCCAGGCTCTCCTGCAGGGCCCGGGTGTGCCTGGAAGCATTTCCTGATTGCTCTGGCTTGACCCGCTCAAGGTGTTAGCAGGTGAAAAGTCCCTCACTGTGCAGCTGGCATGAAAAAGAAAATTCGAATGCATTGTTGCTCAATGGATCCAGATCAGATCTTGCCACTCCCCAGAATACAGAACAAATGTCCAGTGAGAGGAGGTGAGTTCATGACTCCCTGACATTTGCCCCAAAGGTGCCGTTTCATTTTCCTGCAGAGCCAGCCTGCATTTGAGGGGACATCTCAGGAGTAATGACATGTTCTAGGTACCTCCATCCCCGTTCCCATCATTAAAAGGAAGCAGGACCAAAGTGAGCTGCCCATGACAGTGCTTCAGGCTCTGCTTTGCACCCGTGTCAGCAGAATCCTTTACCATGGCCCTTCCCAGAGCTTTTAAGCTTCCCCCTCCATCTTGTCTGTCTGAGAAGTTAATACTTCCTTAAGTCCTGCCTTTGATTTTTCCCCTCTCAGCTTGTCTGCTTTGCCAGACAGCGCATGGAAGTCAGTGCGAGGCCAGCGCAAGCCACAGCATCTGCTGTGAGGTCCAGGCTCCTCTCAAGCTCAGGAGGGATGCAGGGGGAGCTGTCACCCCAACTGGAACCCACTCATCACTACCATCCCTCTTTAATGGCATTAACTGCTACTGGCAGCAGAAGCTGCCCACCATTAATAAGGAACATGAAACAAGGGACAGAATTATTTAGGACTCCTTATTTAGAATCTTGTGAAACCAAGAGAAATACCCTAATGCAGGATCTATGGATATGGTAGAAAAAAAAACTGAGGTTCAACAGAACCACCAGTGTCAATAATTTAATCAGGAATTAATTCACATGTCAATTGGACTGTGCAGCACACTGATAGAGTAAACCTCTCCCTTCCTGTGCACACAGCCTACAGAAGCTCTTTGTGAGGTGCCTCTGTACCTGTGGCATCTCATAATGTCAGAGCTGGTCTTAATTTTGAGCACATTCTCAAACTGCACCCAATCCTGGTCCTTGGTGCAAGAAACCCAGTGGAGCATGTCTGTGTGTCAGGAGACACAAAATTCTCAGCACTTCTCTTGGAGCAGCTGCTCTCAGAGGTTGTCACAGGAGAGGGGATTTAAAGAGCCATAAAGGAGTAAGTCCCAGCTATTTCTGAGTTTTCTTAAAACTTCTCTTGCAGTGCAATTCCACTGAACAAAAGTTTCGCAGTAAGACTTGCAAGGCCAACCCACTGTGTCCTCAGAAGATCTCATTCACCCAGTTGGCGAGGGTTTCTAGGGTTTCCTCCAGAGGGTGGCAATGTGATTGTGATTGTGTTGATTAGCCTGGCTCAGTCTGACATTTCAGATCTTGTAGGCAATCACCTGAGAACCTTATCTTGGCCAAGAGCTTATCTTCCCACACTAATGAGAACAGCACACCTTTAGACAGATTACAGTAAATGTCTAAAGCAAATTCTTAGCAGTGCTTATGGCTTTCTCTGATAGTGCTTCAGGTAGTTCCATAGAAGATTAGCAAAGTATTTTTTCTTTAAGGATGACATATTTTCAGGAACACAGCAGCACTGCCCTTCTCTGAGGCACTGGAACAGGCTGCCCAGAGAAGCTGTGGATGCCCCAGCCATGGAAATGTTCAAGACCAGGGTCCCTGAGCGGCCTGATCAAGTGGGTGGCATCCTTGCCCATGGCAGGGGGCTGGAACTAGATGAGCTTTAAGCTCCCTTCCAGGTCAAACCCTTCTCTGATTCTCCGATTTAAGATTCTCTGATTTATGATTCTATTCTACTCCTTTTGTTTTCTGGTGAACATTTTTTACCACATCCTTCTACCTGAGAGTTCTGCATGTTACCAAAAGGAAAGAAACTCATACTCTTAAAATATTGAAGCAGATTTGTGGCAGCAGGGTTACTTTGTGTGAGATGGTGTTAATTGGACCAGATGCTGCAGCAAGTGGGTGAACAGCAAGTGTTGGAAGGTCAATACTGCAGCAGTCCTAACAGAGGAGAGCAAACAGTGATTCTGTGTTACTGGGAGGTGAAATCCAGATGGTGTCCAAGGTGCTACACTACAAAACCTATTAGTTACATATAATCACGAAAATTTATTGACTGAAGGCTTTTGAAAATGGATCCATGCCATGGGTTTAATCACATGTCTACAGCAGAAGCAATCAGCATCAAGAAAGAGGCAGTAGATGGATGGAGAAGCAAGGTGATGCTGTTAAATCCTGCTGGGGAAATCACACTCCACAGCACTCTGAAGGGGACAAGAAGCCTCTCCATGATGTTAACATTAGCCTGAGTGGTCTGGATGGATGGACAGAGTCAGCCCAAAGCTAGCAAGTGGCCCAGCTTTGTGCACTCCTCAGCACACATTTCAGCTGAATCACAGAATGATGAGGGTTGGAAAAGACCTTAAAATCATGTCGTTCCAACCCTCTGCCATGGGCAGAGATGCCACTCGCTAGACCAAATTGCTCACGGCCCGTCCAACCTGGCTTTGTCCTCTTTCAGGGATGGGAGTTTCCACAGCGTCCTCTTGCCGGGTACCACGAGAGCCCCTCTCCAAGCGCAGGGGTGCGGCTGTCCCAGCAGCTCACACGGAGCTGAGGGGCGCGATGTCACCCCCGGTGTGAGGTGTCTCAGGAGCAGGGGAGGGCTCACCGGAGCGGGCTCCGCAGCCGCCCAGGACAGACGGTGTCCCGAGCAGGACGGAGCGGGCTCCTCCCGCCGCCTGCGGGGAGGGTGGATGGGGCGCGCCGGCCCCGCCGCCCCCGCCCCCGGCCCGCCCAGGGGAAGCAGCCGGCTCCTTCCCCCGCCGGTCCTGGCGTGCGCCGGCAGCAGCTCCGCGCCCTGCCGCGGCCATGGAGACTTTCTGCGGGTCCCGCTTCTGGGTAAGCTTCTCCCTCCCCTCCTCCGCCGGGACAGCGGCTCCGCCCGGGGCTCCCCTTGTGTCCCCGGGCCGGGCGCGGGCTCCCGGTCCCGCGGCTGCTGAGGCACCGTCCCTCGTCCCGGGGCTGTCCCAGAGACGGCGCTGCGGTGCCTCTGCTCGGGCAGGAGCTCAGGAGGGGCTGCTCCGTTCTGTTCGTCCTTCAGCATCTCCACACCAGAGCCAGTTCCCCCCCCGAGCATCCCACAGGGGGTGCAGCTCTCCCGGCACAGTCCGCCTCCGGACCTCACACTGATGAACCCGGCGCTGTTCCTTTCTGTTCTTTTCTGCAGTTCGGAGTCACTTCCATGCCTGGCAAAGTTCAGTGCTTTGTTACTGCTGCAAGCGGGATGGGTTGGTGGCAGCCCAGGGTGGTCCCCAGCCCCGGAGGGTTGCGGTGACTCCTGTCCGTACTCGGAGCCCTCAGCCCCTTGGAAAGGCTGACTGCAGCGGGCACTGGCTTTGTAAGCACAACAGTTTGGGAATTGGTGCCGCGGTCGGTTCTGATGGTGACAGTGTGGAAGGGCTGTTCCTTACCGGCTTTCCCCGAGCTCCAGCGCGGGGCTCGCTGCTCTGCTGTGCAGGCAGAACTCGGACCGTGAGCAGCCACGGGCATTTGGGCACTTAGCTGAACCTGGAACTGCCCCCCAGTGAACCAGTTTCTGTGTGTCGGGGTTTTTTTACACTGCTGTAGCTCAAGGGAGATTTTTTTTTTTTTTTCAAATGAGGAACCGGAATGAAAAGGAATGTCTGAAGTTGCTTCACTGGTGGAAAGCTACTACAGGACAGCACAAGCAGTTGGCTCCGAGCCATTATGCTGAGTGCCTCAGATAACTAATTACCTTTCAATATCTGTCCCAATACTACTATTTAAAAGAGGAGTTTAGCTCTTAAGCCCCTTGGTTACCTTTCTTTGTTTGTATTTAATTTCCAAGTGCTCTGCACTCTCTCTGCCACAGCAGCTGGCAGATAAGCTTGCTCCAACAGGTATTTTCGTGTATTATTTCTACCATCAACACTTCTAGAACAGAACATGCACTAACAGATTGACCCTGCTCCCTGATCTACTGGCTGCCTCCAGAATCAGGTCTTAGCTTCTCAAGGAAGGCTGGTAGTGAAACAACTCTTGTAGAAGTTTATTGCTATGTTAATGTAAATATCCAGACAGATTTCCTGGTTTGAAGTATGAAGTGAGTGCATCATTCTGTACTTTATGCAGCAGTGTTACACTCAGCCCCAGCATGGTGCCCTCTGTGCTGCTCTCTGGGGTGTCTGTGCTCTCTGGGGACCCTTCTTCTTTCTTCTTCCACAGTTGCTTGGGGTCAGAGGAACTTTCCATCTGTTTAGTTGTTTTAAAAAGTGAAACTTAACAACTCTGAGAAATGTAACACTGTGACTCCATGGCCAGCAGGTTGAACTCAGTGATCACCCCATTTTTGGCAGTATTTCCTGTTAGCAGTGCACTGACTTTATAGGATATTTTAAATTATGACCAGGTAGATGACAGTCACCTTGAAATGATATGCTGTGCAAATATCTTGTTCCATAAGAAAATGTAGGTGGAGGCTTCTATCTGAAATCTGCCCACGGAAGTTGGGCACTGAACTTCTGTGCACTGAACTAATGAATGGTGTCCAGCTTTGCAGTTCAGAACAAGAACTTGATCAAATGTAAACCAGTATTAATGTTCACATGAACTTAGACTCCCCATTTTTTGTCAAAGAAAATCTAGATATTTTTGGAAGCTGAGTGTCATATTGGTGTCAGTTTTAAAACTATCTAGAGTGAAAGGAAACATGCTGTTCCAATTTAAACAGTTCTTTGTTTTGGAGTTTAAATCAACTACAATACTTTTCTGTTAAAAGGGGATCAGAATAAAACCAAAATAGTTAAAAATTACCTCATTAAAATGTTTATCTTGAAATATATCAACTTCAGCAGATGATTGATTTATGTTGGAGTTTCTTGGCTTATTGAGAGTTTCAAGGTTTCAACTCCTCACCCTGGTTCAGGGAGGGGAATTTTGCTGGAAATTTTGCTGGTTGCATTTTTTGTGGTTTTTGCAGAGGCAAAATAATTTCCTGTTCAACCCATTTCAGAAATAAGAAATGAAAGGGAACACTGTAGATCACATTAGAAATCCATAAAAGCTTTTGGCTTCCAGCCACTGCTTTACCTGTTGAACATGGAATCTGCAAATTGCTAATACAAACTCAGGTTATTTATATATAAAAGAGGAACAACTGGAATATTATGTTTTCATAATGCATTATGAGCAATCTCTTCATCTGAACACTTGGAATCAAACTGTCTGCTTCAGCTGGTAATATCTGCTAGCAGTGTTCCCATGCTGGCTGCCTTTGGGGAGGAGATGGATGTGATAGCACATACCCACACAAGGCAGGCCTTAGGTGTGTTCTTCACCAGGGCCCGTAATTGCCTCCTAGTTATTGTGTCACATATTTGCTGTGTGATAGGAAGAGTGCTAAGTAGGTGTGCCAATGAACGTGACCACAATCTCCGTTTTGGGAAGCGGATAGCAGTGAATTATCACTTTATTGATTGTGTTCTCCGTTGTATAAAGTGTGAGTGGCGTCTTTGAGTGGAGAGCAAAGTGATCTCCTGGGAAGCCTTTGCTACACAAGTGTTTAAAGAGCACAAACTTGGAAAAAACATTTGTTCAATGGAGAGAAACCATATCTTTCTGCAGTTCAGCCTCTCTGAGTAAGAAATGGCACAGTGGCTGCTGTGAGATTAAAACATTGGGTGCTCAGCACTGCTGCTGAGTAATGTTGGGATGAGGGGCAAATAAACACCTTGGTCTGCAGGCAGGCAAAGTGCCTGGGCTTTTACCAGCAGCTTGTGTTTTGGGTGGTGTGGTTTTTTAACAGCATAAATGGGGAATGAGAGAACAAGTGATAGAGCATTTCAAAGGGGAGACCACAATTTCACAGTTCCTTTTGATTCTGCTCAGCTGACAGCTCAGTTTCCTTGCTCTCCCTGTGTCTTGGTATCCTGACAGATGAATTGTTCTTCCCCATCCCGTGTGGAGTGCTGGCTCCTTCATCCAGGGCTCTTGAGTAATCCAGCAGGAAATTGCAGCAACTCTCAAGAGTAAACAATACCTCAGTCTTGGCTGTGTGATAGTCCCATACAAAGCACCCCTTCAACCTTTAAGTTTGTGGGTATTTCTTCACCTTGAGTCATTCTGTCAAATTTTGGTAGACTTGGACTAGAAGTCGTGCTGCCCTCTGAGCCAGCAGAGCGGGAAAATGCATTTCCAAGATGCCACAAGTTTCCCTTCTGCATAACTTCCACTTTTGCTGCATCATGTTTAATTTTTGTAGTTCAAGATGACTCAGGATAGCTGTAGTAAGGCAGAAATATTTCTTTCAAGGATGACAAATAGTGTACACTTGTAGCATGTGTACAAGTCTATTTAAACCCCCTCACAACTTATGTGGTTTGGCCCAAAATTAATAATAAAACATTGAATTTTAACAATTCCATTAAATTTTCAGCTAAATCAGTTCCAGCAGAGGATGAGTGAAGCAGGAGGTGGTAGGAGATCACTGCCAAGGAAGGATCCTGCAGTCGGGCAGTATGGTCCAGACTGGCTGTTGTTTATATTTTAGCTTCCCCTTCTGCCACCCTGTGCTAAACACAGAATGTTCTGTGTTTATAGATATTTAAACATGACACAGATCTCTATATAATCTCTGTTAACTGCGTCCAACTTCAGCTGAATCCCACTTCTATAAATCTTTTCACAAATAACTGCATGAGGTACCTGTGTTCTTTCTCATGTTAGGTAGGAGATCAAACACAGTGACTTTAACAGTCCCTTCAGACATCAAATCTGTGCAGTCAGGCTCTCTCAAAAGGGTGGCTGGGATGGCAACATCCTGAACTTAAAATCAATTAAGTACTCAAGCTCAGATTCTCTAAATTTTCCAGATTTTTGACATGAGTTGAATGGAAGCTGTTGCTAATTGATTGGGGCCAGAGATTCTCAATGTCAGGAGTGGTGTAAATGTAAATATTTAGCATTGGATTTGGGGTCTTAGCCAGGACCTCATAACATTTGTCTGTGTGTAAGTGGCAAGACTGTACAGTCAAATAGCCTGGATTTGACACTCTTTGGGAAAGACAAAGTATGGATCTGAGAGCTGTGAGCAAAACTTGAAGCCCCTGAAAGCTGCCAGTATCAAGTGAGTCTTTGCTGACATTGCCAATTAATGAAACTCCTCAGCTTTCAACACAACTGTTCCTCCCTGGGCCATTTTAGCTTATGTGACACAGCTGGTAGCTGTGGAGTCTGGGACTTTGGAATGCTATAAAGTTTGCCTCCTGCAAAGAAATGATTCTGGAACTAAATCCGAGTTGCATGAGGAGCTCCTTAAAATGTAGCTAAAATTTAATCGTTGTACTTAGGAATTATAAAGCATTTTGAGATGGGCCTCACCTGCCTGGCAGGCAAATTGCTGTGTCATGGGAGAGATAATCCTTTCCTTTCAACATGTGCAAATTTGTAATGTATTAAAATAAGGAGACTATTAGTGTTTAAATTTAATTTTTTTAATTTAAAAAAAAATTCTTTTGAAAAACATATTAAATGAGGTTTGTGATTTTTCCCAGTAAGCTCATGCTTGATTTGTCTCCTGATCCCCCCATGACTGTGATGGGCCATTATCCACTTGCAAATTCCTTGCCTGAGCTTGTGGAGAGCAGAGTGGCCATGAGCCAGAGATCTTCCCAGGAATGTGCCCAGGCTTTTGAAGAACCAAGAGCCCTGATTCCGTGCTGGGCCTGTGTGAGCTGGCATCTTGTCCCTGTGCTGATCTCGTGGCAGCATGAGAGGTGAAGTCAGTGCAATAAAATGCAGGCAATTTACAGTAATGTCACGTGCCAGTGTCATAAAGCCCTGAATCAGAACTGAATGAAGAATTAGGGAGAAGAGAAACTGTTTCTTGGGAGTTGTTTCAAAAGTCATTTAGTTTCAGAAATAATTTCTTTTTTCTCTCTGAAACTGAAAATGAATCTTCTGGAGACCTGGAGCTGTACTTGCTGTAAGTTCTGCTCTAAAATGACTATTAGGGTTGGTCCCAAAGTGTTTATTAACAGGGACCAGGCAGAGGAGATGGACAACAGTAGAAAAGGCAGGTGAGACATGGGAGAGGCTGAGAGGAAGCTTGTACTGTAACTAAGACTGAGCCCTGGTAGATTTTATTGCTGCAGTTCAGATTCATTCTCATTCCTGGGAGGAGGCAGTGTGATAGAGCCAAGAGAGTCATCCTTTTTATTCCTTTTCTTTCCTTTTGATTTTTTTCCTTTTATTTTTTTTCCCCAGGCTGTGCAAATCAAAGTCCCTGGCAGGGTACTGACCAGACCTAAGGGCAAAAGAAGGGCAGGAAGAGTCTGCTTTGCATTTTAATTCCCAGTAATGACTTTTTCTACAGGAGAAACCATTCCCATGTGAATGTACCACAGGGAAGCATTGTTACTTCCAGTTATTCACTTCCCTGTCTCCCATACTGCATGTGGACCTGCCTGGCCAGCTTTCCAGTTTGATTATTAATCTCCCACAACATGCAAACCTGTCGCTATAGGACACGAGAGAACACAGACACACACCGCAGCTCAGGTGATCACAAGAGAGGAGAAGATTTATTTTTTCTGACTCCAGTATTTATAGTTTTCCAAAAGTGACAGTGGGTTGGACGGTGGCAGTGCCACCTCTCCAAAGACACTGCACAGACAAACAGTCCATCAATTTTTCTCCTCCTCTATGAAGGAATGCAAAAACAGTGAGCTGTTTACAGAAAGAGTGTGAGAAAGTTCTTCACAAATATGTAAATATCAGAAGGCTTAGAAAGTCTTACAAAAATCAGGACGACACAAACCGGTGAGAACTGACACAGAATCCCTGGCAGGGTTTGTGTTAGCCTTGGGTAGGGTGTGAATGATGTCAGCTCAGTGGCCTTCACCTTCCAGCAGATGAAGGTTGGGTTTGTGTTTCCTGTACTTTGCACCAGTCTTGTGGAGCTGCAGCAATGTAGAGAGAAGCATGTATGAATGTGTCCACTCAAAGGGGAGAACTGCTTGACACTGCAGAGGTGTTGTAAGGCTTCCCCAGGGTTTGGATGCTCTGTATTTCTGTTTGAGGAACATTTCTGCACAATCAGTGATGCCTCAAGATTTTAGCTTTTATGTTTTTTCAGATCCTGTACTGCATTAGGGTATAACTCTGAACTCCATACAGAGTGTTAGTGAGTTCTCTTCACATTTTGGTCAGACCAAACAATCCTTTCAGGCCTGGGATCCAAGGACACCCTCTGCCTCAGGCCCTGAGAAATATAAACAAAAATGAATTGGGGGGGAGCAAACTGGGGGAAGATGACTTCATTACCTCACGCTGTAATTGGAGAATGAACTCCTGATATGTGAATGCAACTTATAATGAAACTTATAAAACTTAAAATTGTCTGAAAAACTCGTGAGCATTGTCCATCATGGGTGCAGCCTCTGTGAGGCTTTTGACTGCCCAAGGTGCATCTAGTGAAAGCATTTAACAAATACTCACTTTATTCTCTTTACTCTGTCCAGCCTCTGTTCTAGGTAGCTGCTCCAAGGCATCATCAGCAATTATTTTTACTGCTGAGTAAAGCCAGTATGAGGCTTTATTTTAAACTTCTGTCATGGAGTAGGAGTTGATTTAGACTTAAACTCAAGACCAAAACTCCAGCTGGTGTTTTTCAGCAGGCTGCTTTAACATCATCTGGGGATTTTGGGAAAGGGACAGACAGGAATTTCCCTGTCTCCGTTTTGCAGCTGAGTTTTAGGCTTTCTGTTTGTTCTTTAAATGCTGTAATGGATGGTGTGCAGGAAGCCCAAGATACGTGGCACTGGACTTCTATTTCTTTTAAAGGCATTATCAGTTTCAGGGATGGCTTTTTTCAATAGCAATGTTCTTTTCCAGAGGGGAGAACTTAATAGAAAGTACTGAGTATTAGAGCAGATTTAATGCTGCTCAGAGCTTCCCCTTGAATACCTTCCCTTAACTGAAGATCATGTATTTAAAACTAGTCATTTAAATGCATGTCCTGCTGCCCAGATGGCCCTTAATACAAACACTGTGTTTATCCAGAGACAGACTGGAGTGATGGGTGTGAGTGAAAGCTGTGGCAAGGGCCCCTGTCAATGAAATCCTTAACTAAGCAGGAGAAAGCCCTAGTAATTTGTAAGTTTTAGATGCCTTTTCTGCTGGGAAGCTGTAACAAACGTCTCTGTTTTTCCCCATGGGTGTTTGCACTGTGTTTCAGTACTAGAGGATTAAGTAAATCGAGTGTCCAGGGAGTTCAGTGCAGTGGTCTGGTGATTTCTGCAGTACTGTATCCCACCAGAACAGTATCCAAGGATCCTGCATCCAAGGGAATGCTGCTGCATTTGGCAGTCAGGAGAAGCCACAGAGCCCAGTGAGTCTGGATTAGTAGCAGGTCACAGGTTATTGTCCTCAACGCTTGCCTGTGGGTCGGTGGGGTGACAGCAGTGCTGCCTGCGATGGACGTGCGGGCTCTTGTGGTTTCCCTGGAGTGATTTTGTGGAGAAAATGGTGTTTCCCAACATTTGCTGCTGAGCACTTCCCCTCGTGAGGGGCAAGTGTCTGTGCTGGGTCTCAGAGCTGCCTGCAGAGTGTTCTCAGTGGCTGTCACTGAAGGGCAGAGCTGTGCTGTCCAGGGAAAGGTGAGCAGCTCTCAGGAGAGCGCAGAGCCGTGAGCCAAGGGCTGCTCCCCAGCATCGTCTGTTAGACTTCTTTCAGCAGCAAGCCCAGAGGAAACCCTCACACCCAGACAGTCCAGGGTGGGTATTTTCACCCTCACAAGAAACATTTCAACTTTCTCTGTTTCCCAGGACAGAGCTCAGAAAGGCAAAGCCAGATCAAAGCAGGAGCCTTGAAGGCAGGAGGCCCGGAGCTGGTGTGTCCCTCCAGCCGTTGCTTCTTGTGTTTGCTCTCCAGGGTGGAGTTCTGTAACTTTACTGCTGCACTGAAGGGCAATTAGCAATATAAAACAAAGTTGGCTTGGCCAGGAGAGATTGTATTGAGCCTTTGTGTCATATTCTGACTCAAAATGAATTGATTGGGGTTGGAGTGGATGTTGGAATGCACACTGTCAGTGCGGTGATTTATAAAGCCATAAAGTGGAACTTCTGGCTCCATGAAGACAGATCCTGCTTGATAAAAAACACAACTTGAAGACTCCCTGATTTAAAATTAATAATAATAATTCATTGTAGAGTCCCTGCTACATGAAACATATCATCATACGTGGTTTAACCCCAGCCAGCAGCTGCTCAGTAATTCCTTCAATTTTTCTGGTGGGATGGGAGAAGACTTAGAAAAAAGGTAAATGCATGGGTTGAGACAAGAACAGTTTAATAATTGAAATGAAATAATAATAATAGCATAATTGTAATGCAAAGAGAGACAACAAAAAAGAGAGACACAGAGAAATGTATCAGTTACTAGGGAGAAAATAAATAAAAGTGTATCTAAAAAATAAATACTTGAGAACTCTATCTCAGGACACATAGCAACATTAGCCCACTCCGGTCTGGTGTCAGGGAGAGCAAATTACTTGTATAGAATTCAACCACTGAAATGTTTTGGGCACTGTGTCTTCTAACAGAGAGCCTCTCCTATTCAAGATGGGAAGAGTCTGCTCTCAGAGCAGAAGCAGATCCTTACAGAAACAGATCTTTTCCAAGAAAGTTTATTTATCTGATTAAGAGTGGAATTGAACCTGGAGAAACATCAGCAAGAAGCCAGTAGTCATTCCTGTTTCCTTGGCCATAGGTCTCTCCTTCAGCCCCCATCCCTGTTCCCATGTGCCGTGGAAGTTGTAGGTTCTTGTTGGCCACGTGGATACTGCTTCCTGTAGTTTCACATAATTTTGGAAAAGTTCCACTTTTATCCTCAGGGGTAATTCTACCTAATGTCAAAATCTTACTCTTTTATTTTTTCTTACAGACAGAATTTTTGTTTTCTGGCCAGCTGCATTTTTACATTCAGAAGTGCAAACCCTTCGCCTTGTTTAAATCAGAGAAATTAAAACCTTCCAAAGGCTTGGCAGCCCTGCAGTCTGTGTCCTGGATACAATAGGCAGCTTGTGTTCATTGTGTTCAGTGCAGAAGTTAATGGACATCTGGGGCAGTTTTTAGGCTGCTGTCAGACAGAAAGCTTTTCGTGGACATTTTGATCTTATAGGAAAGGTTTAAATTAAAAAGAAAGGGGGGAGGAGGGGTTCCTCTCAATATCCTTTCCCTTAAACAGAGTTTTGTTTTATTCTGTGCTCCAGTTATTGCTATTCTTCATCTGCTTTCCTTTTCCAGGATTTTTTCCAATAAGCAAAAGGAGCACAACTGCAAACGTGCTCAAGACATTGCTAAACCACATGTAATTTAAAGAGGAAATTAGTATTTAGTTGAATAAATGAGAGTAGATAAGCTCCTACTTGGGAACTAAAGAGCTCCAAACTTCTACAGGGCATCTCCTGCCCCAGGCAGGGTAGCTGCCAGAGGAGGTTATTATGTTAGAGATGCTGAAATGTTTTGATGATGAGCCAAAAAATGGGTGCACTTTAAATGTTATCATCCATTCTGGTGCCAGGGACCTGCTCTGGCTGGAGGAAAACACAGAAATAGTTTGAATGTAGGCTGGAGTTTTGTTTTGTTTTGATCTTGCGTTTGAATTGCTGTGTAATTGCCCCTGTGTTGTTGATTTGTGGCTGAAGGTTGCCCGAGGTCTGGACAAACCTGTTGAGGTAATTGGGGCTGTTTTTATTCTGCCGGCCCATGCTGGCTGCCTGAGTGCTCCAAAAAAAGCCATTTCTTGGCTGGACAGGCACCAGCTGCGCAAAGGGCGCAGTTCAGATGTGGAGCTGCTGGATTTATGCCAACCTTCACCAGTGCCAGAGCTGAAGTGCTGAATGGCAAATGTGTCACAGTTCAGCCAGACTGTCCTGTGCCCAGCCAAGGCTCCGTAGTCTCCTTACATTTAACGAGCTCATTCACGTGTTTGTGGGCGCGTTCAGAGACGCACACGCCTTCTGATAGATCATCAATGAAACTGAAAGATTCTCGCAGATTGGGGCTCTTCAGGCCTCCTAAAATCACCCACTGCTTTCAGCATTCGATCTCTTTTGTGTTGGTAAACAGAAGGAGGACTGGAAATACTTTGAGGAATTGATTTTCAGAGCAGTCTGTCACAAGGGATGAGAAGTGGCTCAGTGTGACTGAACCACTTCTGCAGAGAGCTCACACCAAAAAATAATTAAATTAATTGTTGTAGTGCAGAGATAAGGTATATATAAACCAGAGATATCTTTGTTTTATCATCATCTTGTTAATGACAGTACAACAAAGTCATCTTACATTCCCTGCAAGTAGGTATTTATCTACCACATGTAAGATGGCACATCAGATGGCAAAAGCCAGGTTGTGAATTTCCAGGAGGTTTGGTTAAAACTGATTTCACTATACTGAAAGTTCTGTTTTAGTCTGAACTTGTGTAACTGTGTTTCCATGTGGTGCCTTCAGATCTGTAGGTACAAGTGCTTGTGTGGCTTGTGGTGTTCAGGATCACAGCTGCAAAGCATTACTTGAAATGTTTCCAGGAAAACCTGATTCCTACCTGCATGTCCAGTACATTCCTTTTGCCTTTGTTTAGAATGGGGAAGTGATTTAAGTTGGGAGCATATGGGTAAGAAGGACAAAGTGTTAGTCATAAATGGAGGGGATTTTCCCAGGTCAGCATAAGGTTGGTCTAAATCTGATCTTTTTGTTCAGTGCTGGACATTCTTGCTGGATGAGTTCTCAGGTGGAGGATTTTTTTCTCAAGAGCTTTGTTTAGCAGAGGCACTCCAGGCTGGGAATGCCTGAGGAACACGGTGTTATCAGCACCTGTAACTAAGCCTTGGCAAACAGAAACGAAAGGGGATTTTCTGCTACAAAATGTATGTCCAGCTCTGAAGTACAGTAGGGCAGAAATCTTTTTCTTTTAGGTTTTGCCCTATTTATAGCTGTACTTAGCCCTTTCACTAGAGCAGATTAACCACAAGTGCTTGGGGTAAGTATTTTGGGAAAGCTCTTACTCAGGCCATGTGCTAACTCCATCAGGATCTGAGCACAGTTTCACTCGAGCACATATTCCAGTTGGCAGCGCCTCTGCCTCTCTGTTAAGAAATGTGTCTCGTCTTTCTTGCAGGATTCAAACCTTACAATACACACGGATAACCCAGACCTAACACCATGTTTCCAGAACACCATCCTGGCGTGGATCCCCAGCATTTACCTGTGGAGTGCTCTGCCCTTTTACCTGCTCTACCTGAAGCGCAGCAAGCGCGGGTACATCGTGCTGTCCGTGCTGAGCAGGTTCAAGACGGTGAGAGCTCCTTGCAGTGCCCCACATGCCACATTTTCATTAGTTCAGCATCCCAGGAGGTGCTGCAGTAGGGTTTAAACTAATTTCCCTCTGATTTATCATATTGAAGAGCTTGCTCGTAGTGTACGTACAGATCTCTGAGGAAGGAAATCCGTCCTAGGATCCCACCTTTCTGGGTAGAGTGAAGAATTGACTGCTCTGCCCTGAGAAATCCCCCTTTGGGAGCCAAAACTGTGCTGCTTCACCCTTAATTAATGTTTGAACCACTGAAAGCTGCAAAACAAAGTTGTCAGGGTAGGTCTAGTGGGAATTGTATCTCTTTGTGAAAGTAAGCAGGAAAAGGGTTTTTTCAAGCCACTCTCCCCACGCAGTAGCAACATGATTTCATCTGCACCTTGTGCTTTAAAGGTTCCTGGCATCAGCAGCCACGCAGGTCTGTGAGTGGCTGGGTCTAAGAAAAGCAGAAAGTTCCTTTCTGTAGGTCATTAAATAACTCAGGTTATTCCTGCAGAAAAATACCGGGCTTCTGCTTCAGGGCATGTCTGCCTTTGCTGTGGATGCTGCCCGTGTTTCCAATCAAAACTAAATGGGGGGAATCCAGTCAAATACATTAGTCTTTCTACTGGTTGTGATTGCAAATCCCTCAGAAAGCACTTGGGATGAGATCCTTGGTTTGAGTGCAGTGGGACAGTTCATCAGACTGCAGCTGATCAGAGCTGTGATTGTGTTTACACAGCTTTGTTTTGCTGGGCATCTGTGAATCAGAATGGGGTTTTTTTTAGCTCTCTGACCACCCCTAGAGAGGAGTTTACCAAATGCCGTTTGTGTTTGCCTCCTCTCAGCTGTTTGGTGTCCTGCTGTGGTGTGTGAGCTGGGCAGATCTCTTCTACTCCTTCCACGAGCTGCTGCAGAACAGAACCCCTCCACCAGTTTATTTTGTAACTCCTCTGGTCGTTGGCATCACTGTGGTTTGTAGCTGTTTCTGTTCACTATGACCAGGATGAATAACTTTTTCTTAGACAGCTGAAGGATGAAGAGCCCCTTTACCTTCATTGCCTTATCTGGACCTCTATTAACTGAATTATTTGTATCACTGAAGCAAATTTTGCCACCAAAAAGTAGTCACACATCTCTCTCTCAAGTAGATTCTGCTTTGTCAATGAAAATATTTATAATGGAGAGGTTATTCTGCCTTCCAACTTGCTTTCACCTATTTCTCCAGGCTTGTGATCCAGGTCTGGAGAGAATTTGGATAGGACTTTGACTAAATAGAGAGATACAGTAGAGATGGTTTGTGCGTTGTTCAGTGTAGTATTGCACTTTCTAAAGCTGTGTGTGTTTTCTGGTGGTTGTTCCTCCATTAAACAAAATAGGTTGGCTTTGGCTAGGATCACAAACAGGCTTGTGGTTGTTGTATGAAAAAGCTTTAAAATTTGCCCATTAGGTTTTTTAATTCCTTTGGTTAATTTTTTTTTTTTTTAAATCCCATTTTCTAGACAAGTCATGGTCTATCTGGATTGGAGAAATGGCAGCTCTTACATTTGTTTAAAATGTTTATAGCTAATATTTAACTGTACCCAGGCCTAAGTGCAAGGGTTTAGAAATTGAATTCTGAAGTTGAGGCTCTGAAAACACCAAAACAAATTATTTCACGGTTATTTGCTGCTCTCCTTAGATGATGGAGGTTTTACCATTGATTTCTGTGAAGTCATGAAGGGGCTCATTTCAGAGAGGTCCTGTTCTGGTGTCCTTCCAGTCAGCAGTGGCTTTAAGAACTGAATGCAAAGAGGAGGAGCACTGGCGTGGAGTTGTGTTCATGTGTTCCTGTGCTTCCTTTCCAGCTCTTAGCCACACTGCTTATCCAGTACGAAAGGCTGAGAGGAGTTCAGTCCTCTGGAGTGCTCATTATCTTCTGGTTTTTGTCTGTGCTCTGTGCCGTGGGGCCGCTCCGCTCAAAGATCATGAGTACAACAGCACAGGTAACGAGCCACCCTTGTTAGCACCTGGAGGATGGGAGGTGTAGCATCCACATCTGTGTGAAAAGAGTGAATCACCCCAGTTTGGAGTCAGAGCTGAGCCCAGGTTTTGCCAGAGAGAGAGGGAGAGAGGAGTTTGGTTCTGTTGTCTTGACTCAGACTTGTGTAACTAAAAGGAAACTGGATGTCTCAGGCAGTGTCAAAAAGCAGATTTTGCAAAGCCCGGGGCTATACTGGTTACCTGATAGACATAAGAGAGCAAAACCAGCTCTGTGTATATGTGAACAGTGTGTATCTGGGTTGGTTTTTTTTTTTTTTGTCTCTTTCCCTTTTGCAGCCTTTTGCTTAAATGGGGATGGGTAATAATCAGAGAGGACACATTTAAATGTGTAAAGTTCCTTTTTTACTTAGGCAGCTTGGCCACATTAGACAGCTCCGTGGGCTTCCTTGTGTCAGTGCCTGATGTGCTGAGGACAGCATTTTGACACCACTGGGGCTGGAAATAGAGAGAAAGTTGGAGGGAGAGGAGAGAAACCTGGGCTGTTATGACTCCTGTTTGAAAACATAGCAGGTTCTCCCACAGTAAGAAACTTGCTGAGTTTTTCACAGAAACAAATTTCACTAAGTAGGGCAAGGCAGATTGCTCCAGTGATTAGATCATCAAAGCCTGGGAGAGAAAAAGAGTGCTTGGAAAACATTATGATGATTGCTTCTCCTCAGCGAAATCAGTGTTGATTCTGTTTGGTGATCTCTTGGTTTTATTCTTGCTTCTTTGTAATATTAGCAGCATTATCCTGTTAGCAAGGATTTTCCTGTAGCAGGCTGTTGTAAATATTCTAGCAGAGATTGAATTAAACCTTAACTGAGAGCCTGGGCAGAACTTTGTCAGATAATGGCTGCAATCTGGTGAGACCATTTCAAACACCACTTAGAGTCAGCTTTAATAAGTGAAAATATTGGACTGTCAATGTTTGAATCCGTAATTATCTTGAAATTGTGGGTGCAGAGCCTTAGAACAAGTCTGGGTAACATTTCTCCTCCTGTGACTGCCCAGAGCCAGATATTCCTTCTCTTGCATTTAAGGTTTAAACATTTGAAGTGAACAGTGAGAACGTTCAGAATGAGAACGTTCAGAACAGCATTAGGGCATGAAAGAGCTGTACAAAGGACATACCCCCACAGCAAGAAGTTTTAGGTAAACTGCAGACTCATTATTAGGAAAGGAAATATCTCTAGAGCAGATGGAACTCTTATTACGCAATGCAGTGGTTTTTCTGCAGCTTCTTCTGAAAGTATTTAAGACTCCCTGCTTGTCAGTGGCAGATATTAAAGTAAGAGGATGTTCTCTGATCTGGGTTGACAATTCCTGTGCTTAAGACATGATCGTGCAAGACCCCCCGGGGTAATTTAAAAGGATGTGATGTAGACCTGATTCCAGAGGGTGTCTGCATGCAGGGAAGATGTATAAGCACTTTGAACTTGACATGATTTAGTGAAAAGCTTGGAGATAAGCATGTTCTTAGGCACTTGTCAGGGTACAAGCATACTTTTGTGAGATAATTCCTGCTAGGAGCTGCTTTGCAGTATTCAACTCTAGAAGAGGAAAGGAATTGCCAAAAGAAGCAGTGAAAAAGGAGAGAGTGAGAGGGAAGAGTATGGGGAGGTTGGAAGTACAATAAAACAATCATTTACAGTGTTTCTTTTCCCTCTAGGGCCTAAATGAAAGGTTCAGGTTTACCACATTTTACATCTACTTTGCTTTGATAATCATTGAGTTGATACTTTCATGTTTTAAAGAGAAGCCTCCATTTTTTTCTCCTGTTAATAGAGATGCTGTAAGTATTTTTCACTTTGTTTTATTTGGATTTTACAGACTATATGGTGTTTTGAGGGTTCCATTGAGAGTACTTGTCATTGAAAGCAGCTTTGGATTGTCATAGGGATGTCAGTACTTAGTGACCCTCTTACAGAACACTGGGTATGGAGAGTGATATTGGGGTTTGGAGTCTTTTTCCATTATCTGTGTCATCAGAAATGGCTTGAAGCTGTGTAGTGAAAGCAGCTCTCCTGCTCGCTACTTCACAGCAGTGTGAATTATACTTATGGGCATTGAAGTGTAATAATAATTATTTCAAGAGGTTTTTTTGAGGATATGGTGTTCTACTTGTTTAACATTCATCTCGAGTTAGCCAAAGTCCATGAGTTAATAAATGAGTTCTGTATGTGTTGAGAGCAGATATGGAAAAACATCTTCTGTAATAACAGAAGATATTAGTGGTGTCACAGGTTAAAGTTCTTCTCCAATTCAAAAACAGTCTCTATAATTGGATTTATGTTTGAACCAAGCTGAGAGAAAAGTAGAGCACATGTCCTAAAATGAACATCTCAGAAACTGTAGAATGACATTTCACTTTATAGGTGTGATTTAAAGGCAGTATATGAAGCAATTTTTAGATATAAAAGGAGTTCAGTGTGACACGGGAAAGGAAAGAAATCAATTTTATGTCTCATTTAGGACATATGTAATATACCATATAGTATGACAAAAATTAACAAAATACAGTGTTGTTGTATTAAAGTAATGGTAAATGTCTTGCTTTATTTTTGTTTTTTTCCTCCCATAAATGTATTATAGAATCCATGTCCAGAGTTAAATTCAGGCTTCCTGTCAAGATTGACATTTTGGTGGTTTACAAGGTGAGTTTTCTCTTCAAGCTGTTGGACAGCAGACAAACCCAAAACCTGCCTGTGATCTGTGCTGCACAGAGGGAGCAGTACAGAGATTTTCCTCTGTGAGCGGTTGATGTTGAACGCTCTTTCATCCGCAGTGGTGTCAGCACTTTGAGCATTTGCCTTTTCAGAAACACAGAGCCCAAACTTTTTCTCTGCGAAGTACAGCAGCAGCAGCAGCAGCAGCAGCAGCACATGACAAATGGGATGTGCAGCCTGGCTGTGCTCAGCACATGCTGGAATATAACCCAAACCAAGGTGCAGATCTGTGCTCCACAAGATAAATTGTGGCAGCCTTTCACCCAGCTGAGGGTGCATTTTGTTTCCTGTTGAGGTTCATGGGTGAATGGTTTTTTATGAGGACATTTTCTGTGCAAAAAGGAAGGTAAACTGGGTTATGGATATAAATGATTGCCACCAACTGAGGCTGCAGAAGGGTACGTGTATCAAAGATGTAAATTTGAGACTGGACCACCTACTCCATGATAAAAAAGTGGAACAGCTGTCAAAGGTCGTGTTAAGACCCAGGTTTTCCACAGTGGTTGAGGTCTCCATTCTTCTACTCATGTAACTTTATTGTCCTGGTAACAGCCCTGTTATTAAGTTCTTTTTAGTGAAAGGATGAGGACTTTCTAAACTTCCAGAATGTTCAGCTTCCCAGTGAGATTCTTGGCAACTAGAATGTTTGTATCCCTTAACAAAATTCCCCTTACAGTTGAGGAACTGTAGTTTTCAGAAAAATCTCATTTTCCTTTTAACTCCAGCAGCTCTAGTTTTGCATTTTGTTCACCTCTGACAGTTATTCCAGATCGACTTTATTATTTATATGTCTAAAGCTTCACTGTTTCCATTTAGCACCACAATTTCATCCAAATGCTTCTGGTAGTTGGTTTTTATTGTCCTTTTTTTTTCTGAAGTGGTGTTTTCAATAAAATACATGTAATTATAAATACGTCATGTCCTTTCCTTAATTGCAAACATCAATAAAAGGAACAAAGGGTGATAATTATTCTCCCATCTCCCTTTCTCTGGAGTATCTTCTTGCTTTTGTTAGCTTAATAGTCCTAGAGTTACTGGCAAAGCTTTAAGTACTGTTTTCCAAACTGAATTGGGCTGTTTTTCTCCATATGTGCAGCATGGCAATTCAAGGGTACAAAAGGCCTCTGGAAGACAAAGATTTGTGGTCGCTGAACGAAGATGACACTTCAAAAGCTATCGTGCAACAACTGAGTAAAGAGTGGGACAGAGAAAAAGCAAAGTGCAAGCAGTAAGTACACGAGCAAGCCTGCAAACTTGAGAGATGGATCTGAGTCCTCTCAACACTCACAAGTTGCTCATCCGTGAAAATGGGCCAACTAAAAATGCACCCAGCACTTCAGCCTTTCTGTTCTTCCCTCAGTAATAGTCAAACTTTCTTATTCTAATATGTCTAGGCAGAGGCAAGCAGGAGCCCTGTGGGGCTTGTGAGCCACCAACACAGTTTTTAGGTGCTGAAAATCTCCATGGGCAGGTGGTGCCACTTCCCATGTGGGGAAGGGCTGGAGATGTGTGAGGAGAAGCTGTTGAGTTGGTTGGGTTGTAGAAAATGAACAACTTTTCGCCACTGAGCTGGTAGTTGTCTAACTGCATAATTGCGTCCCTCCCAGGCATGTTGGAGCACAGCTTCTGGGCACATAAACCAAAAAGAATTTCTCATCATCTCCATCACGATTTTTTTCGCCTGGCAGTATTTTTAGCCTTAAGGCTCTCAGCAGTGAGCAAGTCTTCACTTCCCAGTAGTAAAGAAAAGAAACTTAAAACATGTGAAAGGCAGGAGGGGAAGAGCCATCCCACTTTATTGCTGAGACCCTACTGCTGTTGCCCAGAAATCTGGCAGCAAAATTGTCTTAGTCTCTGATGGAAATGGAATAAGGGTCAGAACTTGCATACAGTTACATCCCTGCTTGAGAGGATTTCCTTCTTATTGCATGTTCTGTCCTAATCTAATCTTTTAAAATTATCTGTTGTGCAACTCTATTTCCTTCTCCCACTGTTTGGTGTCCAAAATGTTTCCAAGCAAATGGATGTGATAATAGTGTGTTTCAGATGAAAAATGTCAATAAGGAGGAGGCCTGCGCTTCCATTTCCTTTCATTGTGGAGATTTCTTCTCCATGTGGAGGCTTTCCTCTGTTCTTTTGTGCATGTCCTTGCCAAATTGGAAAAACCCTATGATTTGATAATATTAGGAGAGAATTGTAATTTTCTTGGCAAGGCTAAATATGATGTGGAGAGTTCCACTTTGCAGCTAAAATTTGAAATATTTCCAGCACTAACACCAGCAGTTGTTCACTAGTGCTCTGTGTGGATGTGTTACGGTTCTACTTCAGGATTTTTTTTTTTTTCATTATTGTAATGTCTCTATTTTTATGGTGTCGAATAATGTGTATTGTCTGAGTTCTGCTCTTTTTGCACAGACATAAATCTTACTCCCTCAGGCTATTTTACAGTAAGAGCACAGTCATCATGCAGGAGTGCTTGGGGTTCAGGAAAACTTTTACTAGGAAACCAGAAACCATGCCTGGAGTTTTGTCAGGGGATTCATTGCCTTTTGGAAACTATTCATATAAACTGCGGCCAGTTGGCAATGAATTTAGCCATAAATTATGAGTCAAATTTAGCTCAGGTAAAATTTTGTGGCAACTGTATTAATGATTCTAAGATGGGGAAAAGAGCAAAAACAAAGCAAAACACTGTGCTCCAAATTCATGGAACTGAACTCCAAATTAATGGGTTTCATGGAACTCTGAAAGCTCTGCTTATTCTTCAGTCATAAGTAGGTATTCTCTATTACTTCCTGTCGAATAACATTAGTGGTAGTTGCATTGTAAATATGTTTTTTTCCTTTTAACTCTCATTAAATCTGCTCTGAGCAAGCTTTTATGACATTAAAAATGCTGTGTCAATTTGTAACACATGTTGAAAGTGTGATGAAAAGTATTTGTAGTGTATGTTGTAGTAATTTATTTTTTAAAACCTAATCAGTTGCAGCTCTGACATAGCTAAAGCTTTAAACTTAATTTGTGGTAATGATTATCACATTTCTGTTGTTCCCAAACATTTTTTGCTTCACAGCTGTCTTGTGAGTTACTGTTAAATAACTGCTAAAAATTCATTTGTTTCCAGTGACTTACAGGACAGACCAGCATGGATTTAAAATGTCACTGTAGATAATAAAGCACGCAAAGAGTATTTTTCTTTTCTTTTGCTCTCTTTACTTATATGGCTGAAGTTTCTACTCACTCACTTTACTGATGAGTGCAGTTTTTTTCTGAGAATGTTAGGGCTGTGCTGAATGGAGAGAACTGGAATGCCTTTTTCCTCATTTTTATTTAGCTTCTGAATTTAGAGACTGTCCTTAAGAAGCCATTGAAGATGCAGGGCCTTGTCAGCACCAGTGAGAAACTGTGTGTTTTCCCATGAGATAAATCAGTACCAATTATCTGCCCTGCTGTAAATAATGGCACCCAGACACATGCTCATTGCTTTGGTAAAAAGCTGGGTGTGAGCAGTCCCACACACTGCTGAAAACCTGACCTCACCTAGCTACAGGTAGTAAACATTAAAAGTGCATTTTCTCCCTTTGGGACTGTTAGCTGCAAGAGAACCATTGCTTTGCTGTTAGCTCAGTGTAATAAACATTTTTAATAGCCCAAAGTCAGGGGCGAGTAGTCTTGTTTCTTCAAATCCTTCAATGAGTTTAACAATCTGGTTGCCAGGAAAACAAGGCTTTGCTCATAAACTCTCCAGGTTTGATCTGGAAGACAAAGACAACACTGTTTGTTCTTGTCTGGGGGGGAAAAATAAATTGTCTGGTTTAAGTTCTTCCCCTGCCCTCAAGCTTTATTGCAGAGATGTTGGGATTTGCAAATGGCTTTTTCTGAAAGGATGTGGACAAGTTTGTACATGTGGACTGTTAGCCACAGTGATCACAGTGAGTGCTCGCAGGCTGTTCAAATTATTTGACTCTGCAGGTAGCCAGCTCCAAAAAATCTGCACAGTCTTTATGAAAAATCATAAATTCAACCCCGATTGGTAGCACTTACAAGTTATTTTTCAAATGCCTTCTGGTAAATAGTCACTGTTTCTAGGGTGTCTTTTCCATCTGTTTTTTCTTGTAAGGCTTATGTGCTCCAGATTAATTTCCTTCTCCCTGTTCCACCTGGACTTAACTTTCCTGTCTGACATTCAGGAAATTTTTCTCTAGTCCCATAGCCCCCAGGAAACAACAGCAATTTGATATTTTCTGGTAGAAAAGTTGCCAGGCTGATGTTTGAGAGCAATTCATGGAGGAAATAATTTCCCAGAGCATGGACTTTGTTGATGGGCAACAGAACTCAGGCACCTAAACCCCAAAGGGGCTTCTACAAAACCTACCTGGAGCCCTGGAGAGCAGTTTGGGCACGTTGGGCCCATTTTTCATCAGTCAATCTAAAAGAGTATGTGTCACTTTTGTTAACTTATTTGGCAGAGGGAGAGAGGCAAACATTACTAAAGAATTGTAGAATTCTGGAATCATTAAGGTTGGGAAAAAAAAACCTACGATTACGGAGTCCAATGGTTAACAAAATGGTTGCAGACAAACAGGGTTTAAGTGCCTTAATTGCCAACTGGGTAAAATTTAGGTACCTAAACCCAAGGTTTGTGTCCTGGAAGAATCTGGACCGCTGTGGTCCAGATCTCGGGGATAGCCCAGCTTTGAAGGTGCTGTGGTTTTTACTCAATTTGAAGTTTCCAGGAATGCAAAGGTTTGTATTTTGAGACTGCTGTGCCTGCTGCAATGCCTGTCTCCCCAGGGGGATTCATTCTGCTTCTCTGGAAGCAGCTGTGTGATCAATGAAGGTAAAGGTTTAGCACAGCTGCTGATTGAACAGCAGGCACAGAAGGAGTCGGTGAAGGTGCCTTGTGTGGGATGTCCAAAGCACTTCTCTGAGGATTCCTGTACAAGAAATTGGAGATCCAAAGTCAAGTCTGTCCTCTAAGGAAATCCAGCCTTCCTCTCCTCCTTTTGGCCATGTTCTCATCCCATGGTGATTGATTTTCTGGCCTGTGGATTGCACCCCACGAATACTGCAGAAAAAACGAAAACAAGACTCAATTGCACAAGAGTGGCTGATCCTGAGCACACCTTGATGGTGCTGGAAGTCTTGCTGTTGGTCAGTGGCTGAGCAGAGGAGGGTGCAGACTTTGGGGTGTTCACACAGGGCAGTGCCGTTCTCGCTCTCAGTTGTCTCCTGTCACTTGTTTTGTTTGCCTAGGAAAGAGGATGTGTCGTACATGAAGAAATCAAACCATGTGCTCAATCATGTTGATGGCGGCCCAGAGGAAGCAGAAGTCCTGCTCAGAGACAAAAAGCACAACAGGAAACCTTCCTTTCTCAAGGCTTTGTTGAGGACCTTTGGGCCATACTTCTTAATTGGCTCCTTCTTCAAGCTGATACAAGACCTACTCTCTTTCGTCAACCCTCAGCTATTAAGGTTGGTTTACTCTCTGAGTAGTTTCTGTGTGCAATCCCTATGGAGGCTTGGTTTTGGCACGGGGTGTTTGGTTTTGAAATGCAGAGTTCGTTTCCCTCACAGTGCCACGTGTGTACTCCCTCTCCTTCCCTCTGCAATGCCTGACACACGAGTTCTCTGTTGTGGACTCAGCTGTGAATTGGTCAAGCTTCACTGAAGTGCTCCATCTGTAAATCTCCCATCACCAGTGGGCAGCTTTGAATTACAAATTACCTTTTGCTCCGTGGTTCAGTCCAAAGCAATTTCTCCCCGTTTCTAAAGGATTAGCTGTGAAATCAAAGTGCAGCCCTGCTGGCTGGATCCAGTGGTCTCTGGGCATCTGATATCCTCATGTGGGGGTGGTGGTCACAGCTGTGGTGTGACTCGATGTGCAGATGTGTGATGCTCCAGTATGTGGTGCTTTGGCCATGCTGCTGTCATCTGGGAAAGATGAGTTTAGTTTAAACTCATTTGGATGAGTTCATGTTCTCTTAGTTGAGTTCAGCAATGAGAATGTGAGAGGCACAGTTGCAGCAAATTTCCATGTGAAAGAAAATTATGTTTCTATTAAAAAAAAAACCAAAAAAAAATAAACAGAGAAAGAGGTCATGAGAGAAGTGGTCTGTCCTCAAATTCTCTTTGTGTGAGAAACACCTCCACCTCCCATCTGCAGGGGGGCCAGTTGCTCAGCTGGACCCATAAAGGAATTTTCACAATCCCCACATTTTTTTCTGTATTCATATTGTTCTTAAAGTGAGGAATTCACCAGATAATTGTTAAGGAAGAAAGCAATAGTGGAATTACCAGCATTTCTACCTAACAATTATTAATGGAAAAGCACATAGTCCTCTTAGAGCATGAGAGAGGAATGGAGCTTGGGTGGAGGTCACAGGTGGATGCAGGGAAAGGGAGAAGGCTCTGCTCCTATTTGAGTATCTCTTAAAATAACCTGTGTTCTGAGATCATGCTGTTCTGTGGGTGGTTTGTGATATACTCAGAAGTTTGCTAAAAAGAGGGTCCGACCGAGTATGGTGACATTTAATAGCTGACAGTCTGTCTTCTCCCAGAGCCCCTGCTGAAGAGGAGGCTGCTGGCTGCCTCCTGAGAACACATTAAGTGTAACCTATTCTGGGAATTTCTCAAATTTGCATGAATTCCTGAATACGTTTCAGTGATATCTCAAGGCGTATTATGGTGAATTTCTTCTCAAGTCTAAATTCCTGCAGTCTGGGAAAATGCCCTTCTGATGGTAAGGGAAGATGAAAAAGCCATAGCTGTCTGGCAGACTGCATGTAAGATAGTTTTGTGTTTCTAAAAAGATTGGTGAATCCCTGGGACTCCCAGAAGAGCTTTTCCTGAAGCTTTTCCCTTTTGCAGCATGAATGGATGGAGCAATGCAGAAATAAGATTTCTCTGGAGTGGAAGAAGATGTAACAACCTCATGCTTCTACTACAGAGCTTTGGTTGCCTGATTTGTAGTTTCCAGGTCCATTTTTCTCCTGCTAATTGTTTGAACCTTGGAGCCAAAAGTCTGTTTCTCCTGTATTTTGACAGTTCAGTATTCTGGCCAGTAGGCTGAAATCAGAAATGTGATTTTTGAGCACACTGGACATTGCCATGTGTCACTCGGCTTGTTTGCAGTGTGTCAGTGTGCAGCTCTGGGAGAGCGTGTTCTCTGTGTGAGAAAAGCTGTGAGGGGTAAGAAAGGGCTTTTCAATAAAAGATGCTGTAGCCAGCTTAATGGTACCATTTCACAAAAAAAAAAAAAGTAGGAGTGAAGGACACTCTATGCATCCATCCAGGAGGATGTCTTTTAATTTAGCCTTTTTTTTGTGGGAAAGCACCCCAGGCAGAAGCACTCAGGCTGCTTGAACAGGATTTGGGTAAGAAGCTGGTTTTGCCTGCTCTGCTGCACTGCCTTACTCTGTCCTATCATTCACCTCCTGCCCTGGGGGGCTGCCTAACAGAGCTCAGACTGTGTGCCATGTGTTTAAACCCTGAATCTCAGGGGAAACCAAGAGTTTCTCTTCATATTTCACTTTCAGGCTCATTTACAAATGGACTTTCTCACTGGCAGAGCTGCAGGTTTTGCTGTTGGAACTTTGCAATGTTGTTTGACTGAAATCATAACTCACCCTGTGTCCTGGAGAGCTGTTTGCTTTTTGTGGTTAGGGAGAGGATGTGGCAGGATGCTTTAGTTGGGAGAAGCTGTGTTATGTCCCATTAAATTTGCTGCATGGTTTTTAAATTCCTTTTTCTTTTTCCTTTTCCTTCCCTACTCTCCTGACAAACAGTGTATTAATCGGCTTCATTAAGGACAAAGACTCCCCGGCCTGGTGGGGATTTTTGATTGCAGCTCTGATGTTTATCTGTGCTGTGCTGCAGACTCTCATCCTTCACCAGCACTTCCAGTACTGCTTTGTTACTGGGATGAGGCTGAGGACTGGGATCACTGGGGTGATATACCGAAAGGTAAGGCTGGAAGCATTTTGTGGGCTGGAACAGCAGCCAGGCAAGCGTGCTCAGTTCTCACATATTTACAGAAGGTTATGCATGTTGGAGAGGAGTAGCCTCCTGGAATATAAAAGACTGGAGGTCTGGTGAGTTTTTAGGAGCACCTCTTTCGTACTTTACAGAATGTTCCAGTGATCAGAACTGTAATATGGGTGTTCCGGTAGGTTATTAGACATACCAATACTGGTTCACTTTAAATGCTGAGAGACTTAGATTAGATGTAAGGGTAGAAATTCTTCCCTGTGAGGGTGGTGAGGCCCTGGCACAGGTGCCCAGAGAAGATGTGGCTGCCCCTGGATCCCTGGAAGTGTCCAGGGCAGGTTGGGTGGGGCTTGGAGCAACCTGGGGTAGTGGAAGGTGTCCCTGCCCATGGCAGGGGTTTGGAACTTTAAAGTCCCTTCCCACCCAAACCATTCTGTGGTTTGGAAGAGGGGTCCAGGAGAAGAGCATGTGTGTGTTAGAGCATGAGCATGTTAGACCAAACAAGGTTTTCTTCAGAGTGCTACACACTGCTTGAGCTGGAGATGCTCATAAGCAGAGCCATTGCGTGAGCTCCTGTTCCCTGGAGATCAGGAATTGATGGAGGTGGATTGTTTTATTCTTTTTGGAGAAGCACATTCCTGGACAGTGTTGTTTTGCTAATAATTGAGGGTTTGCCCTCTGTGTGTGTCAAGACTGTGAATGCACTGAAGCTCTCTCCCCTGTCAGTCCCTAGCCATCACAAACTCAGCAAAGCGCTCATCTACTGTGGGAGAAATTGTCAACCTGATGTCAGTGGATGCCCAACGTTTCATGGACCTGATGACTTTCCTGAACATGTTGTGGTCTGCACCAATCCAGATATTTCTGGCTTTGTATTTCCTCTGGGAGGTAAAAACATTGTCACAATTTTATTCACAATTCATCTAAATGATGTGCAGGCTCTTTATTTTTCCTTTCTTTTTTTTCTTTTCATTTGTCAGTTTGACCCTCCACTACATTTTTCACAAACTTTAAGTGTTCTGTCCTGTTGTAAAATAGCTTTTACTGCTGTACACCCTCACTTAGTGTCTTAATTATTTTGTTCAGCTGGTAGGCCAGATGAGCATTTGAAACAGAATGTTTTCTTTGTCTTTCCCCTGTCCTTACTCCACTTTGGGCTCAGTCATGGAATCCTGTTGCCAGTAGTTAAAACAAATGAGAGCTTGAGGGAAATGGTTTAGAGACCAAACCAAAGTCTGGACATAGGAAGTGTGTAGAGATTATATCCTGCTATATAAAGAACTTTTGTGCAAGTCAATGTGAAACAAATCTCACCTGGAATAGCAATATTTTTCATTTGCTACAGTGACATTGTTTCAGGTTTATTCCAGGTTCAGTTTGAGCACTGGCTTTCAGACTTGTTTCTGTGCAATTAATGTCTTTCACTGCATAAAACAGTAGCACCAACTTAACCATTGATTTCAGCTCAAAAGCCATTAAATTGCAGCAGCTTTGAGTTATTGCTCTGCTGGAAGCTGAGCTCTGGTAGCCAGCAGTTTCTGTGCTTGTATTCACACTGAGAGTACTGGGTTAATTCCATAATTACAGTTCCCTTGGTCAGAGAAAAACGAAAAATTCCTATCACCAATACAACAACAGCAACAAGAAGAATAGTTACTGTTATTATTATTATTATTGTTGTTGTTGTTATTCAGAGTGGTTCCTGTCCTGTTTTTCTGTCTCCTCTTCACAGTTGCTCTGTGGAATCACAACACTTCACTGGGATAAGTTCAACTTGTCTACACTGATTTCTGTTTCTATCATTTACTGTTGTTTTAGTGCTGACTGTAGGGAACACTTGGGTACAACAAGTATTAAGTATTAAAAGTATTAAATTTCTTTTTAAATCAAGACTTTAGGGCCTTCTGTGCTGGCTGGACTTGCTGTGATGGTCTTACTTATTCCATTTAACTCTGCAATAGCAATAAAAACCAGAGCATTCCAGGTAAGGTACCAGCAGAGGAGGTATTATGTTATATGAATATATTCATATGTTATCTGAATTGGCAGCTGTGCTATGAGAAATGAAGACATCAGGGGTTGTTAATAAGATGCCATTTGCAACAATTTACTCATGACTAAGAATGTACTGATATATTTAATAACTGTGTTATCTTAGATGCTTTTTTCCAGAGTGACTTGAATGCAGTTTAAGGGAATGGTATTTCATTGAGCCAATGGCTTCTTCATACCCCCAGAACAGCTTTTGGTATTAGCAAGAGGTTTATTAGTCTCTGTATCCCTTCACCTGGTATTTTCCTCTAGGAGTATCTAGAGAAAGGCAAATTAATGTTGTTCTTTAAGCTGCAAATGAAGAGATGGCGGCTAAAACCTGACAGTTTGAGTTTTATGCTAAAAGCCAGTGTTGATGTTCACTGCTACTGAGCTGGGCCAGATTTCATTTATTATCTTAAGGTAAAATTATGCTTTATTCCTTTCTTTGTAACCTTAGTTGTCTCTAGACAGGTAAAGCTGAAAAAATACTGATATAACAGTGCCCTCTGGCTTTGTGCTAGAAAAAATATCTAATAATTGGCTAGTGCTATGCAGTCTATCAGACCGTTTGGAAGATTAAAAATAAATTTAAAGTCAATCTGTTGGTGTAAATAAAGTTAAGAGTTGGATATAAATCATGACATTTAAGCACAGCTTTGGTAACAGAGTGATATTATTATATGCCTTAAAGAGAAATACAGGCTTTTTAAATCTCCTGGATGCTGACATGTTAGTAGTAACATTCCTTTTCTCCCTTGCCAAATTTGAGATGCTCCAAACTGCATAACTTACTGTGCATATGTGTGAGAATTTTGCCTATAAATTTGAGCAGGGATGTTTTTATTTTAATAACTGAAGAAATACTGTATTTTAATACATAGGAAAAAAAAAACCCTAGGAGCAGCCACAATTTTCAAGGGATAAGAAATAAAACTGTGCAAACAAGGAAGAAAATAAATCAAAGGAAATGGTAGGGCAGTATTTTTGTGAAGTGGCTGAATCTTTCTTTAAGATGCTTTAAAAATGTAGCTCTTAAGAGTGAAAATGAGTGGAAGGCTTTTGTACTCTGCTTTCCAGGCATTTCCTTTGATTCCTCCTGTCTTGGGAGGTAGATTTAACTTGCACGATAAGCTGATAACAGTCTGCCTTTTTGTAATTACCTTTTGCATCCTCTTCAGAAGCAGCCTGAGGGCCACCACAGCTGTGAGCCATATGTTGAAAACTCTGCCGTGGTGCTGGCTGTGACTCTGTCTCCTGTGTTTACCAATAACCCAGGTGGAACAGATGCGATACAAAGACTCCCGCATTAAATTAATGAACGAGATCCTGGGTGGCATCAAGGTGCTGAAGCTCTATGCTTGGGAGCCATCCTTTTCAGAAAAGGTCCTGGAGATACGGAAGAATGAGCTGAGAGTTCTGAAAAAGTCTGCCTATCTCAACTCTTTGTCCACCTTTGCTTGGATCAGCGCACCCTTCCTGGTAAATTCAATTTGCATGGCTCTCTAAGGCGTACAAGTGCACCCTTGAAGGATAAGTCTGAGGCTTTCTGCTTGCTAATGTACGTAGGAATAAAACATAAAGTTTTTGAAGAGTTGATTCACATGCTTTGATGCAGAGTTCCCTGTTCTTGAGAGCCCTTTTGTTAATCGGTATTAAAGTATTTTGTGATAAAGCCTGCCCGTGGAAGCTGGGAATAGCTGTCACAGGAGAATTTCCAACCACTTCAAAGTACTTCCCGTAACAAATTGAAACTAGAATTTGAAACCTCAGAGAGATCTGTGAATAGCAAAATAGCAAAAGAAACTTTAATTGAGTCAGTCAGGACAATGTCTGTCTTTAGCTCTCATTTCTACCTTTGTGCTACAGTGATCTGCTTATTTTAGTGAGAGAGGGAGTTGTTAAATTATTCTACAATTCAAAAAAGAGATTGATTTAATGTGAAAACTAAAGCCCAAATGATGTTACCAACTCTGAAATGCTTTTTCCTCAATTTTGTCTTTTCCTCTATTTCCCACTTCCCTGGGCTGTGATCCCTTTTTCAGAAAGGGTTTTGGTGAATAAAACATTCAGGCAAGTCTGTGGTCAAAACTATTTCCAGTCAACTTTCCTTGAGATCTGAGTCCCAGCCCTGCAGGAATGATCTGAACAGCCTGGAGGTTCTGCCCCTTTGCATTTCCTTCAAGTCAGTGCTCTTCCTTCAGTGCACATTGCTGTTCCTGCTCACTGTGAGTTTGCTGCACAGGATGGTCCTTCCACGGTGGATGGCTCCTGCCATGCAGCAAGCCAGCAAATGACTTGGACTTCACTTCCTTCTCTATTAATTAGTGAATCTCGTTTGCTTAGCCTGCAGTTTACAATGGGAAAATTTGCTTGGGTGGAGCTGGAAGAAACTATGACTTACAACAGCTTTTTATTTACTCAAGTCCTGTAGTTCACCTCTTAAACCTCTTAGTTCAACTGAATGTAGCCCGTAGAAACCTGAAAGTTCTTTTATTCTTTGTGCCCTTTTTCTGTATCAACTTGTCCATAAGACTTGTCATTCTTAAAGCATGTTGAAAAGGTCAGAAACAAGGAATTGTCCCGGTTTTGTGATTGATACTTTTATTTCCAAGATGCCTATCGGGATTGAGTGCTTTTAAAATGTCAGAATATACCAGACATCTCGCAGTAAACTCCCTTTCTGGCTCGCAGGTAGCACTGACAACATTTGCTGTGTATGTCTCTGTGGATGAGAAGAATGTCCTGGATGCAGAAAAGGCTTTTGTCTCCCTGTCCTTGTTCAATATCTTGAAGTTTCCCCTCAATATGCTTCCACAAGTCATTAGCAACATTGCACAGGTAAGGAGGGCCTGGAGCACAGGTTGTTCTGAAAAACTTGGACAGAAAGAACTTTGATTTCTGGAATGCAGAGATCCCTTGCATCTGCCTGTTAGCTGCTTTTCCTTTTAATATCCTTTCTTTCCTGCTATCCTGCATCGGAAAGCCTGACATCTTTCACGTGAGCCTGCCTGTGAATTTTGCTTCGCTCAGATAAACGCAGCTTGGTGTGAGAAATTTCACAGTTAAAAGCTTGAATCTCAGCATAAGACTCATTGCAGGGAAAGAATGACTCACTGTTCAGGAAGCCCATGGGGGGAAGCTTAAGGCCTTGTGCATGCTTTCTTTTTCACTAGTAAGAGCACTAAGTCCTCATTAAAAGAATGATGAAATAATGCCACAATTCTTTTCTTAGACAAGCGTTTCCCTAAAGAGAATTCAGCAGTTCCTGAGTCATGATGAACTTGATCCAAATTGTGTGGAAACAAAAGTGATTGCACCAGGTAAAGATGTTGATATTTTTCTAAACTATACAAATGCAGCAGACATATCTCTTTTTGGACTGGTTGAGCTATGAAGAAAGGCAAAAATAAAATAACAATGGTAATCTTGGGTTGAGAAAAAGAAAAGAAGTTGCTGCTCTAAAAAGTGGTATTCAGGCTATGTGGAAATCAGAAAAGTTTCCAGCCATATCTTTGAGCTGGTTGGGTGTGAGTTTGCATCTGCAATGTACTGGATGCTAACAGCACTGAATGTGGTGTGCATCCATTAATTATGGACAGCAAGACTTGTTCAAACCTTTCACACTGCACAAATGTTCGAGAACTTTGTGAACAGTTTTGATTACTTCTGTTCAAAACAATATCCCCAAACACTTGAGCAAGCCAGGTGTGGCAAACTGCAGAGCGTCAAAGTTAATCTGGTACATCAAAGTCAACAGCATGCAATGATCTCCTGCTGATTAGAAAGGAGTTCCTGGAATAAAGTTTTGGTGGTGCTGAACAGCGAAAGCTGGGAGCAGCCCCACCAGGGCAGGGTGAAGCAGGACACCTTTTCAGCTCCCTGGATCTGTCAGGTCACAGTCTGTAGCTGAAGCTGCAGTCAGTTATTTTCACTCTGAACAAGCCCATCTTGTGACCCACAGGCACGAGCCTGTGCTTCCCATGCCAGCAGAGAAGGGAAATGCAGTGTGTGTAAATAGAGATCCCTCTGTCAGCCTGTTCTCAGTTGTGCTGTTGTGAGTAACACATTTCCTGCCCCTCTGTTGTTGTGTTTTTGCCACACAGGCAATGCCATCAGTGTAAGAAATGCGATGTTCAGCTGGGGAAAGGAGCTTAAGCCAGCGCTGAAAGAGTAAGATTTCTTTGTGCAGTTGCAGTGCAACATCTGCCTGGTCTCTGACTCTTGGGAGGGCTGTTTGAAAGGTGTCTGGTAAAAATTGTACATCATATGTCAGCATCTCTTCTGCCTTTAAAACATGAAACTCATGCCTTGTGGTCTTTAGGCTTTGTAGAACAGGGCTGTAAGGCTTTAACTCCACAGCAACCAGCATAAAAGGTTACCTATTGAAAGAGAGGTTCCATAAATTCCTCAAATAGGCATTTTTAACTGAAGTATTGCACAAATCAAATTGGTGTGATGGATTTTAAAGACAGTTGAGATGTTTGGACCTAGATGTGCCAGCAGTGTCTGTTCCTTGAAGAGACTTGTGGCAGATTCATCCCTGTGGCAGTGGAAAGGCCATCCCCAGACTGTGGGGGTGAATGTTTTGCACATTTGCCTATTTAAATGAACGGAAACAAAATTTGCCTGGAAGCATATATACCTTCTGTTATGCATCAGGATCGATGTAAATAGAAGTTTGGCTTGATTTCATTAGTGAAAAGCACTTTGGAAGCAGAGAGACTGTGTCATCAGTCATCAGTTTTGTATGAGTTCACCTTCAGGACTTGGAGTAGTACCTTTAAGAACACAGTGGGGAAAACAGTAAAGAATTTTAATTGGAGAAGTCCTGGTTTTCTTGTGTCATTGAACCCTATTTACCAGTATAGGAAATACAGTTCCAAAGTGGCTTGAACATTTTTAGATGGGATGTATTCACTCACTACTTTCATACGATTGCTTTTAGTTTTAAAATCAAACCCCAAAATACTTATGGAAGATTGTCTGCTTTCAAAATGCTTATTAACCCAATTTGACTTGCTGATGGATTGATACAACACAGCAAAGAGTCTTAGAAGGCTTGTTAACAATCCTACTGCTTTAGCAGCTTGCAAGATGAATTATGCTGGGTTCTCGTTTGCTCCTCAAGTTCTGGTTACAGCTGATTGTATGCAGGAAAGGGAGGAGAAAACCAGTGACCAAGCTTTGCTTATTATATCCAGTCAGGCTGTGACTGTGTATTTCAGCCCTGGTTTAAAGACCCCTGATGTCTTTAGTAAACTAATGTTTAATTAATTTCCAGCCTATTTCCTCCACAGTATAAATATGTTGATCCCCAGTGGTTCTTTGGTTGCCATTGTTGGCCATGTTGGCTGTGGAAAGTCTTCTCTGGTGTCTGCCCTCCTGGGAGAGATGGAAAAGCTGGAAGGAGAAGTGGCTGTGAAGGTTGGTGTTTTTTATGAAACCATTTAATGATGGTAGGGAAATGTGCTGCTTATGCCTGCCCTTGCTTAGAATGCACTCAGGCTCCAGAGGGAATTCTAGTTGCTCCTCTGGCAGCTTGTGTGCATGTTGGAGTTTTGCCCATTTTTATATGAAATTACTTTTTTTATTTGATCCACCATACATGAGCAGTTAGCACACAAATACATATAATGTGAATGTATAGGAACCAGGAACTGTATGTGTGCTGAAGATCTTACTCAGAGCATGAATTCCTGCTTTTTATGAGCCAGAGGCTTTTCACTCTCTCCTTTTTCTAGGGTTCTGTTGCTTATGTGCCTCAACAAGCCTGGATCCAGAATGCCACGCTGAAAGATAACATTTTGTTTGGCCAAGCTCCTAATGAGGAAAAATACCAAAATACCCTGGAGGCCTGTGCTTTAAAAGCTGACCTGGAGGTGCTGCCAGGAGGAGATCAAACTGAGATAGGAGAGAAGGTAATTTTTTTAGGTAGATTTTTTTTTTTTTCCAAGTCAGACCTGCCTGGCGATTCCTGCTCTAGCTAAAGAGAGAATACTGTAATGCGAGCTCTTGATTTGATCTGATCTTCACAATGGCATCCCTGCTAAAATCAACACCAAAACATGCAGGGCAGTTCTCTGGAAAGCAGTTGGCTTGAACTTTTTCTTAACTTTAGGCTTGTGTGTGTATTGTGATGCAGAATTACACATCCAGCCCTGGAAGATCAGAGTACCCTCTATTTGTCATGAACTGTAAAGATGCATCTGTCCAGAATCTCTGAAGGCCTTTCTTTTCCTGTAGGGATAAAAAGGGAGGGAACATATGGTTGTGCTTCAAGAGGAAAAAAAAAAAAATTATTATCATCCCTTAACACATTTTAATGAGAAACATTTACATCTGTGTTTACCAACAAAAATATTCTTTTTTCTTGGGCCACAGAGTTGGAGCTAGATCTCATGAAATGGCGTGGGGATGGGGATTTGTGTGTAAAATGAAAGATGTGGAAGATGTTCCAGGTGCCACAGCCCTGCTTTGAAATTTGCATTTTACATCCTGGTTGACAGTTTTGCTTTTTATAGTTTTGTGTTTTAACAGCTCCCTTTAGGAGCTTATTAAAAAGAGACTTACTCCGTCTCCAGTTTGCTGGGTGAGTGGAAAGTTTGGCAGTGAACAGGCAGATCCAGAGGCGTTCTGTGCCTGACTTTGGGTGGGTTATTCTCTTCAGCGTCTCGTGTTTCAGTTTAGCACCCGAGTGCTGGGCTGGGTGAGAACCATGAGAAGTCAGAGCTTTTGTGTGACACGTTTTTTGTTCTCTCCTGTCTCCCTGCAGGGCATCAACCTGTCAGGGGGGCAGCGGCAGCGGGTGAGCCTGGCCCGAGCCGTGTACAGCAGCTCGGACATTTTCCTGCTGGACGATCCCCTGTCTGCCGTGGACTCGCACGTGGCCAAGCACATCTTCGACAAAGTCATCGGCCCGGACGGGATCCTGAAGGGAAAAGTGAGCTGGGGTTTAGATCCTCTTAAATAAAACCCACACAAACACGGAAGCTGTTTCAGCAGCCAGGCCTGAGTGCCAGCTCAGTGCTGAGTTTCTGTGGGTACCTCTCCTCATGGCCAGGCTGCAGTGAAACGCGGCTCCCGCGTGCCCAGGAACGCTGTGGTCTGGTCAGAACATGTAGAGGCAGAAACCTGCCCTGTCTTTCCAAATCTCTCCTGTGTGATATCTCCAAAAAACAAGGCATGTGCTGGAACGTGCACAGGCTGAGGGAGTTATTGTTGTTTCTCAGAGGCAGCACAGGCAGGAAGCTGCACCAAATTCAGATGTTACAGAGGGTTGGGCAACAAGAACCCAAACTGCAGGGGCTTTGCTGCACCTTCCACTCCTACCACCATCTTCTCAGATCATCTCAGAGCTGCAAAGAAAATCAGCATAAGGGAAGGAGAGAATGATAATTCAGTGTGTTTGCTTTCCTCTCTGTTTTTGTCAGCAGTAGGAGCAAAGCAAGTTCATGTACATAATTCCAAGCTGATTTGCCTATCAGTGTTATTTCGCTGGGCATTTCCCCTTGACACAATTCATTCCCTGTCCCAAAAATGGGGTAGTATTTGGCTTGCTGAGTACTGTCAGTCCCCACAGTGCAAATGAGGGATATGTTTGTTTTTTCCTTTTCCCTATCCAGACCCGGATCCTGGTGACCCATGGCATTACCTTCCTACCTCAGGTAGACCATATAATTGTCCTGGTAGATGGCAAAATCTCGGAAATGGGATCTTACCAAGAGCTTCTGAAACAAAACAAGGCCTTTGCAGAATTCCTCCGGAATTATGCACTGGATGAAGACGTTGAAGAGGATGAACCAACAAGTACAATATTGTTTTTTCTTAAAATGTGTCTTTTTCTGTCAAAAGGATTACAGATATTTTCTCTGTAAAGTGTTCCCTGGCTCTTCATGGCAACCTGGCATTTGCCTTTCTGTACTACTGTGAAAATTATTGTCTGTGGCCAGATGTATCACTGAGAAATCTTTTCACAAATTTCTTTCAAAATTTCATGTGGTTTGTCCTAGAAGAAAGCAGTCCTTGTCTTAAAAATTATTTTAAACTTGGGAATTTATTTTACAATTAGAAAGGTCAAGCTCAACAGGAAGACTCGGTAGCCAAGAACAAACTGGGCTTGCTATCAAAGGGGTTACCCAGAGTCTGGTGTGTTTTCTGTTTATATGTGGTTGGGGTATTTTTCATGTAGCAAAGTTCAGATGGTACTTTAATCTTGGGTTGCTTTTCAGCTTGGTTTGATTCTGACAGATTGATGCAAGATAAAAGCATTCTGGTGGATGTTTCCCCTGTGTGATAGTGCTCCCACACTCTTGATCCAGCCCTGCTGCTCTCCAGCCAGGCAGAGGAACATGCACGGCACTTTCCAGCCTCAGCAGAGGCTTGCAGGACTCCTGATGTGACTCCCCCAGCCCAGGATCGTGCCTAGAATGTGCCCTATAAGTGAATTTAGCTAGAGCCAATTTTAACACTATTGCCTGGCATTCTGATGGGTTAAAGGGATGTGGTATAAATGCATTTGGCAGCCAACCTGCCTCACAAGATCTTGGCAATTTCCTTCGGAGATGTGATGCACAGATGGGATATAAGCAAAGCTGGGGGGAGCTTATTCACTATGATTTTCCTGCAGGGGTTTTGTTTTTCATGGCTCTTCCTCTGTATAGCCACCTTTCTCTGTGCTCTCTGTGCTTTTCTGTGGCAGAAAATCAAGGTTTGATCTTGTCTTGCAGTGCTGGAGGAGGAAGAAGTGCTGCTGGCTGAAGACACCCTGAGCATCCACACAGACCTGGCCGATAATGAGCCTGTGACAAACGAGGTCCGCAAACAGTTTCTGAGGTAAACACAAGGTCCTTGCATTTCTAGTCTGTGTCTGGGGTAAAAAACATCTTTCAGATGTCAGTCACATGCTGCTTCTCCATCTGGGCTTCAGTTTCCTCAATTCCCTCTCATAAATAAATTGGTTTAGTATCCTTTTGAAAATAAATGTGAACACACAAAGAAGATCAAACATCTATTCCTTCTGTCTTTTCAGTCTGGACTGAACCAATTTCTAAAAGCAGCTCTCTGGTTCTCAGGTAACAGCATTCTGTGTATTTACCCACACAACAGTGAACTGCTGCCAGATGTGTGATAAATAAACCCCTTGCACTGCACCTTTTCATTGGGAGCTTTGGAAATTTTTGAAGGTTTTTGTAATCATTCCCATAGATGCTGTCCAGCTACTGCTGATGTGAAAACAGAGAAGCTCAGGGTTTATTTTGAAATGTCTGCCTTGCCATGGAGCCTCTAAAGGCCTTTCCCAAAAATCTCAGGCTCTGCCACAGCCTTTCTTAGATCCTGTATTTCTGGCATCCCTGAACATGCAGAGGGGTGGTGGAAGCACCCACAGCTGTGAGTGAGGCTGGCATGGGAACTTAGTGGAAGAGCTGGGAATAAATCCAATTCACTACATCCCAGCCTTGCCTTAGCACTGCCACAATGTGCCCTTTTTCTCCTAATGACTCTTTTGTTTTAACTAGGCAACTCAGTGTAGTGTCTTCTGAGGGAGGAGAATGTCCCAACAAAATGTCAACGAAACGAAGAGTCTGTGAGAAGAAGCCAGCAGAACCTCCTCTTCCAAGAAAAAATGCTAATGAGAAACTCACTCAGGCTGAAACCACTGAAACAGGCACGGTATGGCTTGATTCCCCCCTCCCCTCTTCTACTTTTTTTTCTGTTTGAAAAACAAAAAATCCCCTTTATTTTAACATTTGATCCAGTTCTGTTAAATGTCTTGTGTAAATCACAACTGCAGGCATTAATCTGGTGGCCACTGATCTCTCAGATTAGGGATTTTGGCAGAGATTTTGGCACTTAGCTAGCCCTATATACTTAGGAGAACAAAAAAAAAAAGAAAAAAAGAAGAAAAAATTCTCTTCCAGCTCCCTCCACAGTCACCTGATACTGCAGAGCTCTGCACTCCATCAGTCCTGCCTTTGACTCACAAAGCTTTCAGCACTGCTGATTGTTAAACTGCTAAACTTTTCTTTTTTGGCTGCTGCCGAGTCCAGCTGCAGCACTGGGTTACACGAACCAGCTGCCTCTGGGTGCCAGTGCTGCTGCTCTGCATAAATACCTGCCAACCCAACTACAGAGCACTTTGTGCTTGTAGGTACAAAGGGGCTGTATTCCACCTGAGCAGGGCCAGGGAGAGAAATGGGAACAAGAAAAAAAAGATGGGAACACAAAAGTAAAAGAAAGGAACAGAAAGGAGCAGCAGATGGAAGAGGAGCAAGGAGGTTTGATAAATAAAGCCCCTTGCCTCACTTCACAAGGCTCAGTGTGTCCTGTTTAGTCTGATGTACATGGTCCATGGCACAGACCAGCTTTTTCTGTGGTTTATTTTAGCCTTCAAAGTCCCTAATCAACGACCCTTGTTCTTTCACACTTTTTTTCTAAGGACTAACTTTTGTTCTGAGTCTGTGTCTCTTTTTGCTTCTCTGCCTTTTTGTATTACCTTAGAGACAGCACCTTTACTTATTGCCATAAACATCATCTGTTTATTTTCTTGTTGGGGTGCATTAGTGTTTGGTACCTCATTTAAGTTGCTGAGAAGACACAGAGTGAAAGCATGTTCAACACTTTTCCTTAAATAGGCCATTTAAAGTAGTCTTGAGTGTGATACTCCTGCCAAGTTGCTTCTTCTGCCTGAAAATCTTGGCTTCTGTTCTTATTACCCATCTTTTGCTGCTATTTGATCCGGCTTCTTTCTTTCCTTTTTTTTCTCCCCTCTCTGGCATAGTCTTAAAAACTAAAAGCCCACAAAAGTAATGCAATACAGATCTTCAGCATGGAGAAGAGTATTTCAGAGAGGTTTCTGACTTTGTTTTGAAAGCCACCCTGACAGGGAGCTCAGGCAGATGAACCTTTCCCTGTGGTGTTTAGGAATTCGGGCAGTTTTGAGTTAGGCTGGTGTCAGAGTGTGTTAAAGTTTTGTCAGCAGCTCCTCTCACAAAAAATTTTTCTATCTCGTAATTCTCTCTAAACTCCTTCTTGTGTGGGTTGTGCAAACCAGCTTTGGTGTGTGATTTTGCAGGTAAAGCTCTCAGTGTTCTGGCAGTACATGAAGGCTGTCAGCCCTGTCATTTCTTTGGTGATCTGTTTCCTGTACTGCTGTCAAAACGCTGCTGCCATCGGGGCCAACGTGTGGCTCAGTGACTGGACCAACGAGCCAGTGGTGAACGGGACTCAGAACAACACAGCCATGAGAATCGGGGTCTACGCTGCCCTGGGCCTCTTGCAAGGTGAGGGCAGCTAAAATCATCATGTTTAGGAATGAGGTATTGGTCAGAAGGCTGTGGCTCCAGTTGCTGGCAGTCCAAAAGGACCATAGGTTTAGATTACATATTGGGAAGAATTTACTGTGCTGGAGGGGAGGCCCTGGCACAGGGTGCCCAGAGAGGCTGTGGCTGCCCCATCCCTGGAAGTGTCCAGGGCCAGGTTGGATGGAGCTCTGAGCAGCCTGGGGCAGTGATGGTGGGGTTTGAACTGGGTGATCTTAAAGGCCCCTTCCAACCCAAACCAGTCTGTGATTCTGTGAAAATTGCCCCCCAACTCCTAATCAATCATGTAACCTGGAGCTACACAGTCTGAGCTCAGCCCAACACTTTCAATTTTGTTGTGAAGTCCTTGAGCAGAGGGTTGAACAGATGATGTGGAAGCTTGAGAGAGGCAAGTTGGAAAGAAAATGTGAAAACTTCAGTTCAGAAGGGGATGAAGGGTTGGGGTGAAGTTGTAGCATTAGGACTTCATGGAGGCTTGTGGAAAGCAGCAGGAAGATGTTGTGTCTGTTTTCCATAGACAGGATGGTGAATCCTGTGGATGTTCCTGTTCCTGTGGGAACAGTGGATGCTGTGCTGCTGTGCACAGGAAGAGAGGGTGGGCAGGGAATAAAGTGAAGCAAAGCAAGCTTGGAGCACAACAGAACTGCCAAGGGTCAGGGAGCTGTGAATCGTGGACATGAGGGAATAACACATGTGCTCTTCACGTGCCAGGGCTCATAGTGCTGATCAGCTCCTTCATCCTGGCCATGGGCGGCATCAACGCTGCCCGCAGCCTCCACGCTGCGCTGCTGGAGAACAAAATGCACACGCCACAGTCCTTCTACGACACCACCCCCACCGGGCGCATCATCAACCGCTTCTCCAAGGACATTTACATCATCGACGAGGTCATCCCGCCCACCATCCTCATGTTCCTGGGGACCTTCTTCACCTCCGTGTCCACCATGATCGTCATCATAGCGAGCACGCCGCTCTTCGCCGTGGTCATAGTGCCGCTGGCAATTCTCTATTTCTTTGTTCAGGTAACTGGAAAAGCATGTGACAACTATTGCAATTATTCCTTTCCTTCTTAGGAAAAACAGCATTGATTTGGGGGGGAAATGGAAATACCTGAAGTAGCTGTGTGTTTGTATAAATAAAATGTTATTTACTTTTCTCAGAAAAAGAAGCGTCATGAAGATGTGGCCGTGAAATAGACATAAACTTTTTTAGCTCTTAAGTAATGAAAAGTAAGCCTACTGCTAGAGCCAGCACTGCAGTGCCTGTCAGTATATTAAAGTGCAGATATATTTGACATACTGATAAGTTTTCAAGGTAGTGAGGAATTAAAATGTCGAAAATAGAAAGCATCAATTTTATTGATTTCTGAGCAATAACTAAGCTTATTTTACAGACTATAAATAGAGACCAGATAATGGAGGTGCAAATGCACAATTTGTTTTGTTGGAAAATGAGACTCCTACAAATGGATTCATTCTGCTAGATTATATTAACTGAATTTAAAGGGACATAGATAAATTCAACTTTCAGTCTATAGAAATTGCAGTTACTCTTTTGTGGAATGATGTAAAGGTAACTTTCTTGATATTCTTCTTAATTATAGACAATTTTTCAGAGGGTTGAAGTGCATTAGTAGCAATCTCCTTTAAATCCTTAACCTAAGAAATTCTTCACTGTTAATTAAAAAAAGTGGAAGTATTTCATGAACCTTTCCATTTCCTGTGAAAAATGGCAGCGATTCTACGTCGCAACCTCCCGGCAGCTGAAGCGCCTGGAGTCCGTGAGCAGATCCCCCATCTACTCCCACTTCTCAGAGACTGTGTCAGGGGCCAGTGTCATCAGAGCCTACAGGAGAGTCAAGGCCTTTGTGGACATCAGTGACATGAAGGTAGATGAAAACCAGAAGAGTTATTATCCTGGCATAGTGTCAAACAGGTAAAACATCATTTCTTGTTTCCACTTAGATAACCCCGTTTGCAAAATTGGTCCCAGGCAACCTTTTCCCACTCTGCTTACACCTGCATTCTTCCCAGGTGGCTGGGCATCCGAGTTGAGTTTGTGGGGAACTGCATTGTCCTTTTTGCTGCCCTTTTTGCTGTGATTGGTAGGAACAGCCTGAATGCTGGCCTGGTGGGGCTGTCAGTGTCCTACGCATTGCAGGTACGTGTTACAGCTTTATGGGGGGTCGCATGTTTGTAGATGATGCGGATATATTAGCAATAACTAAGTGCTTGCTAAAGCTGGAGTTAATAAGGAAATAATTAAAATGAGTAGTGGGATGTTTGAAAAACAGATTGAGTGCTGAAATCATCAGCAAGCTCACATGAAGGAGGATCTCGGGGTACTTTGGGAGATCAAGGCTGTGCTGCACCCCAGTACCCTCAGGGGTGACACATGGGAGAGCCTGGAAGTGTCACAACATCAAGAACAGACCATTTGGGCAGCATGGGCTAAGGTGTTGTGCATCAGTCCTGCTGTGCAGCACACTGGTGTGTCCAGGTCATTACAGGCAGATCATTAGGATTTGCAATTGGACAAGGCAAATTGTACTCACCCAGGCTGTGGAGAATTTAGCAGATTTAATGGCCTCACTCTTGCCCGAAGCATTTTAGGTACCATGAGTGTGCAAAGTTGCTGTTAGCATGCTGTTTTCCAGTGAAACACATGATTTGGGGAATGAATTCCATCCAACTCTTTTTTTTTTGAGGGCCAAGTGTTTTATCTGCAAGAAGCATCATCATATGCTTCTTCATGTAAGCGCTTGAAAATCTGTATATTTCTTGTCCCAGTAACTGTATTAACATTAATGCAAAGGTAATTATCTCATTTGTAACATTAATGTGAATCCATATCTTAATAGCACTGTCTGCTGTTATTGGGGATTTTTGGGGTCAGGTTTTTCTGTGGCTTTTTGGTGTTTCATTTTTGTTAGGTTTTTGTTTGTTTTGGGGTAGTTGTTGTTTTTGGGGTGTTTGTTTTGGTTTTGTTTGGAGGGGTTTGATTGTTTTGAAGTTCTGTTTGGTTTGTTTTGATTGTGTGGTTTTTTATTACATGTGTTGTTCCTCTGTGGGTGATATTTTCTTCCTTGTCTTCCCCAAGGTGACATTGTCTCTGAATTGGATGGTCCGAATGACTTCTGATCTTGAAACCAATATTGTGGCTGTGGAAAGAATAAAAGAGTATTCAGAAACTGAAACAGAGGTCAGCTACCACGAGTCCAGCATGCTCAGCAACAAGCTGAAAATTTTAATGCACACATTTACATGGTCTTTCTTGAGGCTCTTGAGAGATGGTTCCTGCTCTGGGAGTTACCATTTAACCTGAACAAATGTCATGCTCTGAACTGTAATTTATGCTATCACAGCTCCAAATTATTATTGCTGTCATGCAGCCTGTGCTTAGCATCTCATTTTCTGCTGCTGTGAGTGAGGCTATAGCACAGGAGATGAGTTTCACATCAGAACATTGGTCCCTTTGTGTTTGAAGTGTTTGATGCACAGTCTCACCTGCATGGCTGGTGCCTTGGTCCTGCTGATGGGCAGAGCTGCAGTACAATCATCAGGCCTTACACATGTTTTCAATAGTACTTCTATTTAATCAGCTTAATCAGTCCTCACCTCCCATGAGAGAACATCTCTAGGAACACTGTACTGCTAATCCAGGAAATCATCCAATCACCTCCCTTTGCTGCCAAAGACTTTTGAAGGTGGCAGATGGAGCTGTGCCAGGAAAGCTGCTCTCTGGAGACACAGGTTTGTTAGTCCTGTGTACATACTAAGAATTAGCAAATGGCTGCAGTAAACGGTTCTGGAGATCAAATATTTAACCTGGAAGGAAAAAGGTAGCTAGACAAGATATGTGATATATGTTATAAACCAGGGCTTGAGGTGGCAGAAAACTGGCCGTGTTCTGTTAAAGTTGATGGGAAAATATTTGTATCTGTTGAGGATTCATCCCTCTGTGCTCAGAGTTGTTTCCTGTTAACATCACAACAAAGACAAATGGGTGGATACTTAGGACCCCATGGTTTTTCCCCATTAATATAAATTTATTTGATCACGGAGATTTCATTTATCAGATAAAATGCTTTTATCTGAGCTTGAATTTTTTTTTCTCAAACCGGTGGAAGGCATTTCTGACTTCTGTTTTCCTCAGGCTCCCTGGATCATTGAGGGCAAGAGTCCCCCAGAAAACTGGCCATCCAAGGGAGAGCTGGAGTTTGTGAATTATTCAGTGAGGTACAGGAAGGGCCTGGATCTGGTGCTGAAGGGTCTAAACCTCCAGGTGCATGGCGGGGAAAAGGTGAGTTACCAGCTGAATACCTACTAGAACTTTGCTCTGGGCCTCCAGTGACAACTGTGGAGTAGAGGAGAGGGTCTAGAGGAGCACTGATGTCAGTGCAGGGGCCAGCAGTGACACCTGTGCTGTCCATGTGCCAGCATCCTCCTGGCTGGGAAGCAGCAGAGTGAATTGCACGGGACTTTCTGGACTTCCCAGCTCATTTGGCAACAGGCTCTGTACACCATGTAGGAGACACCAGCACAAGTGAAAAAAATTCAGTGACAAGAATGCTTTTCTGAAGCAGTGCAGATGGGAGAAGGAATTCCAGCTTTTTCTGCTCTTTGTCTTCCCCTGTGAAATTTTTGGCATGGAAGGAAATGACATTCTTTGCTTCCTTAATCAGGAAATTGTCTTTATTCTGAGAGATTCATTTCTTCATGCTTCGATGGAAAGTTCTGAGGTTTGCCTGCTAGAGACAGAATAATTAGCATGGGAAAGTCCTTTCCCGAACAGGCTGTTGCTAAAGAATAGAATTGCCCTTATTCTAAGCAGATAGAATGACAGCATCCTCCTGGCATGGAGATACACGTGCTTACCGTGAAGTAGGAATTACCCTTAGAGAGCCTTTATTTCTTGTCCTTGCGTGACTGGGCCTACCATGGGTGTTCCAAATCACCCCAAGTTATGTAGGATGGCTCTAGGCCTGTGTTGTTCATTATACTTATGGCATGTGATATTTATATGGAATATCATTCCAGTTACAGGAATGGCAGTAAGTACATTACAGTGTACCCAGGGTTTCTAAGGAAGGATGGGACATTCTTTCTTAGATTCAGATCTTCAGTTAAACCTCTTAGAGGAGTCTTGGAGGGTTTTTTGAGTTTTTTGTTGGGTGTTGTTTTCTTCTTAACTATGTACTTTGTTGTCAAACCTGCAATTTGTTGTAGATTGGAATTGTTGGCAGAACCGGAGCAGGGAAGTCCTCCATGACGCTCTGCCTCTTTAGGATCCTGGAAGCTGCAAAAGGGGAAATTAAAATTGATGGCGTGAAAATTTCAGAAATTGGTCTCCATGACCTTCGATCAAGGCTAACAATTATTCCACAGGTACTGTTTCTGTGTGTCACAATGAAGGAACGTTTCCTAGCAGCTTAACAAACCATAAATAATGGTTTATCCAAAGAGGAAAATGTTTTGTTACACTTAGAAAATAGTTTCAGAAAAACAAAGTATTTATACTTTAACTGGTCCCATCCTGCCACCTCATAAGCTGGGTGATTAAAACAGGATTTAGGATAAAGCATCTTTAGAGCTAAAAGTTGAGTTTGAACTGTATAAATGTAATGTATTTTCAGAGAGGGTGGGATTGGTAGGTGGCCTACCTGCAATGCGATGGACACCTCAAAGCAGCAGCCCATAGTATCTGTACTTGAAACAGCTAAAGCACTTGCCTAATGAAAACTGATTTTATATCCAGGATCCTGTTCTCTTTTCTGGAACACTGAGGATGAACCTGGATCCATTTGATAAGTATTCAGATGAGGAAATATGGAAAGCACTTGAACTGTCTCATTTGAAGAGGTTTGTCAGCAGTCAGCCATCCATGCTGGACTATGAGTGCTCAGAGGGTGGAGAGAATCTCAGGTAAGGAATGCTTGGACTGGAACAGACACTGAGCTGCCGTTCAGCTGTGACAGGAGGTGACACCTGAGCACAGGCCGACACTGCTCTGTCATATCCAAAGTGATTCGACCGCCTATTTCTGTTCCAAGAAAGCCACCAATGTTCAAACATTTCCCTCCTTTTCTGCCTCTGCCACAAATGATCTGATTCTTCTCTCAAACCCAAATCCCATCTTGTCAGAAAGAAATTTTAAGATGACAGGGTATTAGAGGCAGGCACTCCCTTAAATGCCTTTTGGTAGGAAAGGAAATGCCGTGATAACATTACTTGTGTGCTGAGTAAGAGTTTTCTGCCTGACACTTTAGAAATGTTTATTTTCCATCACTATTTGGAAGGCCCATGAAGACATGTCTGGGGATGATAAAATGCCATGTTTTGATATGCTTCATTGGTTTCTGAGGCTGTGGTGTCACCAGATTGTCTGTGATGAATGTTCAGCTCCTTCCTCATCCTGCAGACACTCAGAGACTGAGTCTGGCCTGTGTTTGTGACAGGGGAAGTAGTCTGGGTTGCTCAGATATATGGACATACTTAATTTTTTTGTGGTAGAAAGGACTTGCAGCCTCATAACATTTTCTTTTCCTTTTTATTTTTTTTCCCAAGTTTGTATATGCTCAGTGTTATCAGAACTGTGAGTGTTTCTGAAAGCTTGGGCAGAAATGTTGTCATCAGCTGCCCTGGCTTTTGTCACACTGCTGAAAGGCTCTGCCAGCACAGGGCCAAGCAGTAAGTGATCCTGTCACTGTTAGTGCTGGCACACTGCAGCCTGCACGTGTGAGCTAGGGGCCGACAGAGCTGCCACCTGCAAATTTCAGGGATTTTTGGGTAACCCAGTGAGTGAGCTGTGGAGCACAACGGGCAGTGGGGAGCTGGGGCAGTGAAAGGCTCTCTGTGCTTGCAGCGTTGGCCAGAGGCAGCTGGTGTGCCTGGCCAGAGCTCTCCTGCGCAAAACCAGGATCCTGATCCTGGATGAAGCCACGGCCGCCATCGACCTGGAGACCGATGACCTGATCCAGATGACCATTCGGACACAGTTCGTGGGCTGCACGGTGCTGACCATTGCCCACAGGCTGAACACAATCATGGATTACACCAGGTAACATCTCTCAGGGGTGTATGGAGGGCTCCTGGCTTTGCTGGGGATGGGAAGCAGCACTCGGAGGGGTCTGGTTTGTCTCTGGACGTGAACACTGGTTCTCTTGCCTGGCAGTGTGTGAGCAATGACGTGCTACATAATCCCAGAATTTCCAGCCCTGATTTTGCCTCTGCTGGCATAAGAAACAGGTTCTATATTCAGAAACCAGATCTGTGCAGGGGACACTGCCCAGGGGCTCTCCTGGCACTGTCTGGAAGCTTTTGGAGCCTTGTTAAACCAGCAGCTGCTGTAACTTGTTCACTAACAGCATGTCATTTTAATTACTTGAAAATATATTAGTATTCTTCATGAGCTTTTATCTCCTTGGCTTTCTGGAACTATAATTTCAATTCCAGATGCTTTTTTTCCTTCTTCTTGCCCCTGGGAGACAGTGACTGCCCTGTAACTTTTTTTAGTCAAGCAGCAGCTCAGGGAGAATGTTTATCATCTGTTGTGTTTTAACATGTGAAAATAATTGAGGAAAACAAAAGCAAAGCAAAGAGTAGAGAAGTTTGCTTTGTGACACAAACAGGTACCACGTTCCTTCTGAGGAATTTTCTGACACATCTTTTCCCCCACACCATCTTTTGTTTTGTACAGGGTTCTTGTTCTAGACAATGGGACCGTAGCTGAATTTGACACACCTGCAAACCTTATAGCAGCAAAGGGTGTTTTCTACAGTATGGCCAAGGAAGCTGGACTTGCATGAAGAGAAGACTCCTTGGGTTTTGGTTTGGTGTTTTCTTAATATTGCTGACCTGCCACAAAAGTGACTTGTGAATGTACTGTAATTGACAAAACAGTTTTTGTAGTAGACTCAGCTTGTGATATGTGAAAAAAGTATTTTACAATTATAAGGACCAGGAAGTGAATTTTATATTTTTAAATATTTTCTATAAAGTATTTTATTACATGCTTTTTTTCCCAAAGAATGACAGATTTTCTGCCAAGAAAATGTATGTACTACAGCACAATTATGTACTGCATTCAGGTTTGTCATTAGTAAATTATATTAATGGTACAAAATATACCTGATTTGTGTGTTTTCTGCATAAGGATTCCTAGGATTTGAAATTAAATCCTTTGTGTCTTACACTAAGCACTCCAGAAAACCACCCATCAAGAAAAAGTTCCTATGTTTTACCAGAAGGAAAGCACAGAAAAACTTGGAGAAGACAAAAATAATAATTTATTAATTCTTACAAATTATACTTCTTAAATAGAAACCCGAATCTGCAGCCAAGCATTTATTAGACATTAACATTTCATGTCGCAGAGCACAAAGTAATGAATTATTTATCACACACAGAATGTAGTGGTTACACACTGATGGGACTGTGGAGTGTTAATAGCATCTTCCTGGTATAAACTGCACAAGGTATAAAAATATTCCTGGGAATGCATAGATAGGGATCAGCATCTGTGCAAGGTTGCTGCCTCAACAGCTGAGTTTTTCTCTAGGGGGTGTTACTGATTAACCCTGAATCCTCCTGAATTCAGCCAATGCCTGACCCCTCCTGTGCTGGGGAGAAGGCAGCAGCCAGGGTGACAGGAGGAATGACAATTTTATAATTCCATTACAGAGAACTTAATATTCCACCAGCAATCTGGCATAAAAACAGATCTGCCAACGACTGGGACTGTGTTTGACCTCTGGCACTTTTTAGAAGCGGCTTTTTCAGTGTGACACAACCTTCTGTATTCACCTGGGGAGACTGAGCTTCAGTGTGGTGAGTGGGCAGAGAGAATTCGGGAGTTACAGGGATCTGTGCTGGCGGCTGAGCTCGGCCTGGTGCCTGACAGCAGAGATAGAGCTCCCTCTGCTGTGCTCAGTCCCTGTGCTCCAGGCGCTTCCAGGAGCTGAGAGCAGCGAGCTCTGGGGACAGTTCCCACTGGACTGGGGTGACACGGGCAGTGACACGGGCAGCTGCTGTCCCTGCCCTGCCCCAGCCCCCAGCACAGGTGGAGGTTCCAGGCACAGGGACTGAGCCCAGGCTGCCCCAGCAGCTGCAGGGACTCTGCACAGCCTGTTCAGGCTCTGAGCTCTGAGGCAAGACAAAAGATAAATTCCTTTGGCAGCTGCAGTTTCCAAAGAAACTGGGGGGACAGGAGAATTCAGACCAGTTTGGTATATTCTTTTTGCCTGTTATGTCCCTTGTTTTAGTTCATTCATCTAATCCACAGCACCTGCTTTTTCACGTGGCCTACCAGAATAGAACTCTTCCTCAAATTCAACTAAGTACTGAAATCCTAAAAAAATCAGATAAAATCCAGCTCTTGAATACTTTTCAATTTTTTATTTGAGAATTTCACAACAAAGTAGTTAAATTCTGAATTTTAAGTCACTGTGATTTTCTTTTCAGTAAACTACAAGAGTAAACGTAAGTCACAGTGAAAAAAGGAAAATACATTGCATAGGAACATCAAGATTGGCTATCAGCCCAGAAAACCCTGGTACTTCACTAGTTTCTTTTTACACAGTTAACTTTATAGGGTCAAGATGCAATTTTTCTCAGGAAGGTAGAGGTCAAAGGAAAATAAAATTACACTTTTTGTGCTTTTAAAAGGGGGAAATTATAGCAGCATTGAAGAAATGTCAACACAGTAACAAAAATAGTGTATGAAATTGCACGTCATTACATGTCAATTGCTCATGTATATATTGACAGACAACACTAAAAGGGATTTTGGTTGAGAGCATATTTATTATTTGGATAATTATTGTCACTTTTATTTTCAACCTGAGAAATAGGGAAAAGTGTAAACAGGGATTAAGAAATCACAGGTAATAAGTCACTTGATAGAATTTAAACTTGACATAATTTTGTGCTTCCACAGATGTAAACCCTTCTGGTTTTTTTTCCCTCTAAGTAAGATAGGACTTAATAAACGTGATCTAAAAAGAGAACATTGATGGTAATGGACTCAGTACAAATATTAAATGGGCTTCATGGCAGGTTCTTTAGCTTGAGTACCTCTGCTATTTTATAGCAAACAAATTATTAGAACAGCTTAAAGTAAGCCTTTCCCTGAGAGCTGCTAACTCTGCAGTATTTCATTATCTTTTTGTAAGGAAGTGTTGCATTAACAGTTCTACCAATACTTCCTGTGCACTGAGCTACTTTTATACCAGACTCACTGTTCTTAGATTAACTAGAAGCTGTAAATGTGCATAACCACTTCAGTTTATTTCACGCTTAACAAAATAGATTTTTTCACATCATTAGCCCTTATACTGGTTTTCAAACATAATTGTAAAACAAAAGATAAAAATCTTCTCTCTTGTTCCTTAATTAGTATGTAAGTTCTGATGCCTTCTTGTTATACCCACTCTGCTCAGAAAGTGTTGGGACTCTGAAAAGTAAGTTTTTGTCGCTTACTGTTAGAACAAGCTCCAGTTCTTGGAAATCCTGTAGCCTTGCAACATCCTTGTCCTTCAAACAAATACAATAAGGAGTTAGGTGATAGTGTCTGTTACCTTTGCAGAGGTAAGTTAAATTAATAAGCTCATACTAACACAAGGCATGTATTTATTCATAACTATGACAGTTCTTTACAGTGAACCAAAAGCAGATATCCTGTTGCATGTTGTATTTACTCTGGGCTCTCATTCAGATGTTCCCTTAAGTCTGTTTTTAGAAGGAATTCAACACTGATGGTGAGTGCAAGTGATTAGTGGGCTTACACTTGTCAAGTTCTACTGCATGCCACCCAAATCCTCTTTTTTTTCCCCCTTTCTAATTCTTGCAAGCTGATGAACTGATGCTTGCATCTACCCAAGGAGGTCCTGCATGCTGGCTTCCTTCAGAGCTACCCAGCAAGGCCAGCTCTGAGCCCCTGCAGCAGTGCTCTACAGGGTCAGGTTTGTGTCACTGCAGGAACAGGAGGGGTCCTGAAGTCCTACCAGAGAGCCTGAAGTGAGTAGAGGTGAAAATAAAACGTTCTTTCAGCAATAACCAAAGTTGGAAAGTGACAGAACTGCTTATGTCCTTTTTTTTCTCTCCACTTCTTGACTAACACATCCTGTAGTCGGTGAAGATGCAGCAGAGTGAAGTTTGTTAATCTATTCCTAATCAGATTTGCCCCACAAGTGACGCCAACAATGCTCTATGAGGATTTGAGAGTCAAAGAGAGGTCAGTGGTGAGTTGGTAAAACAGGTCAGCGGGTCCCTTCTGTACTGACTGCAGGGGAAATGTCACTGAAGGAAGGACAGTTATGTTCAGAGTCCTGCACTCAGAGTAACCCTGAAAAACACCTCTGTGCAAGAACTGCAGCCAGGCCTTGCTGAACTCACAGAGCGTGGCTGAGCTCTGCAGGTTGGCAGCTCACAGTGGGGTTGTGTTGTACTGAATTTTACAATGGCATCATAAAATCAGGTATAAACTCGGTTCAGCACCAAATGGTTATGAAGGAAGGTAATCAAGAAATTTGAGAATCTTTTTACTTAAGAAATCCCGAAAAAGTTCTGAGTATTCTAAGTTGATCAGAGATTTTTCATTTTTGGTTTTGTTGGTTTTTTTTATGCAGGTGATAAACAAATTATTCCTTTTGTAACAGTAACCTAAAAAAATCTCTTCTATATTCAAAAGGTACAGCTCTTACCTTTCTTAACATTGTATTTGGTAATTTTCTGATCTTCTGGACGTGCTCAGGGTTCACACCCAGCTCACGGCAACTGACTCGGAGCAGCTCCTTGTAGGTCAGTTCTTGTCTGTCCAGTTCAATTTCAATGAAGTCATTTTCTCTAAGATTAGGGGTTTGTATTCTCACTTTAAGCACCAGTTCTATTAGAAATGAAAAGTCACATTAATATGCAGAAGTATAAAGGAATTGGAAACAATGTCTCTATAACAACTTCCAGATATTTCTATGTTCTATTAACCTTGTTTGTGGCACTGCTAAGAATATGTGAATCCTCAGAAAGCAAAACCTGGAATTGTATGACCACAGTTTTAATTACATAGGTTTTCATCAAGCTACATGAAAAAAGCATAGCAAATCTAATGCAATAAACGTGTGCATGTCGGAACCACTGCATGAATACTCTTTAATTGATTTAAGCTGATTGAACAGCAGGAATTGATAACTGGTTATCAATTTCCTGAGCAATCCAAAATTGCTTTTATTGGTATTTCTTGCTCTCAGATCACTTCTCATTGCTACCCTATGGTATCAGAATGCCTTTTACTTGAAGAACAAAATTTTTAATGGTAACTGGAATTCCAGGTTTCCTTGTCTGGGTAGGCAAAGTTTCCCTGCAGAACAGGCAGATCCTAGAACAGCTCAGTGCAGACTGAGCCATGTGAGGTTCTCATGAGCTCACTGGCTGCTTGCTCGTGATCTGTATTTGCAGCTTGGACTATGCTATTTAGAGAATTAGATTACCCTGGTGTCTGTATGCATTTATAGCAATTGAGACAGCAAATGTTTACATCAATATTTTAATAACAGTTCCAGCAGAAACAGGATATCTGCCCACTTCATTCCCTTCAAATGTTTCCTGAACGCCTAAGCGTGGCAATCTGAAAGTCTCTGGAAACACATGATTCATCTGCACTGCCAAGGTGACAGAAGATCAACACAAAGCCAGAAGAGATTTTCGGTGTTACCTTGCATGTTGAGTGGAAAAGCTCCTGTGAAGAAAACGGGCTGAAAGGCGGGCACAGGTCCCACGCAGGAGCTGTTCCCTTGCTGGGGTAGGGGCTGGCTGGATCCTGCTGGCGAAGAGGGGCTTCTGCCCCAAGACACTGCCCCCTGGTAAACAGGAGCTCTCTGGAGGACAGGATTTGGGTGTGGTGGCCCTGCAGACCCTCGGGGCAGGGGTGGGATGTCCCCGTTGGGAGGTGCCTCAGGAGCAGCATTCCTGGGCTGTACAGGTGCTTGTCTGAAGGTGTCCGAGTCAGGTACACATGGAGAGTTGGTGTCCTGCGGTTCCAAGTGTGAGAGATTCCCATTCAGGGCAGGATCTGGAATGCTGGTGCTTGAGGTGTTGTAAACATACGGGAAAGGTGGGTTAGCCAGGTAATTGGGGATGATTGGCAGATCTGAATCTTGCTTTAAGTCTGGGAGTTCATCTTCCACTGTAAAAGAAATCAAACAACATTCTCCAAGACTGATTTTGCGTTTCTTTTTTTGGGAATGCAATGTTAAAAGCATCACAGGTTAAAAGATGCATCAGGAAGCACCATGTCTTTTTTTCCTACGATAAACAGAATGCTCAGGTGTCGCCATACAAACAAAAAAGCTGAGTCTGATTCTAATAATTCTGGGGGAGCTAATTCCTTCTAAACACTGCAGTACTTCTGTTCTGACTTGTTTTAATCTGTAGCAGAACATTGTAACATGTTCTCTGGTGGAATAATGCTGTCATCTTCATAATGTATCAGGCAACAACAAACAGGGTTGTATGTTGTTTGATATTAAGGCAGAGGATAAAGGGAAGGGAACATGCAGTACTGGGAGAGCTGCACCATTACCCATTCAACAGCTGGGAGAGACAACAATGAAAACAAAACCAGACTCAGGAGTACAGAGGAGAGACAAGAGGTTGTTAATCGGCCTTATTTCAAATTACATTATCACCTCCAGCAGCAGCACCTGCTCTGTTCCAGCAGTTACAAACACGATGGAGATGCTCTGCCAATGTCCTTTAATGAGCCCTTTATCTGGGCTGCTAGTTTTGGATTTATCCAACACAGAACATGAGCAAAACTAAGTGTTGCTTATACAAGAGCTTCCTACAAATTCAAAAGATTTCTCTCCCGCTGTCCTTCTGAAAACTGGAAACTACATCTACCTGGCACATAGCATTCCTCAAAATACAGTTTTTCTAAATTTCCAGTGTTTGGAAAAAAAGTTTGGCTAGCTGGGTATGGAATTTATTGGTAATCCCCTTTACTTAAACTTTGTTTCCTTACCATGTAAACACTCCAGAAAGCAAGTCCTAATACTAAAATCCAAACACAGTATCTTCACATGCAAAACAAAGATTGGAGCAGGCATGCTTTGAACACCCTTTAACCAATCCTTGATGACCATATGACACAGTCACTATAAGGTTACCTCCCAGCATCTTCCTGATCTCTCTCTTGGATGTTAACTGGGCTGGCCTCTCCCCTTTCTTGGTCAGGATGTCCTTGTCAGCCCCGGCGTGCAGCAGGTAAGCCACAATGGCTGCATGGTTCCGCTTGCAGGCCCAGTGCAAACAGGTCCTTAACATGGAAAACAGGAACGCTGGGTCAGATCCTGAGTTGTGGCACATTCCTTTCCTCTCATTCTTGCTGCCTATGAGAAGAACATTCTATGCACAGGTAAAATAGATTTGAGTTGCAAACTTCCTTGGAAATTCACGCTGGACTGGGAGCCTGCAATGGCACCTGTTGATGTCATTTCCTCTGCTCCAGTGCTTTTTACTGCAGTAGTATTTTTAAAGTTTAGGATCTTTTCAATTTATCATTCTTAGGCTACAGCCTTCAGGCTATTGGAAAAATAAGTGTGAAAGTAAGGTTTGTGTATGATATTTAAAAATTAGAAAAAATCAGTTGTACTCAGAATACTTGTGTTTATGTGTGTGTATATGTGATCTATTACCAGCATCTCCCTAGGATCCTATATGAACTCTTTAATTAACACTGCCAGCACAAGTACTTGCACTTTCTGGCAAGTAAATTACATTTAAAATATTGTAAGCATAGTTTCTAAGAACAGTTCTTTGCCCAGTTGCCATTTGCTGCATCAGTAATTATTCAGCTTAGATCTGGACATAACTGATTTTCTGCAATGTGTAAGTGATTTTCTGTATTTTCTAATTATTATTTGCAGTTGCTGACTAGAGAAACGTATTAAGGAAACATCCTAAATGCTGCTTAGTGCTCAGATCTTATTTAATGTGTGCATTAAGGACTTACAGACTCACACATGTAACTTGCTATAGAGTTGTACCATTCTTTCCTATCCCAGGTTCTAGTGGTATTTGACCCTTCTCTAGCTTTTATATTTCATTTTAATTCTCTAGCTGCAGCTAAAGGAAATTCTTCAGAAAAATGAACATGCCCAACCCTTCTCCAAGTTTCTTAATTTATTTGTTAAGAATTATATAAAATAAAGCAGAGATCAGTAAACTTAGAAAGGAAAAACTTAAAAGTCCAGCTCCAAAAAGCTTTTTCCACTTCACGTGTTTAGGTTTGGTTTGGTTTTGGTTTGGTTTGGTTTGGTTTGGTGGGGTTTTTTTTACAGAAAGAGACTGCAAAGTCAGACAGACAGGGTGGTATTTGCATTGAGCATAAAATCTGCTGGTTTAGTTTTTAGAGAAGACATGTAAGGCTCATTCTGGAATTCATCCTGGCCATTCCACATGGCCTGTACAGAGAGGAACCATCTACCCACAGACCTGATACGTGCCAAAATACAAGTACTCAGCTCCCCTAAGCATCACACATACTAAGAAGCTCACTGCAAAAAATTTAATTGTACAAACTTGAACAACAATGAAGATCCATTTATTGCCATGGTTAAAAATTACAGATCATTATTTTTAAAAATAATTAATTTTATTACAAGACTTATTTCATCAATTCCAGTTTTAGACACAAACTCATTCTGATGACAGGTTGTTTTTTATCTCACTAAGCTAATTCAGCGTCCTATGAATAAGTTAATTTAAAATTTTACAAGCTTTAATTTTAATCACAATTTAAAGCTCAAGTTGTTAAGTGTTCTACATTTCTCAAAACTACTGATTGAACTTTCATCTTTAAAAGTCTTGCTTCATTCCTAGTTTTATTTTTCCTATTTTTAATTATAATGTCCTAGAATCCTGGAATGGTTGGAGTGGTAAGGGACCTTAAAGTTCATCTCATTCCACCCCGTGCCAGGAGCAGGGGCACTTTCCACTATGCTCCAACCTGGCCTTGAACATTTCCAGGGATGGGCCAGCTACAGCTTCTCTGGGCAACCTGTGCCAGGGCCTCCCCACCCTCACAGGGAAGAATTTCTTCCTTACATCTAACCTAAGTCTCTCCTCTTTTAATTTAAAACTGTTCCCCCTGGTCTTTTAACTACCTGTCTGTGTAAAAAGTTGTTCCTCCCTATTTTATGTTTATAATTTCAAGCAGGAAACAGCACAGTAAATACAGGCTGAATTGAACCTGCAGATAACGGTCTCCAAAAAATGCCTGAGAATTCCCTGTAAAATCCTCTTTCAAATACAATTATGTGTGTGTTTATGTCCACAGTGTTACTTGTACAAGTGTCTATTACAGAACTGCCTTTGCTCTAGTGTCCTCAGGTGGATCTGAACGAGGTGCCAAATCCCAAGTGTTTGTATACATCGCTGGATAAAGCTCCCTGCTTGAAAGAGAAAGTAATTTTCAAACTTAATAATAAATATTTCTGTTTAGGCAAGAACACGGAAAGCCGAGGTGTGTGTTCTGACAGACACACTGTATCAGGCTGGGAAAGAAACAATCAAAACCAACACTGCAAAGTAAGTCCACAGTGACCCGGAGAAGGGGCAAACAGGGCAGGAGGCGGAGAGGGGACGCGTGTTTGTGACCCCGGTTATCCTCTCCGGAACAGGGACAGCTCCACAGCGGAGTATTGGGAGGCGGATCGAGCTTCTCCTTCCTGCTCAGTTCACCCCGCCTCGCCTTTCACTTGNCTGCCGCTCCCGCTCCGCCATGTCCCCGCAGCCGCCGCCCGCCTCCCGCATCGCGCCCCGCGCCGCCTCCCGCCGCACCGCCGGCACCGCCGCCGAGCTCCGGCACGGGGGACGCTATTGCCGGTGACAACCCGGCCCCCACAGCCGGTTCCGGGGCGCGGCCGCTGCCCGGGGACGGGCGGGACGGGGCAGGCCCGGGGAGATGGGGTTTAATGGACGTAGGAACGCGTTGTACGCTGCTCTGCTGGTTGTTTTTGCGGGCTCTCGATTTATGATGAGAGTGAATTATGGGAACGTCGAGTGTTAAGTGTTGGGAGTGATCTTAAAGATCATCTCGTTCCTGCCNGCTGCTCTGCTGGTTGTTTTTGCGGGCTCTCGATTTATGATGAGAGTGAATTATGGGAACGTCGAGTGTTAAGTGTTGGGAGTGATCTTAAAGATCATCCCGTTCCTGCCCCCTGCCTTGGGCAGGGACACTTGACTAGACCGGGTTATTTAGAGGCCACATCCAGCCTGGCACTGGACACTTCCAGGGATATTTCCAGGCCATATTTCTGGCTCACTGAGTGTCTGTGGTAATTTAATTAAGATAAATTTTATGCAGTGGTTTTACCCAATGAGAGAAGAACTTTGTGATAACCGCTGTTATGCAAAAACCTGCTGCTGAAGAGGCTAAATAGAGGGATTCAGAAAAACTGCATTTGCCTGCTAACTGCATGAGGAGGTACTGAAGACATTTTTAATAATATTATGATTTGGGTTGGGAAGGAACATAGCACTCATCCAGTTTCAACCCTCTGCTATGGGCAGAGACACTTTCCACCAGACCAAGCCCTAAGCTCCAAGCACCATCCAGCCTGGCCTTGAACACTTCCAGGGATGGAGCATCCTCTTATTCTGCATAGGAAACTCTCGTCATCTTTGTGTGTTCTCAGCAGAATCCCTAAAAAACATAGGTAAAATAAATATCACTATATATCTGCAAAGCAATTGGGAACATTATAGGTAATTCCTGCCATTTGCATGGTTTGGTTTGAAAAGCTGTTTTTTGTTATTGTGGATTTGTCCTAAACCAAATTATGGAGCAGCCAGTAAAAACCACTATAAAAAGTCAAAATAATAATTTCAAACTCCACTCAGACTTTTGTATTCCAGCTTGCTCTGTGCAGCCATGGCAGTATGCCAAGGAATTCTGCAGTAGTCAGGCTCCAGTGTACCTGTTTGCTTCCTCTATGCAGTCAGAGAGATTACATTTACAAAGTAAATTTACATTATAATTACAAAGAAACTGAAACAGTCCAGTTCTGCCCCAGTTCACAGCATTAGCGCCCTGCCTTCCATTCTCAAACCCAGACTGCAGGATATTGACTGAAAATTCATACCATAACTTCTGTTATGTTCATTTCAATCACACTGTTCCAACCATTCCATTGGGTTCTTAAATCATTACAGAACTGCAAAGCTTGAAAGAAGTTTGTGCTGCCTCACAATGCTGCATTAGGGAGAGATTTCCAAAAAGAAACTGCTCAGGTAACAACTGGTGCTTGCATGAAGCCCTCAGTGATGCTGAACAAAGTTGCTGTCAGTCTAAGTAGGTTTTACAGGATCATTGGCTTCAAGCTTTAAAAAATATATATATATATATAATTAAAATTTTAATTGTATGTACTTAGGACATTCAAAATGATGTTGAGTAACTGGGAAATGGTTGACAATTGCTATGTGAAATTCAGTATACATTGAGTACAAAGTCCCATCTAGAAAGGAAAACAAAATGGGCTGGTTCCAAGGTCAAAGAGTAAGATTTGTGATACATATGCAGGACTTCTATTCCCCTTCAGCCTGTCAAGCATGGGGACAGGCTTTCCAGGGAAGTGTGGAGTCATCATCTTTGGACATGTTCAAAAAACTGTGTGGATATGGCACTTGAGGACATTGTTTATTGGTGAGTGTGGCAATGGTTGGACAGGATGATCTCAGAGGTCTTTTCCAACCATAATGATCCTACAATTCCCTGAATTCCTATGGGAACATGCCCAGCTGGAGGCACTCAGGACCGAGACTCGGTATGGCACATCAGGAGTGGTTTGGGTGACCATGACACTACTTCACGCCCGTGTCCCCGGCCTCCAGCCGTGACCAGCAAGGCCATTAGCATTGTGTGTCTGGGCTGTGTCCCTGCGCTCTGGCACCGCACTGGGCTGGACTCTGTCTGTCGTGACAGGCCACCGTCTGCAGTGACACCACAGGGAGCTGGGCAATATCTGTCATGACACCTCACTGGGCTGGCCATGGTTTGCCATGACACCTCGCTGGGCTGGAGTGAGACACCTCACTGTGTCTGTGTGGCACCCGCTGCCCCTCACGCGGAGCCTCCCGGTGGTTCCGCGCTCCGGGATCTGCCGGGACCCGTCGTTGGTGCCCGCGGGCCCCGCGGCTCCGTGAGGGAGCGGGCACGGCGGGCTCGGCCCGCGCGGTGCATTGTGGGCAGGGCCAGCCGCCGCCGCCATTTTGTCTCTGTCAGGCGCGGCGCGGGCGGTCGGGGCGAGGCGGCCGAGCTGGTGTCTGGCGAGGGGGATTCGGCCCGCAGCTCACGATGATATCGGCCGCCCAGCTCCTCGATGAGCTCATGGGCCGGGACAGGAACCTGGCCCCGGATGAAAAGCGCAGCAACGTGCGGTGGGACCACGAGAGCGTGAGTGCAGCGGGGCCGCCTCTCTCCTCCCTCCTTCGCTGCTCTTGCACGCTGCGCGGGGCCGGGGGTTTGCCGGAGCGACATGGGCGGCTTCTCTCGGCCGGAGACAGCTGAGGGGAGGGGGGAGGAGGGAAGGGGTGAGGTGCCGGCCAGAGCGGGGTTCCGCGTGGTCTGTCGGGGTGCGGGTTGGGCCCTGCGTGCCGGGCCCTGCATGGCGGCCTGGGGGGCCGGGCCCGGCCGTGCGCGGGAACGGAGCTGAGTCCTCAGCGAAGAGGAGTGGGGAGATCCCGGCACAACCGAGCTCTTGTTGGGCTGCAGGAGGGAGAGCCCCGGCGTTTGGGTGTCTGCTGGGGAAGGCTGTGCCTGCCGGAGCCGCCGTTAACGGGACCGGGGGATTCCAGACGGCTGGCGGTGGCGGAGGCCTCCCGTAGGGAAACACCAAAATAAGGCGGCGGGGCGGTTAGAGGAATTCAGCACTTCTGAATAGAAGCTGCTGACCTGCACGAAGGGAGATAAGGCAGATGTTCTAGTTTGGGAGATCTCTGGATCTCTTCCTGGGGCTGGTGTTGTGGGAGGAGAAAGAAGGGCACGCGCGTACCGGCTTTAATGTCTGGAGGTTGTACTACAAGGAAAAAACATGAGACATTGGAAAGTGAGGGTTTGGTTGAGAAAAGCTTGATTCTTTCCGTATTTCCTCACTTAGAGGAATCTGCTTGGTAGGGGGGGACGGACACTAACCTAAACAAGATTGTTGTTTACCAGTACTTAAGTACTTTCGTTAATGTGGTGTTCATACATTTTCTGCAGTGAGTACCCCAAACAAGACAGTGTTATTATTATTGTTGTTGTTATTGTTATTATTAATTGGGATTTCTCCATTGCTTGAGCTTTAATGGATGATGAGTTAGTTTTGGTCATCATAGTTGAATTGTAAAGTTACTTCAGGAAAACTCAGTGGTACCTACAGAGTTGCTATAGCTGCTGCTTTGGGAGAGATGAACATTGCTGAATTTTTAAATTTTGTTTTCTCCTGTTCATGATACCTTTTTTTAGTTATGGCATATGTTGAAAGAAAGTGTCACAGTTACAATAGTTTATCACTTAAGTGATAGGAATTTCTGTGCTTTAGGCAGCACAAAGCATTTAGCTCCTTCTCCCTTAGCATTTGCTTGGGATGTTGTTTATTTGGGAGGAAGGAGGAATGCTTGAGTTTGGCTGTGCTAAATTGCATTTAATCAGACACGATTTTATGGTTTTTATATGGGATTTAGGTCATTATAAAGGAGGATGATACTTGTTGAATTTGTTTGAGTTGGTTGGATTTGCATTCTCTAGGGACCAATACCTGTCTTACCTTAGATTTTTACCTTAGATGCGAAGAACCATTCCCTCCATTGAAAAACACTGCTCTAGAGGTAAACAGTGCATGTCAGGAAGAAATTGCGAGTTCAGGAAGTTTTCATGACCTTGTTTGTGTGTTTCTAGACTTACTTTGTTAAAAAAATATTTCAGCTAGGTCATCAGTTAGATATTTTCCTTTGATTGTGAATTTAAAATAAGGAGGAGTTAGATTAAATATAAGAAATACAAGGTGAATGACTTGAACCATGATGTCCAGGTAGAACAGATAAGGGGATTGGTTTGGCTTGGTTTATTCATTAAGGTGGGAAAGGCTTCTTTTCTTGGTTGGTTTTTGTTTTTCCCATCATTCACGTTAAATAAGTGAATGATTATTTTATTCATCTTCAAATGAGCAAATCACAGAATATTTTCAGTTTTTCTTTTCTCTCACAAGTTTAGGCTGAAGAGTTTGACTATAACTAAAGGACTCCATCTCTAAGCTGTTCCGTTTTGTTGTTTTAGAAGCAGGGTCTTGTTTCTCTTCCGAGTCTGCTGGCAGTTCAGAAAGTGAGAGCTGTCCTGTGTCAGAGTGGGAAAGTTACAGGCTTAGGGTTGAGCCTTCAGTCCTACAGGGTCTGCTGCTGTTTGCTCTGCTTCTGCTTTTATTTAGGATTAAATCCAACCTTTCTGCAAGGAATGTTTTCCTGGGTTCCTGTAGTCAATCGATGAATTCATAAAACCCAATAATTGCTGTTAAACACAGTCTCAGTTTGACTTTCTTTGTTACCTAAAGATTAAATTTGCAATGCTGACATATTTTACAAGACAGGAAATGCAGATAAGGTTCAAGTGGTAACATATAATTCCTCTGCCTGCTGTCCTGCTTTTCAAGTGAAATACATGTGCTGATGTCATTTCTTTTGGGATTTGACAGAGATCAGCATGCAACCTGCTCAATGCCAGCATGTTGTATGGATCCCAAAGTGTAGGCTTTTGTCACATCTCATCAGTTTTGAACATGGAAGGTTATCACAAGAAACTCATCTGTATTTTGCTTATCGTTTGGAGATTGCATCCAGTGTCTGTCAGAAACTGGAAGGTGCAGTGAAATACAGGATGGCAGTGGAAAGTGTGGAAGCAGAGGGTGTGGTAGCTCAGTGTGTGATTTATTTGCATTGCCAATGAAACATGTTGATCGTATATTATAAAAGCTTTTGTAGAGCTGAAGTTCTTACTTCAAAACTTTGACATGATGAAAGCCTTTAATCTTTAAAAATTGGAATCCCACTTGTGGTATATTTCAGTGTGATGGCATGTCCTTAGGTGATCAGTCCTGGTTTTGGCAAAAAGAAAAAGGCTCTGTTTTGTGTGCAGGAAGAAATTATTAATATCATATATTTTAGTCTTTCTGCTTACTATCATATATCTGTAGACAAAGTATATTTCTTTATTGATTTACACCTTCCCACTTTAATATTCCCCCTGTACAGAGCAAGTTCTTACAGAAATAGCAATTGCATGAGAGTTCTGAGGCTGTGCTGCAGCACAAGACAGCCCAGCATGAGCTGCTTCTGCTCCTGGAAGGTTTGAAATTTTGATGCTCCTTCAAGGCAAACTCACGGTTTTCAGGAAATGGAGAGGGATGAAGAGCTGTTAGAGACAAATAGCTGTGAGCAATCATCTGTGATAATGCAGTTTCTCAAAATGTAGGTTTGCATTCAGAGTATGGTGGGATGGTTTTAGCTATTCATGATGTGTTGTGCTTTTACTTTTATAATGCCAGTGTCCTAAATTGCTTTGTATCTAGGTAGAATTTAAGGACTTCATCTCCCAGGGGATGGAGGGAGAGGACTTAACCTTCCATTACTAATATTCTTCCAAAACCAAGTAACATTTATCTTTAAGAGTGGGTTCCAGAGAAGGGCTGATGTTTGTTTGGGTTTGAGTGGGCGGGCACTGCTCTTAAAATGTCTGCTGCATGTGAGCTTTAATGGATTCAAAGAACTCAGCTATGAGGAGGAATTTACTAGTTTTTGATGTGTGAACCGCAGTCTGCTGGATTTTATTCTCAGCCTTTTTACTAGGAATTGTCTCCCTAAAGGCATTTGCTTTTGTAATTGTTTATTACTGTTAGAGAGATACTTCTCCACCAGTAAATAAATTTCTTGCAGAAGAGAAACATGTTAACATAGAAGCATTAACTATATAGAGCTGTCAGTAGCTTCTTTATATGGAAAGCTTTGAACTGCTTCCCAAACTCCAACTGAGCTTGTTATTCTTGCTGTTAACTTAGCTGACTTGGATGTAAAGGATGCTTTCCCACCTCCAAGAGCTTTCAGGGATTAGTGAATTTGTGATGAAAAAGTGGAAAGTTCCAAGCATCCCTGTTGGTTGTAGTGTCTTATCAAAATGTGAGCACTCAGGGGCTTTGAGACCCAAGCTGTGGCTTATCCTGCAGCAGCAGTGTGACAGTGACACTTCTCTGTTGCACCTTCTGGCTAGCAGAGTTGTCAGAATTCTTCTGCAGAAAGGAGTAAATGCTCATTACCTGCATAGGGAGTTATGCCTTCCAAACTGCCTGCTATGGAATGTGTTTCCATCTTGCCTGTGATGAGTGCAGCAGCCTGACAAGCTGTGGATGGGTGGTGCCAGGTGAAGCTCATCAGTCCCCTCTCCTTCAGTCCTGTCATGGTTCTGTGGTGCTTGAGCCATTCCTTGGTCCTTACTGGTCCCTCTCACCGTTGATCACTTAGAATTGATTGGAAGTGCAGTTGATGCTCAGTCTGGAAGGCAGATGTTGCTCAGTGAAGCTGAGCTGGAGTGATTTCTGCAGGTTTCCAGCAGTTTGTGTTTTCCTGTTGAGGAGCACAATGAAATAGGTATGAGAGGGGGAAAAATCTCTTCAGCCACTGTCTGAACCACTCTGGAGTGAGTGTTTCTCTGCAGGCTGCTTCCTAGGAGAGAGTGTCAGGTAATTCACTGAGTGCCATCCTGGTGCTGGAATGGCAGCATCTAGAGCTGGTAAGGGAAAATTATGGCAGCTTTCTGGTGTGTGTGTGTGTGTTTTGTCGTTAGTTTGGGTTTGAGGTTTTTGTTTCCTATGGCTTGTGTTAGGGGTTTTAATATATAAATAATTAATACTGTGTATGGTGTGTTTAAACCTCATATTTTAGTACTGGTTGCTGCAATTTTTGGCTGTAATCATCAGTTCATAAAAAGAGGATTTTCCTGGTAGTGCTGTTTCATAATAATTGAAATTTCTGGTTTTCATTGAGGGTGTGTTTTTTGTTTTGTTTTGATCATGATACTTCTAATTACTTTTCCTTGGTTTCTTTTGTTACTTCTCGTTTCTAAACTGTTCCAGGCCAGTTTGCCTAATTTTTTGGTTGATAGACGGTATTCTTAAAAACCTCTTAACAGTATGGTATGGTCAGACTGTCATTACTGTGCTCTCTGTATCTAAGGAGATTGTCTAATCCATCTCTGAAATTTTTTGGGAAGTGGCTTTACACTGATCCTTATACCTGGATGTGAGTATGGGAAAATGGAAGAAGAGAATGTGTAGAGAAATTACATTTCAATGGACTAGTACAGAAATCCATCCCAGAAACTGCTCCTTTGAAGTAGTAAAACAAGGGATTTTGCAGATTTCAGAGAAGAGCAGATTCTGAAACCAGATTTTGTCCAGTAACTTTCTCCTTTCTTCTGAGAATAAAAAATAAACAAAAAAGGTCATTTCACATACTTTAACTATTCTTGGTAAATTGCTTCAGATGGGTACCAGTGTCCAAACTTGGATCATGGGAGAAGCATTCAAATTACATAACAAGAGATTTATTTGTTTGTTTGTGTTTCTTGTCAGTGGTTTGTTAACAGAAGGCCTGATTGTTTTTCTGAGTAATCTGTAAAGTAGTCAGCAGAGGTTTAACTTCCATAGCCTGACCTGCAGGCTGGCAGTTAGCTTGGAAAAATAAAACAGGCTGATCTCATTTGATCAGTGGGTACCACAGGCTTTTTAGTGAGGTGGTGATGTCTGGGGCCTCTCCTCACCCCTGTTTCTTCAAATACTTCAGCCTGTGTGTTGGGAGATAAGATCCTGCAGGTTTTTGTCCACAGGACGTGTGAGAGGATTAGAACTAGGCTGTAATGCATTCACAGTTATTAGGTTTGCCAAAAATTTGAAACTGGTGTAATGTAAAGGAGGTGCTGGAAGAACATCCAGGCTGGTTTTGGATTTACACCTTAATTAATGGCAGTCACATCTGTGGGAAGGGTCTAGTGAAAAGTTACTTATCTAAGATGGTTTATGGAGTTAGATAAAAGTATTTCTGATTGTGCCCTTTTGGCTGTTTTGGTGGATAGACAGGAGATGTTTCTGTGTTATGAACTTCAGGAACTGATTTACTTGACTAGCTCAGCCCATGCTCATGGGTGAGGATGAATAATCTTTTTAACAACAAAAAAAAAAAAGCTGGTTTTATCCCAACAAATGTCAAGTATTTACTGACTATAGTAACAGGTTTGTGGGTTTTTGAACTTTCTGGTGGTCTCTTTCTGTTATCAGAAAAAGCACCTGACTCAATAATGTAAAACCAGACTGTGCAGAAACAAACCAAACCCTTTCGAGTTGGCAAGAAACCAGGTTAAAATTTATGTCTTCTCTGCTTGAAGAGCTATAGCTCTAAGAATAATGTCTTGTTGCCTTCATTCTTAAAGTAGGGAGTTGTAAAAGCATTGAAGTGGGAAAGCTTTTGGATAATTCTCAGCCTTTTAATTGCCATCATAATCCTTGGGGCAGTAGCTGATGTTTTAGTGCGGGTGGCTCTGGTTCTCCAGGCCTGTGGGTCTGTGGAAGGGAAGGCTGAACACAAACTTGTTCCATGGCAATTGTTCTCACCTCTTGTGGCTTTTCACCGTTAAGAATTCCACTGAAACTTACTAAATTGTCCAAACTGATTTCATTCCTTTCCATTGGAAATACTGAATATTTGTATTTATAAATTGATGACACTTTCCTCTAATCTTAAATATTTGGTGGTAAAATTAAGAACTATTGCCATTGCAAGGAAAAGTGAAATTTTTGGTGTTCTGTCATCAAGATGCATCTTGTAGCACTTACTGCTGCCAAGAAATATAAAGACCGAGGGTGTGTGAAATTTTCAGAAATTTTACTATGTTCAAAGGAATCTTTGACACTCTGTTTTAGAAATAAAAGGGATTACATAAAATTTTCAATTCAAGAGGCAAAAAATGATGCTCCTATTTCTTTCTTCTCTGTCAGGTTTGCAAATACTACCTTTGTGGCTTTTGCCCGGCTGAATTATTTACAAATACCCGTTCTGATTTAGGTAAGTTTATAAGTCATGACATTTTTTATTCACTTAAAAGTAATTACAGTTGAGCTTTTGTTTGCACTGAGCTTTTGTTTGCAAACTATGTTTTTACTGTTAATTGCTCTGTCAAAACACTTCGAATTTTTTTTATCTTTTCATTTCAAGGGATGCCAGTGATACAGTGTGCTAAAAGTAATATTTATTTCAGGTCCTAATTTGTCTAAGTGAAAAAAGTTCTTAAAATTTTTTTCTTACTGTGTAAGCTAAACAACTGTGTGAGAGGTGCTTTTCTCCTGCTCAAGTCTCAGTTTCTAGTTTGGTTTATTCTGCCTGGGCAGGGTTTTAACCTGTTTTTATGTGAGTATCCATTACTGAGCTGCTTTACTTTAGAGACTTGCTTACTGTAATAGATATTTCTGAGGACCAGCTCTAAATTATTGGTAGTTGATGGCACATATAGCATGTAGTTTGGAGATGGTAACTTAGAAAAACCAGACTTCTGGTCTTAGTGTTAATTTCTAAGTCTGTTGAAGAGTTTGAGAGTCTGGGGAAGGTGAGGAATTTTAACACAGCCACCTTCATGAACTCAGGGCACATACCTCCTGATTTACTCCTAATATCTGTGTTTTAAGTAGCCAGTCTTGCAGAGAAATGGAAATTAGAAAGTGCCTGATGAAAATTACCCTTCATAAGTATTTTTTTCTTTTCATTGTTTGTTTGTATTTACTGATGTAAAGTTTGATCTGGAAATTCTATTTTAATGAAGACTTCATATGTAGAGTCTCTTTTTATTTTATAATTACTAAATGATTTTGGCATTCTTTAATGTATCTTTCAAGCTCCAAGCAAAGGAAGCAGAAAGGCAGAAGGATTAAAGTCCTTGTAAAATGTTCATAGCCCTGTTCTGTTGTGGTGCATAAACAAATGCTGGTGAAATATGAATGCAACATTTAGGAATGCAAACTTAAGCTTTTTGTGTTGTCTTTTTAGGTCCTTGTGAAAAAATTCACGATGAAAATCTACGCAAACAGTAAGTTTGATATGTTTGTTTGATATGTTAAAGCAGATAGAGTTTCTGGTATCTTTGAAATTTGTTAATAGCAACCCAAACATTATAAATTCCTTTTTTTTTTTTATTTGCTTAAATTTATTTAAATAAAAATGTACTTATTGAAGTACATCATATATTGAAGTATATCCTACTGTGAGCAGGAATTTATAATACTGAGTGTCTTGCTGCTTAGTTTCCATGTGTTAGGGATTGATGTGAGCTCCTGTTGTAAAATGTGCTCTCAGGTATGAGAAGAGCTCTCGGTTCATGAAGGTGGGCTATGAGCGAGACTTCCTGCGCTACTTGCAGAGCTTGCTTGCAGAGGTGGAGCGCAGGATCCGCAGGGGCCACGCTCGTTTGGCACTGTCACAGAACCAGCAGTCTTCTGGGGTGAGTCTGCAAGAGCCATTGAGGCAGCTTTTCCTGTGCACAGCGTCTGCAGGGTCTTGTATATTCAGGCAGAACTTACTGTTATCCAGAACATTCATGATCAGTAAGAGTTTTCATCTGTTAGCCAGCAGATCTGGCACTAATGCATGAGTCAAGTGACTCCACAGTCACTGTTCTCACCATCTCATTTCCTCAGAATGAGTATCTGTTCTCTACCTGTCAGGTGTTGCCTTTATCCTGACAACCTCCATTTACTTCCACTAGTTGCACATTTTCCCCTCCCTGCACTAGCAAGCTGTATCTTGTCCCCTAATGGATTTGGAGCAGTGGCTGTGGCCTGTGCTCTGTGAGTTCTCTTATTCCAGAGCCTTGCCTTGTGCTGCCCCTTAGAACTTCAGTGTTCTCTACAAAGTCCAGTTGCTTCAGAAGGAGCTGGGGTCAGTATCCAGTTGAGAGATCCCACTTGTGGAACAGAGGTGGGAGGGTGGCAGTAAGTCTATTCTGGCAGCCTGCAGAGAGGACACTACTAACAAAGTGTAGAAGTGAGATGCTTTTCACATTTTATGCTCAGAATTTGAAATTCAAAGCCCACAGAACTTCTAAGTCATACTTGAATGTCTGCAAAGATATGTAATAGCTGCATGGGAGTGTCAGAGTTTAAAGTTAGGACTTTGAATGCAGTTTTCTTACCTTTTATGGGCCAAGACCTTGAACATTTTTGTTGATTTGGGAGGAATTAGTGTGACTAGACTTAACAAGAATGGAGTAAATTGTGTCGAGAAGTGTTTTATATTAGACTAGACTATTATTAGTAGCTTTTAGTGGGAGAACAGGCCAGGGGGAGGTTATTCCCAAGGCATCTCTGGAATATGAGAAGACATACATTTGTGTGTTAAGCTATTTTAACAAAAGAAGGAAAAAAAAAACAGCAAGGAAATAAAAAAAGCCCCAACTCCCTCTTGTACTTTTTGCAGGGAGCAGGACCTACCGGTAAAAATGAGGAGAAGATTCAGGTGTTAACTGACAAAATTGATGTACTGCTTCAACAGGTGAGGGGTTTTTTAACCTCCATAAGAGAGATCTCTTGCTTTTGTTACTTGATCAAAAATTGAACTTTAATTTTTTTATTGCCTTATAGATTGAAGAACTAGGCTCAGAAGGAAAGGTAGAAGAAGCACAAGGAATGATGAAACTTGTTGAACAGTTAAAGGAAGAGAGAGAACTGCTGAGGTCTACGACTTCAGTAAGTAATGTGTTCATAGTTCTGTGAGACATATCAAAATGTGGTGCACAGTACATTCTGAATAACCTTGTCTTTGCATTGAAGGCATGCAAGGTCTGTGCAGAATTTATTACATAATAACAGGACGTTTGGCTGTGTTAATCCAGTGTGTTGATTAGGCATTCTACCTTGAGAGTGGCCTTCCTACACACAAATTATGAAATTATTCACCCAGCAGTCCTGCAGCAGAGCTTGCACCTTCCTCTATTTGAGGTCTCAGTTAAACTTTGCCCTGCAGCCTCTGCAGGATAATTCTGCTGAACTACCAGTGTGACTGTTACAGAAAGGCCTTGAGTCAGGGCTGTGACTGGAGACAGGCATCTGTCTGACTCTGAGAGCTACAGAAGTCAGAGGGAGTGTGTTAAGTATCAAGTTCCTGTTAATAAAAAGCAGCTTAAGTTTAAAGATTTTACTTTGGTGTTTAATGAAATGCTGAAATTGAGATTCTTGTTTTATTTTTTAAGAGCTCTTTAATGTTGCACACAGCATGTTTATGTCCATACTGTATGATTCATGAACATTGCAGAGCAATAATCACCTGGGTTTATGTTGAAATTTCAGTGTACTTCTCATATGTCTGTTGAAACAGTGGTTTAATTTGACCACCATACTTTTAACTAGAAGCCAGTATTTCTTGTTTTTCTTCATGGGGTATTCTAGCCTTTTGATTCCTTGAAGTATATTCCATGGTAGTTCTGCAACTCCTGACATTTCAGCTGATGCTGAAGAAATCTTAAAACTGAAAAAGAAAGCTTTAAAAGAAAAACTTAAAACTTTAGTTTTTCTGATATTGCAAGGAATTTGCAGATGACTGTGTACATGTTAATGCAGTGAGTAATAGTTCTGTGGTTTCTCATGGACTCCTTCCATGTGGGAATGGGCATAGGTTGACCTCTTTTCTCCCTGTTTACTGTGATGGGATGCAAAAGATAAAACAGGCAGGTGTGATTTCAGCTTTCAGCAGAGCCTGGGATTTGACAACAGTAACATAGAGTTCTAAACCTCTTCACTGACAAAACTTTTCTTTTGCCTTATCAAATATTCTTCTTTTCCAGACAATTGAGAGCTTTGCAGCCCAGGAAAAACAAATGGAAGTTTGTGAAGTTTGTGGAGCCTTTTTAATTGTAGGAGATGCACAGTCCAGGGTAGATGACCACTTGATGGGAAAGCAGCACATGGGTTACGCCAAGATAAAAGCTACTGTAGAAGATTTAAAAGTAAGTATTTCCTCCAGTTACTGAAATAAAAAATGCTTGGAGGCTTCCTAACATACGTGAAAGGCTGTCCAGTGGATATTCTCAAGAAATGGAATCCTGCAGTGTGCTTTCGCTGATGTAATTTGTTGTGACATTAGATACAAGCAAAGATGTCGATTCAGGTGGGAATTTTTATGGCCTTTTTAAAGAAATGTACTGTGGCATCTGTTTTTGTGAGATTGACAAGCAAAAAAAAAAAAGTTCTGCAAGACAAAGGATTTTTGTTTCAGGGATTTTAGGAAACACCGTCCTTTGTTTGTAAAATAACACTGAACTACCTTAAAAGTTAAGGCTTTTACGTCCTCAAAATCTATAAGGTTAAGTATCTTGAGTAATGTTCATTTCTTCCTGTCAACTTTTTTTTTAAGGAAAAGTTACGAAAAAGAACAGAAGAGCCCGACCGTGATGAAAGGTTGAAAAAAGAGAAGCTAGAACGGGAAGAGAGAGAGAAAGAGAGGGAGCGGGAAAGGGAAGAGCGGGAAAGGAAGAGACGGCGTGAGGAGGAAGAAAAGGAAAAGGAGAGGGCTCGTGACAGGGAGAGACGTAAAAGGAGCCGCTCACGGAGCAGGCATTCCAGCAGGACCTCTGACAGGAGGTGCAGCCGCTCACGAGACCACAAAAGGTCAAGAAGCAGAGAGAGGAGGCGAAGCAGGTACGTGTGTGTGTCCGTGTGTCTCTTAAGTATTTTCATGTAATTTTCCAAAAGGTAAAAATCCTGTGGGGGCTTGATCTGTCAGCCTGTGTCACATCACTGATTTGGTAGCTTCACTTAGGTCTTGCTTCTTAAGTGAAGATTCACATTATTGGTTCTAAGGATAAGCAGATTTTTGCTGAGTGTCGCTGTCTTTTCTCCATTTTTGGAAGATGACACCATAGTGGTGGAAGTGGCTTTATGAGGGAGCTTTCAGCAGACTTTCAGCTTTTCAGCAGAGTGCTCCCAAAAAATAGCATCTTGTTCTTCTTCAGTTGATCTTTATTTCATGGTGATAGATACTTTTAGGCTGTGTAGTTAAGTGTTTCAGTAAATGAAGAGGGCAGTATGAAACCAGGTCTTATGTACTGGGAAATATTTATATACAAAATGTTAAGATTTGGTTTCTGTAGATAATCACTGTATTTAGAAGTGCTACTGTTTTATTGTTTTATATTCTGAGTTAGAAAATAGCAGCTGAGACTTACATTTTTGAAATTCTCTCTGAATGTTAAGGAGTCGTGACCGGAGGAGAAGCAGAAGCCATGATAGATCAGAAAGGAAACACAGGTCTCGTAGTAGGGACAGGAGACGGTCAAAGAGCCGGGATCGGAAATCCTACAAGCACAGAAGCAAGAGCAGAGAGAGAGAACAAGACAGGAAGTCAAAAGAAAAAGGTATGTTTGTATAAAGACTGAGTTCTTAGCAAGTTCTGAAACTAATCTTTTCTTAGAATCTCAAAGCTGATAGCCTTTCAGTGAGTGACTGAAAGTTCTCAGTACAAATCAGACCTGGTTCTGAAAGCTGTGTGTGTTGCTGTAAGCAATTTGAAGCATTTTGTTCTTTCCAGTTACCCTTACTGCACGTGTGTGCATACCTACATCCCAGTGTCCTTCTCTTACCTGTTGCACTTTTTCTGCAGATGAGGTGTGCAGGGATTTATATATATTTTAAGACCTGTTTACCTTTAGAAAAAAACATAAGCCTGTAATCATCATTTCCTAAGAGTGAATGTCTTATGTTCCTACTCTTGGTGGATATTTGTAATTCCCCTTTGCAGGTCCATGTTTTGTGGTTGGTTGGTGCCTGGCTTCTCACCTGTACCATCTATTACTTCTCAACACTATCATGTTTCCTTTATTATCCTTTTAACAGTGCTTTTAAGTTTTTTGGGGTTTTTCCCTGATATATAAGTGCAGTCCAAGATAAATATTGCAAAATCTCTGTGATGCTCTAAATGACAATTTATGCCTTCTCCCCCGTCTCCTACTCTTCCCCCCCACTTTTCTCCCCTTTTTTTTGATTTGGTTTTTTTGTTTGTTTAAACAAAGTGAGTTTTGCTTTGTCAGTATTCAGGTGAGTCTCAACAGAAAGCTGTATTAGTCCTTGGAAGGGTTTTGTAGCTGTACATGCCATGTTCCACAGCATTCATGGTGTCTCACTGCTTCACCAGAGGCTGGAGTTTAGAAGCTTTACTTTAAGTAGGATTACAAAGAGCTGCAGTGAGAACACTGTAGATTCACATTTTGTGAGAAGATACTAATTCACTATTACTGCTAAATTTCCCCCTTTAAAAGTCTTTTGGAACTTCTGTAGGAACGTAATACTTCTGGCTCTGGTGGGGAGCTGACTAATGGCCAGTCCGAAACAGCCACCCCATTTCATGGGCTGATCATCAGTAATGGATGAAACAATTGTGTTTCTAAGGTACTTTTGGAGGTTCTCTGGAATGAAAGGTGCTCTGTGCATGTGTCTGGGTTGCATAGGCCTGTCTGCTTGACCCTTCTGCGTATTTATCCAGTGGATTGGTTGCCAAAATGTTGGTAATGCTTCATGTACTTCTCTTCCCTGACTACCTTGGACTGTTTCAATTATTCTGGTTTATTCTGTGGGGGCACCTTTAGTATTGATTCTTCTCTCATTTTCCTTTGCCATGTAAGAGAGTGGGTTTTGTTGCTTGCTCATTGGCAGTGGAAATGATGTGCAGGCTTTAAACTCGGATTCGGTGTTGTAGCCTATATCTGTCCATTTGTTACTATTCTTACCTGACGCTGTGCCTTTTTTGCCTGCTCTATGAACAGATTGCTGGTACTTGGTCAAGAATGTCCTGTTCTCCTAAATGTGTGTATCTATGCATATGAATAACTGTTTTCTCATTTATTCAAATATGGTCTGGTTTTGAGCTTTTCAGTTCTTTCCTTAATCCTCCCATAAATAGAGGAGCTAGTGGACTTTCTTCAGCATCTCAAGTATTTTTAGTTTTAACTTGACTGATTTCCTTGCTGGCTGTTTTATTTGCTGCTTGCTACTTTCTTCCACCAGAGATGAGAGCAGTGAGGTGATGCTATGAGCTGCAATGAAAATCCCACCTGGGAAAATGAATTACTTTTTTTTGACTGTGCCATCCTAACATTTGTAAAAACACAAGTAGGCCTTAGAGTAGGACTGTAATGCTGAAGAAGTTTGTGAATTTCCCTTTGTTGGGAAAACCTTTTAACACAAAGAAATATAAAAGAAAAGAGGAGGAAGGGAAAAAATCAAACCCAGTAGTAGTTAATAAGGCAACATTGAATTTCTGTGGTGAAGCTGTAAGCACCATTGCATCCTCATATTTGCAATGTGGCTCTGTAGCTAGGTAGTTAAAAATAAAGTTTTAGAGATTAATATATTTGAAGTTTGTGGCTTTTGCACAATAATAACTTAAATCTTAACTTACTGTATTGGGAATTTTGGCTTCAGAATCTGCTTGTCTTCATAGCCACTACTGATCTGCAGTTGTAAAAGTAAGCAGCAAAGGCTGTAAGTACTCATGGTAGTGCCTTTCGTATGGAAATCTCAGGATGCATTATAAACATGAATATTAGCACCAAAACCACCAAGGAACAGTTGCCCAAAACTTGTGTACAGTTTCACGTTAAATTAGTGCCACACTTTGAAAATTCAGAAGTCCTGGCTTCTTGTTCACTAAGATACTGTAGACAATGGCAACCAAGGTTGTAAGAAAAAAGGATGTGTAAAAATGAGGGCACTTGATTTGTGACTCAGATTTCAGGGTCAGGGATACCTTTGCTAAAGCCATAAACACCAGCTGAGCATTAGCTTAATATAAACCAGGAGAGTACCTACTGTTGGAGTTAACAAACTTCAGAGCAGATGGAATAAATAGGGGGGTTAAATAAAAGAAAAATTATTTTCCAAGAACCTTCCTTTTACGAAGATTTAATACTGGAATGGGCCTCTAGACCACTTTGGCGTGGCTCTCTATCTTCCCTAATCTGGATTCTGATACTTATATAAAAATAATTATGATAATGTTTTAATGTTAGTGATTAAACCTCACCCAAACTGCCAGAACACCTCAGTAATACTGGATATTATATTTAATTTTCTGAACAGTAAAGCGATTCACTTTGTCGTGATAAGAATTCTCACAAAATACATCTCATTTGCCCACGCAAACTCAATCAGAAAAATGTGCATGTGTTCAATCAGGAAACAAAGTCAATATTATGTGATTATACCTAATAGGTCACAGCTGAAATAATAGTTTCAACAGCAGACTAATTTTATGTGCTTTCTCTCTTACTGATTAAAATACAGTGGAGGAACTTCTTGCAGATACTCTAGGGGTTGAAAAGTTATTGGGCAATTTGTTATTTGAATACACTTTTTCAGTTCTGCTGGCAAACTGGAGGTTTGCTATGGTAAACCTATTTTAATACTAAAACTTTTAGAACAGTTTGATCTTTCCTACCACAATTGATTAGTTTTTTTTAACCTTAAACAAAATGACCCTTCCTGACCACATTCAAGACACAAACAAGACAGAACAAAACCCTGCACACTGCACATCCATAGGGCTATTAAGATCTACCATATCTACATAGGACAGAAGATAAGATTATTGGACTGACTACTAGTCCTCTGCGGGGAAACAAGACTACTATTCCTCAGTGGATCCACGTGTGCACCGGAGATACCTTTAAGACACAAAAAGAAGACTTTTTAACAAGGTTAGTTAGAGTGCAATCTACCTGCGGAGTTGCCAAACCGAGGGCAGACAGACCCAAACTGACTTAGTCCTTCAGTGAGCTGGGTGACGTTGCCTTGTGCTTCCTCCAAGCACCCTGCACTGGATGTGCTGCTGCAGGTGAATCCTCACTACTGGTGCTCATTAGGCAGTTGCCCTCATTGCTCTGTGAGGGCTTTACCCTGTCCTTTGGTAGCGTGTGATAAAACAAAGAGGTTGGGATATCGCTGCTCTTTTAAAGCTTAATTTCTTGCTTTGTCTCCTGGAATATAAAAGTGTGTTATGCCAGTCTAGGTGATAATGTTATTTAAAATAGCTTTTTCAGAGTGTTCGATATGTGTGCTCCTGTGTTGGGGATATATCTGTCTATTTATATTATTTATTTGGATTGCCCGGATAGCAGGGAATAATCAGAAAAAAGAGCATGAATGTTGTTCTGTATGATGACATCTGAGAGGTTGGTTTTTTGGATTTTTTTTTTTTCTCTCCAGAGTGCCTTTACTGATCAAGAGTTGAATATTATGGTGTGAAATAATACAGCAGGAATTGGTATTTTTATTAAATTTGCAAATACAGAATTTACAGACGAGGCACGCAGCTCTAATACTGAATGTTTTTCTTCCCGTGGAAATATTTTTACTTCTGGCTTCCTTCCTTCTTTGAAGATTGAGTTGTTAGTGTAGCAAATGCTTCAGTGAGCTTCCCAATTCATGATGAAATTGTGGGCTCCCTCCCCCACAACTTGCTGTTTCTTTACCTTTCAAAAAAATGGCTTTTTATGTATCTTCCACAGTGTCTCCCCAAGCCCTTTTAATGAGTTGTTTATAAATGACTGCTGTTTTTATAAAATTGAAAATCAACAACGCTGACAAATATGCAGCTTCAAATATAATTCTATTTGTCACTGATCTCCACCTTCAAAGCTGTCAGTGCTTAATATTGTTTCCCAAAGTATTTGATAGTTTGAGATGGCTAGTTTTTAATTGGCAAGTATCAATTTCTTTGATTATGCAGTCAAACATTGTCCCACCACTCTTTTCTGATTCTCTTTCAAGAACCATAATTAATGAAAATTATAAACCAAAGCAAGCCATACACAATCAGAAATCAAAACTCAGGGACCAAAAGAGTCCCATAATAAGTAAGGAAGCCATGGACCATAATTACACATGTGCCTAACCTCTTTACCCCCAATTTGTTCATTTTGACAGAGTAGCTGCCTCTGTTAGGAGGTCTGACCTTTCTCCTCTTCCCCCACCCTGTACTGTCCCCTTCTACCTTTATTTTGTCCCCTCTCCATTCCAGCATGGTAGTCTGAAGCCTATTTCTGTAAGTTTTTGAGTATTACTGTTATTGCTATAGAAAGTAATTGTCCCATGTTGTATGCAATATATATCTCACATGTGCAATGTTTGTTTTTACTTTGAAATCCATGGTCAATGTCTTCTTTCATGGCAGAAAAGAGGGGATCTGATGATAAAAAAAGTAGTATGAAGTCCAGTAGTCGAGAAAAACAGAGTGAAGACACAAATACAGACTCGAAGGAGAGTGAGACTAAGAATGAGGTCAATGGGACCAATGAAGACATTAAATCTGAAGGTGACACTCAGTCCAATTAAAACTGATCTGATATGACCTCAGATCAGACAGAGGTAAGTGCATTATTTCAAACTTTGATTAGGGCTTTTTGTTACTGTTTAACAGTGCAGCGTAAGTATGCACAGATGAAGATGGAACTAAGTCAAGTAAGAAGACAAACTAAAGCACCTTCTGAAGGAAATGACAGTGTAGTCCTGCAAAACATTTTGAGGTACATTGTTTTGTCTCAGCTATTTTGTAGCAGACTCGTGCCCCCATTAGTGTGCCTCTTTGGGACATATTTGTAATATAGTCACCATAGAAAAATTAATTATCCTTTTTTATTTTTAGGGATTTTGTTATTGTTTTTTTTTTAAAAAGTTGAACTGGTTTTGTATTTAAGTCCATATTGTGTTGGTACATCCGGAGAAACTTTTGCTTAAATACTTTTAATATTTGAGGCACATGTTGGACTACTTTGTTTTCATATAAACTGCTAGTATTTCTTTGTCAAGGATGTTTCTAGTTTTTTTGCTTTATTGCCTTGCATTCTAATGCAGTTTGTTCTGTAACTCGAGAGCCAGTAGCATTGGATTGATGGAAGTGTAGGGTTTATGAATTATTGCAGCTGACTACCATACCTCACACAGCGTTGGTGTTGTGAGCGGCCCATGAAAAGCCAAATTAAAAATCAAGGATTCAGTCAAACTAAGCAGGTACTCATGCCAGGTACTCCTTTCTCTACCCACATCCATGTTTGAATGCTGTTGCCTGTAATCTTTAAGCTTACTGTTGTGTTTTTGATTTTGAAGCTAGTGAAAAGGACTTTTTTGTGTATTGTGTGAATACTGTAAATCTGATGTTAACAGAATGGAATTTTCTTTCAACTGTGTGTAGGGATGCAGTGCTGCCCAGAATTAGATATCTTTAAAGAGTTAAAAATGCAATAAACACTACATAATATTCGCCTTGTTACTTTCAATGCAATTCAAGTCTTTAAGAGGTATGTGCTTAATATTTCCTACTGTGTAGGAGACTTTGCAGTCAGCCATAGCACAGAACAGTGGAATGGCTGGTAACAGGCTTGTAAGGCAGATGTAAATGCAGACAGATGCCACCAAATGATGACAGTGTTGATGGCAGGAATGTATGCTGGAAACTGGTTGTGGGAAATGAAGCAGCTAAGCAATAGGCAATTACAATATTGTATTTATTGAAAGGACAACTTGAAGTTTTTTCCCCACTCTTGACATAGCTTTCTTACAGAAGGTCTTTAGTTGTATTCCTGAAATAAGGAACTAACAGTGGAGATGACAGCTGATAAATGAGCTTCTTGCAACATTGTTACTGTAGTTGCATTATGTATGCTAGGAACTCTTAAACATTTAATGTTGATATTAAACCATTAATTAATGCTACATCATTGCTTCTAAAGCCAGTCATGTTCAATGGTGATGTTTCTGTAGAGTTAAGATGACAGCTAACAACTGGGCGAGTGGATAGGAATAGTAAACAAAATGCTCCTAATGCTGTCTAATCGTCTGTTCTCCCAAAATTTTGCATTATAGGACTACTACATGAAGAGTCTGCGAAGACAGTGGAAGACAGCTTAAACTGAAGATCTGCTTTAAAATGAGGTGAAAGAAAGCTGTAGTGGCGTAGAAAAATATAAAGTTGAGTTAGAATTTTTTTTATAAAATTAAATTCAGGACTGGTGTTTCCTCCCAGAGTTCAGAAAGATGTGTTGATAATAGCACATATGCTACTGAGAATATAAGTCCTGTATCCTTTTTTTTTCTTTTAAGACTTTTTAAGATAAGAAACCAACATAACCTGAACACATGGCTTGCTCAGTGTTTAATTGCAAGTTTTCATTCTTGGACTTTAAAACACAGGAATAAATGTTTAGTATTTGTGTGAATCGAACTAAAATGAATCCCATTTTTACAACTAAGCAATTCCTAGCTTCTTGATATACGAGAAATGGAAATAAAGTATCTTTGAATTTCTGTTACAAATTTGATTGTCTCTGTCATTGAACATTTAATATTAAATAAGCTTCTTTCCTAATAAATTACTCATGTCTTCAAGCTTAGTTCATTAACTTGGATGCTTAGTTATTCTGTGCTGTTTGTTGGTTTGGTTTTTTTTTGGTGCCATCAGGATTTAATCTCAGGCTTACTTTACAGCAGTTAGATGCTGTTGGGTTCAGCGTCTTCCCAAAAAGTTCCTTTCGCTGCAGTTGGTTAAGAAATGACAGAAATTTTGCAGTAGAAATGTAGGTATTAACTCTATAAACAGTTCAACTTGGACAGCATGTTTAGAGATGCTAGTGCTGAGACTGGCATTCAGACTGCCTCATATTTGCATTGCAGTATTGGTTTGGGATATTGATGAACAGACTTTGCAGCTGGTCAGAACAGCCAGCCAGGGAGATGTGCCTCACGCCTCCCTGTGGAGCTGTGGTGCGAGCAGGAGTGGTTCTTTGGTTAACTGCAGTGTGCACTCATCAGTGCTGTGGCTGTAAGGCAGTGAATTTACATTCTTTGAAAACAGCATTATCTTTGCCATTAGCTTTCAGGTCTGTAAACTGTAACCAAAGTCAGCCATGCACAGAACTGTCACTGGTGCTGCTGTGTGTGGAGGTGCACTCGGGAGGAAGCTGCATCTCGGTCCCTCTGCTCAGTTGTGCTGGGTTTTGATACCACATGCAGGCAGCCATGTTCCTTTTCTGACTTTTACTATTCTAAAGCAGACACAGTAAATGGAGAGTGGATGTGGTGGTGGTTTTGGGAAAAAATAAAGTGAAAGCAAGTGAAATTATAGCAAAATTCTAATTGGAGACATTGGATGAACACCTCCTCCTTTTGAAACTTGAGAGACAGGACTCAACCTCTTCCTGGGTGTGTTACTTCTTTCAGTGGTGAAAAGGTTTTTCTTGTACCTTCCACTGCACTTACTTGTTACAGGCTTTGCATTTCCCCTTATTTTGCAGAAGTAAAAACAATAAAATGAGGTACCTTGTAGTAGATTAGCCTGGGATTCAGATTCTGACATGTCTCATAGGGGAATCTTGAATGCATTGAAGATGAAGGAAAATGCTGTTTTGCAGAGCATAGGAAACACTGCATTTTTGCCTCCAGATTTGACTGTATAAACATCTCCACAGAGATTCATCTTCGTGAGAAGTATCTTCAGAGCTTGAGCCCAGGATAAATACCATCCCAGATTTTCTAGGAATGCTAGGCAAAAGGCAAGTAGCTGATTTCAGTAAGCACCTCTTACATGCTTTCTTCGTACTGGTTTTGACAGCCTGACAGTCTTTCATTAGGTGTTAAAAATGTACTGGCCTTTGCTTTTTCAAAGTTGCATTAAAATTTTAAGTGTAGTGTCCAGTCTAGAGTGTTTCTCTTGACATCCTTCTACCCCCCCACCCTGAAAAAGGAAGAGATCAAGGTACTTGAAATGACTGATACTTTAATAAAAGTGAAGAGTAGCAATGTCAGTTCAGTACAAGTTTGTAGTGCAAACAAAAGTCATCCTTGGAAGAATAATAAGTTTTGTAAACTTAATCTCAGTTGTCATTCCAACAGTTTATTGTTCAAAGAAAAAGCCCAACAAAAACCAGTTAACATAACTAGTGTGCCTTAGAGTTTATCAAAATGCATAAAACATACAAAAATATTTCTCTGAATGCATAGATTTACTGTTATTATGGTCTGATTATGAGTAGAGTTGGTGGAAACTAGAGAAATAAAGCTTTTTAATAAAGCTGCCCTCTAGCAGGATGCTCAGTAATTAGTGGAGACAGTCCTTACACTGACTTCCTAAATAAAGGAACTGGAAAGAAATTAGATACACTTGTTAATTTTGAGCCATTTAACCACTACTGTTTTTCAGACAGTTATTGCACATAATCTGAGCTAGCCTCCAAACTATGCTGGAAAGATAAATACACAATTGTTAAAATAAAAATGTCTTTCCTGTCCTACAAGAAAAACGAAGCAGGAACCTTAGTGAAGAAGTTTTACTTCATACTGTGTCAAAGTCTTGAGCTTCCCAGGAGTTGAATCTGGCATTAAAGTAGCTCAGCTCCTGGCTGGAGAAAAACCAGGATTGAGAATGGGAAGTTGGCAGGGTTGAGGTGATGTGTGTGGAACATGGAAGAAAGGATAATTATTTTGACTGCAGTAAGCAAGAATATTAAGCTGAAGTAACTTGGTGAAATCCTGAGCCCAGAGTGAAGCATCTCCTCTGCTGGCAGAAGGGGTTTGTGTTTTCTCTTGGTGTGCAGCAGTTTGAGGGAGTCTTCAAGGGTAAAGCAGGACACGGAGGTGGCAGCCATGCTGCTCCTACCAGAACATGGTGCTGTCCTATTTATAGTTTGACTGTCAACGCTGCAGTCCAGATCAGCAACAAACACAGCACCACTGTGCAGAAACTCTGCTCCAGTGCAGCTTCATAAAGCAGAGATGGAAGGAAAATCAATACAGTTTGGGGAGGGGGGGAATGGAGGGGAGAAAAAGCAGCTCATGCAGAAAAAGCAAATTTCTCACCTCACCCCGCCTCAGGGACCCAATTAAGGTTTTTGGTGCAAAGGTCAGCATTGTAATTTTTGGTAAAAAAGAAAACAGCCTCCAAAAGTGCAACTTTCCAGGCTGCCATGTTAATCAGGAAAAGCTTCAGGGTGTTTATACTTCAGCAGTGCTGTGACTTAAGTACTTTAACCCACAGGTAAATTTTTTCATTACTGACTTGCTTAAATACAAGTTAAACAGTCTGTAGCCTAACCAGAGTTGTGTTTTTTTCACTCTCCACGAAGAAGAGGATAAAAAAAAAGAAGTTGAAAGCACCTGGAGGCATTTAGCTCTTTGAGCACTCACCTGACTTAAACAAGGCTATGTAATAACAGTGACAGTAGATTGTACACGATGTAAAGTTACAAGTTAGTTATTTGCTCATGGTTTGTTACCCATCCAGTGGCTCATAAAGGCATGCTGTGTTCTTTCCAGCTGTGCTCTCTCTTGACGACACTGCTGTGCTTCTCACACATGAGAAAACCACCACCCCTTGGAAGTGGTGAACAAGGGAGGGCCACAAAGCTTTCCTGTCCTGACAGTACTGATACCTGCTGTGAGTAATGCACAGGCTCACACGGGTCAGAAAGTGAATAAAACCGCAGACACAGATTGGGGGTCCCCTCCCCATCTCCTGAAACAAGGGCTTCTCTTGAAAGGGCACTTCAACTCGATTGAGACTTAATTAAGGAACATTTACAAGAGGCTTTTGTATTTTTTGGTGGAGGTACAGCATTCTCACAGGCAATAAACATTTAAATATGGGCATGCTTATTCCACTTAATTTTGGCCCAGTAAAAGGGTTTCTCCTGCCAATTGTGAGCATTAAGTATCTCTAGACAACCCATCTTGCTGAGTGTTTGTGAGGGGCAAGAGATTAAGGACTTGCACATTGACATTTTTAGAGAGCAGCTATTAGTTGTGCCTCTTTTGTTTAATTTAATGAGGAAGTCTAAAATACAGAGACACAGAATTTTCCTAAATCTTTCCATGAGTCTTACTTGGTCAGAATGGGTGTACTTAACAAAATTTTCATATCAATAATTACATCTTCTATGCCCCCTGCTGCCAGATACAACCAATAAACTTCCTTGAAATACATTGGAAGCATGTGATTTTAGTAGACAAATGAGGTATCTCTTGGCTGAATACAGTATCAAGTAAAAAAATAAAAGCAACCAGGATATTAAATATTAAATATCAAATATAAAATATTAGTTAAAATAGTAACCCTAATAATAAGTTAAGGTTTTACACAGGCAAGGGGTCAGTAGGTGAGCCTGGACGCTGTGCTCCGGAAAGGAGAGCTCTCACTTCTCACAAGGACCAGCTCCAGCTCCTGGAAGTCCTGCAGTCTGGCAACATCCTTGTCCTTGTAAGCAGCAGACAGAACAACATTAGTACTCCTAAACATAGCTGGTGTTTATTATTTATATAATAACTACAGGACTTAAAAACTAAAATTCCAGGGACATCACACCCAATAATAGCAATAAAGAATAAATTAAAAAAAATCCTACTAGCATATACTCATTAAAAGTGTAGTAAGTTTGCTTGTTTGGTTTTTCTCCTCAAATTTTTTTTTCTCCTTTAATCTCGTTATGATTTGTCTCTATTTGTGCATGTCACTTAACCAAGAGTTGTGACCATTTCATTTGCAGACCTCCAGAATATATATTTTTGGATCAGAAGAACAGGTTCATGTGTTAATAGCATATCTTTAAATTGTTCATATGCCAATTCGTGGAGGTTTTTCCCCTTACTGTTTGTTCTCTTTAGGCAAGCAGACAGTGAAGTAGTACTTGGCAATTATGTTAAAAGCACCCTAAATGCATCATTTCTGATACATTTTTAACAAGTCAAGCTGAATAGTTCCATATGCTTTAGGAGCTGAAATACTCTGCCTATTTTGACAAGAATATTTTTAAACAAGTTATGGTGAAGTTTTAAGAAAGGTCCAACATCCCTTTGAATCAGTCAGTTTTAGTTTTTATTTAACAGAGGTGACATTTTGCCAATCTTTTTACAAAAATACCTTCTCTGATGTCTGCTAAGTGCCAAGTCAAGTTAATCTCTTTATTCTTACCTTTCTTACAAGTGTATTGGGTAGTTTTCTGATCTTCTCCACTTGCTCTGGATTAATGCCCAGTTCACAGCAGCTCACTCTGAGCAGATCTTGGTAGGTCAATTCTTGTCTGTCCAGTTCAATCTCAATGAAGTCATTGTCTCTCAGGTTCTGGACTCTGACCTTGAGCACAAGTTCTGACAGAGAAACAATTAAAAGGTTAACAACTAAAAAGACAACCAACTCAAACCTAATACTACAGTATTTACCATTATCTTTTTAATACAATCCCTGTGATCTCACTGACAATACTGTGCAGTTAACAGAAGCTTCTAGCAAAAATACACAGAACCATGTTAACACTGTAGAAACTGACCCATCCAATCACAAAGTGGAGTTGTTACTAAACTACCAGAGGTGCATTTGATGCAAATGTAGTGCAAAATTTCAACTTTCATGTTTAAAAAACATGAAAATTTAAAAATGGACTGAACTTTCCATTGTTTTGCAAAGTATTACCATGGTTTAAATCAGTGTAACAAACATTTTACTTAACTGAGCAGAAGAAAGTTCAGGGCACTTTTGGCCACAGAATTACCATTCTCTGCCTCGATTCCACTAGAGTCTGAAGTGAAATGATTCCTTCAACATTCACCCAGTAACTGTAACAGAACTCGGAGCCAGGGCAGCTCTTTACCTTGCATGTTATACGGGAAGGTTCCAGTGAAGAAGAAGGGCTGGAAGGCGGGTGCAGGGCTGCTGGGGGAGGTGTCAGGCTGCAGAGGCGCGGCCTGGCCGGACGCTGCCGGGGAGCAGAGCCCCGGGCTGTGGGGCGTGCCCGGGGACACCCCTGGACCCGCACACGCTGCGGCTGCGGCCGCGGGGGGCACAGGGGGCGGCCCGGCTGCAGCCTCCGCTGCTGGGGAGGTCTCGTCGCTGCTGCATGACGTGGGCGTGCAGATGCTTTCGGCCTGAGCTGCTGATGGACAAGGGCTGGTTTCGCTCTGGGAAGCAGAAGAGATGGAAGCACTTTCATTCTGGGATTCTGCCAAGCTGCCTGGAATGCTTTCTTCGGTGTAAACGTTAGGGAATGGTGGGTTGGCCAAGTAGTTCGCAACAATGGGTAAATTTAAATCCTTCCCTCCTTGACATTCAGTTTGTTCCTCTACTGATGAAGTTCAAAAATGAGGGATAGGGGATGGAGAGAGAAGAAAACCCATCATGTTACTGGATAGATCTTTCTCATTTTGAGTATAGTTAGTTTTCCTGTTCTGTCTTGGAACTACACATGCCAAAGTCCTTAAAGAATGACACTAATGTTTCTGAAGCATGTAACACTTGGAGGCCAGTAGCTGTAAACTAAAAGAAAAACCTATAAATGTCCTCAGTATATTATGTTTTTTAAAACAAAGTGTGGGGAAAACATAACCATCATTTCTAGCAGTGTTATTCCAAGCACTTTCAAATGAATTGGATGACCAGTTATCTTTTACTGAATCTCATTTTAAAACACTTTTAATAGCACTGCTGTAAATAGTTTATCATGACCTAGGCCAGCAAATTCAACCCAGCATTTCTTCAGGGAAGTGACTACTTGCGGTAATACCCAAACAAACTCAACTCTTGCATGAAAGCACTGCAATAAATGACATTCCTGCCTCAGGATTACAGAACATAAATAGTGATGTCAAAGCAGTTCAGAGAGATCTGCTCAATTATACCACACTCCTAGAATAAAAGCTAGGAGAGAAGGGAAGTTTTATGTGTTTATTCCCCATTAAACACATGAAAGCTTAACAGACAGAAAAGTAAGATGACTGTGAACAGAGTTCATCCACAGGTGCTTGACAATTTAGATGTTAAAAACATCTCAGTTGTTTGCCACAAACTAAGCCCAGGAGATGAGCCCAAAAGAAAGCGAAAGTATTGTGTCAGAACATGCCATTCCTTCAGGCATGACTGTTGGAACCTGAGTCATGATTTAGCTGCAACCTTGTGAAGGATAACCCCACATTTTTGATGTAGGAGCAGATCACTGCAGAGAGCAATTTAAGTGCAACTGCAGAAGGCAGCACATTTCCAAAGGCAAAGCACTTTAGAATTTTAATCTCCAGCACAGTCTACATGCTGTTCAGGAGTGTCATACACATCTAACTGTTTTTTCTGCGCATATGAAAAGTAAGATGGCAGAATTACAGGGGGAAAAAATTAACCATACCAGCAAATCACACTATAACAAGGTGCTCAGAAGGCATAACTTCCTAGGTGATAAAGTTGTTTTGAGGGGATTTGTAATATTGGTCATGGTCAGACCACAGCAAATTGTACAACTGTGAAAGCTCCCATTTGCAGCCTGCATGCGAACTTTAGCTTAATGAGAGTAAACAGGAGTGCAGCAGCACACTTCCCAAAGCAAAGAGCTCTTCCAGCTCTTGGTGACACAGCTCAGAACACAAGGCCCTCCTATCTGAAATCCCCACGTCTATTTGCCCAAACATTAATCCCGTCATAAAACAGAACTATCTAATGAGATACAATGGTCCTAGCCAAGGTTTTGCCAATTACTGCGTCAGATAAAAACACTAAAAACATTTTACTGTTTAGACCAAGACTTCTTGATGACTTTTCAGATGGGAACAGTACCTCCCAAAATCTTGCGGATGTCTGCTTTCGACGTTAGCTGTGCCGCCAGCTCTCCCTTAGCAGTGAGGATGTGTTTGTCTGCGCCAGCCTCCAGCAGGCAGGACACCACTTGGGCATGGTTCCGCTTGCAGGCCCAGTGCAGGCAGGTCCTGCGGGAAGGAAGCACAAGCGCTGGGATTCATCGCTCTGGCTCCTCCTCACCAGCCCCGCCCTACTTTACCCGAGTTATGCCGAAAGTGATAACTGGGAATAAAGTTTCCTTCATTGCGGCACTTTCTGAAGTTCTGAATCTCTAACTTGTGCAGGCCCTTCTTTGCCTTGCAGAGTGACTCCCACTACTGTCCCACTACACAAGCGACTGGACGGGGACCTTGAGCAAACACACTGTGACAGGTGAAAGGAGGGCGACCTGCTTTTATCGTGATCCTCTTTAGCAGTAAATCTCCGAGCCTCCCGAGATTAGCTTTTCTGTATTTTCAAATGGGAAACCAAGAAACGCAAGAGCTGCGTCCCGGTTGCGGCTCCCTCACCCCGCGCCTGATGATGGGTTGCGGGGAGCCCCGAGCCCAACCACCCCGAACACCGCCGCTGAGAAGCGCAGCGGGGGAAGAGTCGNGGCCGCCGCCATCTTGAGCCCAGGAGCGCTGGCGCTGCCCCGGACGGGAACGGCCCCGTCCTGGAGTTCTGCGTGCGGTTCTGGGCTCCTCAGCACAGGAAAAACAAGGAGCTGCTGGAGAGGGTCCAGCGAAGGCCACAGAGATGATAAAGGGTCTGGAGCATCTCTCTGACGCACAGACACTGCGGGAGCTGGGCCTGTTTGGTTTGGAGAAGACTGAGAAGGGGTCTCATCAATGCATTTAAATATATCCAAGGAGTATCAGAGGATGCTGTCAGACTCTTTTCATTGGTGCTCAGCAGCAGGGCATAAACTAAACCATAAACTAAACTACAAAGTGTTCCACCTCAACACCAGGAAGAACTCCTTTACATTAAGGGTGGTAGAGCTCTGGAACAGCTGCCCAGGGAGGCTGTGGAATCTCCCTCTCTGGAGACATTCTAAACACATTCCTGTGTCACCTGCTGCAGGTGACCCTTCCGTAGCAGGGGTTGGGCTGGGTGATTTCCAGAGGTCCTTTCCAACCCCTGTGATTCTGTGGGGACCCCCTCTGGTGCTGAGAAGAGGGTCTAGACAGGGTGAAAATCCAAGTCTGGAGTGTTTCCTCTGATGGGTTCATCTTACCCTCACCTGACATCTTGAGCCCTGTGTAGGGGCTTGAGGAGAGACAGCTTCTGGCAAGAGGGGAAAAGCTGCAGGTAAAAACTGCCTGCTGGCAAAAGCACGTCATAGAATTATTCAGGTTGGAAAAGACCTCCAAGGTCTTTGAGTCCAACCCATCATCTATCACAGTGGGCTTGCCCTTTTTTTGGGTGTTTTTTTTAACCAGCAGCTTGGCCTTTGAGTTGTAAGGCTGCCATGGGCTGGGAAAGGTCCACAAGGATGGGTTCAAATCCTTGGGTTTCCCCAGACACTTCCAGCCCAGGCACCCCCAGTTCTCAGCCCTTCCTTCTCCAGTGTGTTGCTTACACTCTTAATTAAATCACTGCAGCATATGTTGGGGAGCTCATTTAACTCCAGGCTTTCTGTTTTGGCATCGGTGTCTGCCACCAAGGAGAAATTTTCACTTAGCTGCTTTTTTATTTCATTGCCTTTCTTTTATTGCTTACTTTTCTCATTAGCAACATTATTTTTATCCTACCATTTAATTTAGGACTTGGGTTGCCGTTGCTTTGCTCTGCTGTTCCTTCTCTGGTAGTTGTGGCCATTAGGTGAAGACAGTGCCTGCAGCATTACCATCCAAACAGCTCCTGAATATCTCTCCATATAAATGAAGCTTCAAAGCACAAACACTCATTTTCCTTTTAATCAGTCAGGAGAGACAGAAGCCCACAGGCCAAATGTTTCTCTAAGAGAGAAGCAGCCCTGCAAACCACCCTCATGAAAGCAGGAGGGAGAAGCAAGCAGTGACATTTTTAAGTACTGTGGCAAAGGTTACATGGTGACTCAGTGGTGTTTCTCACACCAGATCACATGCTTTTGATCCCATGCAACAGATTGAACAAAAATTTTGCCCAGCTGCTACCAAAAGACTCAACAAACTGTATGAAAACCAACTGGATTTCGAGAATGATTTGCAAACAAGATTTACAACTGCAAATTCAAACCTTAGAGACCTGGAAGACAGCCCTAAACTGGACACTGCTGTGACCTAAATATTTGCATTTTAACTCATTTGGTATTCCAGTAAAAGCATCTTAAATGATTGCTCTTTAAGCCATGATCCCTTTTGTCTTTTTTTCAGTGTCTGTGCCATAAAGCTGTAAAACAAAGACAAGGCACACACAAGTGGAGACCTAGGATGCCCTCTTGTACACTGTGAAAGCTTTAAATCCTGATTATTTTACATCTGTAAAAATCCAATAGAATTAGTGGCAAAAGAGCTTTTTCCAAAATAATGCAAAACAGCTCTCAGGTGGATGGGGAAAATCTACTCAGGAGGCGAGTGCAGGGACAGGCCTAAAACCAGGAACACCATTGCTGTGGTGTTCTCCAGTGCCACTGCCACTAGATGTCACGGTGGAACAGCAAGAGGAGCCCGGAGCGTGGCTTTGTGCTTCTTGCTGTAATTGAGAAACGCCTTTAAATTTGTCTTGGCACATCCATAGTGTCTCCATACAGCTTTGATCCTGCAGATTTCAAAGCTCCGTGCGGTGCAAAGGGAAATTATGCAACATTTCTACACAAGTGCAGGGAAACCCAGTGCAGGGAGCTGCTTTTTGGGGGGTTATGGGCTTTTTTCTTTCTTTCTTTATATTTTTTTTTTTTTGCCTCTCTAATTGAGCTCCTCTCCCAAAGCCACACAGGGCTTTTAAGGACTCGAAGCCGGCGGGTGATGCACTGAGACGCTCTCTCTCACGCTCTCTTGCGATGAGTATCCTACTCCGTTGCGCCTGTGCCAAGCCCTGTTAAATGGAGCTTGGGTTCACCATTGCTTAGTTACACAATGTACTTCTCCCTGGAGTCATGAGATCTCCCGCAAGGAAGGCTGTGTGGAAGAGGATTAGCAGCGAGTTCACTTGACTCAACCCTCCCCAGCACCGCCATCAACCTACTGCCCGTGCCCCTCACACGGAGCCTCGGGCCCTTCGTGCTCACATCCCCTCCCCGTTTATCGGCGCTGGTGTGGCGCTCACCAGCTCCCGGCAGAGCCAAGAATTGTTCTTCCTCTGCTCCTTTGCCGTGTGACAGCAGGTTTGTGCCTGTACCTGTGCGGGGAACACGTGCACACACACCTCCCTGCCACAGCAGGGCCTGCAGCATCTGGAGGCACAGCGCAGGTGCCGGCTGAGCGCTGGCCGTCACCTTTGGAAGCTGCTGGGAATTGCACGTGGTGCTCATGGCTGGAGCAGCCACTTTGCCTCCCAAATATTAAGTGACCTTGTCCTTCAGTGGGAGCATGCTGTGTCTGGAGCCCAGATCAGTGATGTTTGGTTTTCTTTGTGATTTTCAGGTGCTCAGTGCTCCCTGTTCACCAGCCCTGGGCACAGTTCTCAGCCCATGGCATCACCTGGCAGAGCCAGCACCTTGCTGTCACAGCCTTGCAGTAACCACAGGGGAGGCTTGGGCCAGTCTTTGTCCCCACAGCAACTTTTCCAGATTTTATTGGCTAAATGTTAATATCTGTCTCTATGCAAACTTCTGACTGTGCCTGATCTTCTGGATTGGATCTTTTCTGCTTTTTTAATTTTTTTTTGAGAAACCATGGTCTGTCTGTTTGCTATTTGCTCCCATTTTTTCAAGGCTTATGAAGTTTTTTATTCCCTTTGCATTTCAGGCTTCATTCCCCAAATAACTCCATTACTCCCCATTAAACCAACTTCTCAGTCACTGAAAGTTATGATTAAACCTCTTTTTAAAGGCTTAATTCCCAGTTACACGGTGATACTGACAGCTGTACAATCATATTTGAAACACTCAGTCCCTACCCAACCCACCAAAATAATGTTTCTGGCAATTTAAACCAACACTGCAGTTGTGGACTTGTGAGAAATAAGATTTAGGGATAGTCAGAAACCTTAAATATGATACTTAATTCACAGACACAGATTTAAAGCTGTTATGGGATTAAGGCCCAGGGAAATGGAAGGACTGGTGAAGAATAAAGATGGAATTAAAAGTCAAGCCCGATGCTCGCTTAGATTTAAACTAATCTGTGCTGCTCGCACTGGGCCTTTCAATGAGAGTTGAAAGGCAGAGGAGACAGTTTCAAAGGAGGAAGTCAAAGTCACATGGGAGAAGCAGTTTATGCTATCCCAGTTCTTGTGCTGACCCCATGGAAGCCCCCTGTGAGAGTCATTAGGTGAATCAGATTAAATTCAAACCTCCACGTTATCAAGTCTGAGCCTGTGTGACCCAACACCCATTCCATGTCCATGGGGGAGCCATGCAGCACAGAGGCAGATTCATCTCCTCCCAGGGCAAGGGTCTAAACCAGCCCAGCCAAATCATCCTCTGGAGATGCTCCTTGTGTTCTACCCCCTGCCAAAGGATCCAAAGAGAATGAGCTTTGAACCAAAAAACTTCCAGCTGCCTACTGCCAGGCAGGATGAACACCTGAGGCAGGGTGGCTAGGGCTCTACTAAAGAATAGTTCCTCTATTTTTGATGAGATAAAAAAAAAACCTTCCAATGAATTCCAGAATTGCAGGGAACTCACCCATCATCTTTCTTTTGACCATAAATTATAGCTTTTTCACTAAATCACCTGGCAGAAATTGCTATGCTGATAGTGGTACAGAGGATTGGGATTCAGGACAGGTTTTAGCACCCTGGAGCATCCCTTAATTACAGTGCAACCAGCTATCTCATGGATTTTCAGCCCTGCTGAGCATCCTGCAGGGGCTCAAGGGGAGCTGAGTGTCTAAAGAGGGACATTTAAGCAGGTGTGAGCACACATTCATGCACACAGCTGCACGTACCTGCAGCATGGTGTGAAATTTGACAGGAAGGGTTTGGAAAATGGCATTTATGTTTAGAGAATGGTGATCTGCAAGGGAAAGATCTGCTCAGGCAGCCAAATCCCTTTAGAAATCAGGCACAGTGTGCGGCTGATTTTTTCCCCAGTTGTTAATTTAACACTGTTTCTATTTGTAGAACAAATAAATAATTTCTGAACAAACAAATCAGGGAGCTGGAACCTGAGGGGTGTGGTACATCAGCTCAGGGACTCGTGGTTAAGAAGTCCAATAGATTTTGATAACAACTGGAAATTGTTCAGTGGATTAGTGCCTAAAGCCAGTTTGGCTTCAAGTAATGACAAGCAGTCATGAGCTTGCAGTGAGCTGCAGTGCCATGGAGCCAAATTTCTCTCCCCGAGGATGGTTGTTGTTTGTGTCGGGGTTGTGGCAGCGTCCCCAGGTGTCAGCCCTTCTGAGCTCAGAGACATCTTTACCCAGAAAACTGCAGAAAAGGGACTGCCTTTGCATTCACTCCAGACTTTTGGCTGTGTTCCTCTCTGCCCATGTCTGTAGTCCCTCCCTTTGCTCTACTAATCCATGAAACGTGTTCTTCCTGGGGATAAGGGGCAAATAGAACTAGCTGCCTGAATCCTGCACAGCGGCATGTCCTCTCTAGGCATTTGGAGTCAAACAGCTTCTGTGGATCTTGTCCCACTTCATCTCCTGCAGAAGCTGATTCCTGTGGAAAGTTCACAAGGTGACAGAGATGTTTCACTTGCATGCCTGAGAAAAAAATTGTTTTGCTAAGACAAGATCTATGTTTATTTCTCCAGAGCTCTTTTCTGTAGAAGCTGGCCTCATGCAGAAGATCAGATGAAGGTGTTTGGATTCTCCTTAGGCTGTGTTTTTGCTCCCAGTGCAAATCATAACTGGTTGCCCCGAGGGGCTGTGCCCTGCGCATCCCTCATGAGCACAAGACACAGCCAGTCAGTTTGGAACTCTCCATTGACTCGGCCAGGCTTTCAACCAGGCACTATACAATTCATCAGAGCAATTAGCAGAGCTGTAACTAAAGAGGTCTCCATGGAGATTGACAGCAGCACCTCCCAGCTTGTACATTCTCTGCCTCCTATTCTAAATTTGTTCTCGCTGTTTCCCTGGCTCTAATCCATAAGGTTGGTGAAATCTTCCAACATTTGTGACACATTACAGCAGTGGAAAGAAGGACAAAGGTGGCTGGGAGGGGGCTGAGAAAGAATGAACCTGGTTGGTGCCTCAAGGAAAGCAGCAGAAACTGTTCAGACATATATAGCCAGAGTTTTGAGAATGGGATTAGGCAGAACAGCACCTCTGCCTGCCTGTCACTTGCAAATTCTTGCTAATACTTTAGGAGCTTATTGGAGGTCAGCACCAAACACCCAAACAGACTAATCTGTATTATAGACACATAATCAAAGTCACAAGGTTTTACATAATATATATCAGTGACACAAGAAGTGCTTGTTTGAATAATTTTGTCATCAAGATTAGTGGCCATGAAAGCCTCTACTGTGCACTAACCTGTTTTTTATGGCCATGGGTACACCAGATTCCTCAGACAAATCAAAAAGGAGCTGAGAAAGTACAAATATATATCCTGAAACAATTACAGTATTAGATTTCTGGCCATAGCAAAGTTTAAAAAAAAAAGTGTATGTGTGAATTAGAAAGGGCTGTGCTTAAACTTCAGCTTAAGAGATGTGAACAAATGGCTGGAGATAAAATTTTTGCATTTGCCATCTTTTCCCAACAGTTTTGCAATTGCAGCAAATCACACCTCACAGTCACACACAGCTCTGTGGGAATGGCAAGAAATCGGGATTTCAAAGATAAATTGATGTCACTTGACCCACTTGAGAGCTTTATAGTCCCTTTCAGGGAGGTGGAAGCTGTAGTGCAGAGAGCAAGTGGTCTGGGCTCACAATGTCAGTGACAAAGACAGGACGGGTTCCTGCAGAGATAACAATTCCAAACTGACAAATCTGATTGACTTCAAAAGGAAATTAGTTAACGGAAATATTTGGAAATGTACATAAAGGTTTGATTTTCCACTCTCATAGAGCTTTTTAAGTATGATGTTACACAAACACAAAAGGAAATGTGTAGAATTATGAAAGAAAAAACATTCCTCCCTGGGAAAAAAAAAATAAAAGGAAGAAAAAGGAAAAAAATTCAAGACCATTTTCTCTGTGCTGGGAAGAGACAAAGCCACAGCTCATGCTGCATTGTTAAGATTTTCAGGCATCTGGAGCAGCTTGTTCTCCTGGCTGATGCACAGCAAAGCCAAAGGTCTTGTGAGGGTACCCCACATTCTGCTGCCCCACTGCAGGAGTTCACCCCACCACACTGAAGCGCCTCCGTGGGAATCCCACTGCCCTGAACTCCCCCACAGTCAGGGAGGAGAGAGCAAGAGTGATGCCAGCCAGACATCTGCAGAAGTGGAGTCAGAACTTGGGAGGGCTGAATCGGCCGCTAGATTTGCCGCAATTCACATGCTGCTACCATGTGAACCCAGGGCTAAAAGCACTCCGGCGGCTTTTCCAGGACTCCTGAAAGCTCCTTTGTGGAAGCAGAGCTGACTGAACTGCCATTCAGGTCAAGAAAAAATCAAGCACTGGGTGGGATTTCCAAGAGTACTTGGCCGTAACCTCACCCCGTTCCCCTTTGAAGTCAGCAGAATATTTACATCGACTTCAACTGGAGAAAAATCAGGCCATTACAGAGCGTTTGAAACACTCACCACTAATGATGCTCCGGTTCCTTTGTACCTCTCAGCTCAAAGACCTTCTGCTGTGTCTGTCATTAAACACAATCCCAGCAATTGGTGAGACAGAGCACTGAGCCCAGCGTGCTGGCCCTAAAGGCATAGGGAAATTGTAACGATTAAACCACGTGAATCTCCTAAATCTAGGATCGCTCTGCCGGCCACCATCGTGTCAGGCAGGACCCCTTGTCTCCAAAACTGCCGTGGAAAGAAAGTTATGCATCTCAGCAGACCCTGCTATTCTGTGGGCTGCAGGTGGACTCTGAAAAAAATAAAAGATCAAAATAAGAATGTATGTTGAATTAGCTGGAATCAGAATGAGCAACAGTGAAAAAAATGCTATTAAAGGCAGACAAACGTCCCATTGCTAGGGCAGGAAGGATGAGCTAGCTGCCCAAAAGATCAATGGAAGTGGGTCACCACTGGTTTGCAGACATCACTCGCACCTCCAGCCTGTGTTCAGATGTGCTGAATGAACGCCAGGAGAAGAGGGCCTTTACAAACCAGACCTGCACTTTGGCTCCTCTGGGCACGTCCAGTGAGGGCATCAGTAGCCCCAGGGAGCTGCTCTGTCCCCTTCTGTGTGCCCCTGTCTGGGTCCAGCCGGTGCGGACTGTGCGATGCCTTGTGTCTGGTGGCACACAGGGCAAACTAAAACAAAATAGTTCACCTCTTGGAAAGACTCTTAATGTGCCCAGCTTAGAAGGCAGGGACTGCTCCTGGCAGAGGTCACCCTCTGGGCACGGGCAGAGGATGTGCTGTGTAACAGCCAGGACTGCTAACAGCCAGCAAAGCCAAACCAGGGCAATAACTCTTCAGTTAAAAAAGGGATTTTGTCCTAATTTAGATTTAAATTCCAAGAAGACAGAATTGTTGCTAAAAGGATTTCATGGTATCCACAGAAATGGAAATAGTTCCATTTTGTGAAAATTAGCTTGTTTATAGTGAAGTTTTGGATACCAAACCCTCAGAGGAGCTCTGGAACTTCCAGGTTGTCTGGAGAAGCCAACACTCATTTCCTGATGAAAAGCCCAGTCGCTGGGAGCTGCTTTGCATCTTCTGGAGAGGCTCCCAGCCACAAGGAGGGTTCCAAATTTCCACAGATTCAGGGGTTTGGTAAAGTCTCACAATGGAGCACAAAATCATTCAATTCTGCAGCAGTTTAATCCCACAAACTCTCCTCCACTGAAAGGTTCATAATCTTTCTAAAAAAAGATCCACCCCAAGTGACAAAGAGATGGTTCCTTCATGCTGAAGTCACAGGGAATTAAGGCTTGGGTTAAAATAACATAGTACAGCAGGTTAAGAACTTACTGTTATATAAATTGAATCACAAAAAGCAATGTGACTTTTCTATATTGAACCTGCATTTTGAGAAGAAAATGGTACCCATGGGGTTGGAAGTAGGGTCTTGGGACTTCAACCTTTCGTGGCTGTTGCTATGTGATACTCAGCAAGTGATTTCCTCCCAGCTTTAAATTCCTAAAAGTAAATAAAGGAGGTTAAATTAGGGTCAGTTGTAGATTGAAGTGAATCTGTGCAGTGGGTTCAGTAATATTCATTAGTTCTACACAGGGAACTAAATTAACTTATGTTCCTGGAGAAACACCACCGGCTCTGGTGAGAGGTGTGCTGAGCACTCAGCCTGGGCATGGGCCAGGCCTGCACCTCACTTTTATTCTGAGCTTTGATTCAAACTGAGCTGGAACCAAGCAGAACAACTGAAAGTCATAAAGAACAACAACAAATATACCAGTTCAATCGCAAGGATTTTATCCTGTGGCTGACACAGCCACAGCAGTGCTACAAGCCATGGAGCAATCTCCATTTGCACACCAAGGGTTTGGTGCCAGTTCCCTAAAGTGCTGTTACTCAAGCTTGCCATAAAACTAACTATGAACTCCTAAAACCTGCCACAAAACAAGGTGCTCAAGCCTCCGTGCTGGAGCCGTGTGTCCATGGCATCTGTGTTTGCCATGCTCAGCAGGTGACAGGACCTGGTCCAGCCTGTTCTCCAGGTAGCTGAGAGGGCCTAACACGGAAAGTGCTGACCCTGCACCGATGCCACTGTGGCTGTGATTTCTGTTTCTTGGCATTCCAGGTTGCATTACAGACCTCAGATTTCCCTAACGCAAAGTTTAATTGATAGAGCTGGTCTCACTCAGGATTGACAGTGATGAAGAGCAGAGCTGGAAGGGACTTTAGGAAGTGATTTAGATCATCCTGCTCTAAAGCAGGGTGAACCCATTCCCAGCATTTCATCTTTGCAATCTTGACAATCCAAGGATACCAACGTGACCTCTCCAAATTATCTATGGGATATCTTAGGCTTTGTCTGTGAAACAGAGACAGAAAGAGATGAGCTGGTGAAAGACAAGCTTCTGAGCTCGGCTTTTCCCCATATCTCGCTGATAACGGATATCTCGTTGATTATCTCCCTTTGTATCCTTGGTGCCTCTTGCTGTGCTGTTTCAGACAGAATAAACCAAACAATAATGAACCATCATCAAACTGGCAATCGCTTCCTGCCCAGCTTACGTTAGCAGAGAAAGAGAAAGCAAATGATGATTAGTCGTATGTCTGCACTCAAAGATAAAACCCCTGAGCAGAAGCCATCTGCTGAGGCATAAAATAATAATTCTGGCACTAGCCCTGTCTGAGTGCAGTGCCATCAGCTCTTCCCGAAACACAATGCAGCACAGGCCTAATGCTGAGCTCTAGCAGGTGGCCCATAACCCTGTAATAAACTCCCTGACATTATTGATTTCCCCCCCCAAACTGAGCCCTTTTGTCTAACCACATTAACTCCTGCTTACCGAGCAGCTGCACGTGAGGCAGTGTGCGCATCTACAGCAGCTCCTTTTGGTGAGCAATCACCGTGCCAAATGTGCCCACTGAGCCTTCCCTGCTCTCTGGGATCTGCTCAGCTATGTTATTTCGGAATCAAAACTAGCACTTGTTAGTTCTGGGTGCCTACAGGGAGATTTCTATCTTAACTTGGGGAAAACTGAAATATGCCTCTGCTGCTAATTATGGATATGAAGAGAACCGAAACAGGACCCAGACAGGCTGTTCCTATTGTACACCTTCAGCCCAAATCTGCCTGGCCCATGTGCATGTGCTCCCAAAGCATGTGGCCAGCACAGCAGCCTTTGCCTGGGCTTTGATGTTCAGAGGTGCATCTCATGCTGCCAAAAATCCTCCTCGCTCAGCCAGCAGGAGACGTGTGGTCTTCTGAGGGCTGTGGAAAGGCATCCAAGCTGGGATCCCTGGCCATCCCCTGAGCAGGTCCTGCCAAGGTTCAGGATATCACTCAGAGGGGAAGGTTTGACTCTTTGCAGTCCAAAGCAAGATCAAGCTGAGGTCCCAAGGCATTGTCTGTATTTCTCTGTGGAAGCGATGTTCCTGCTTGAGACAAGCAGTCAGCAGCTGAGCAAAAAGGGATCTGGCAGTGACATTCCCTTTCGAATGTCTGGCTATCAGCTTTAAGTGCAATAAGCTTTACATACAGCCTGGAACATCATTACTGTCTAAATGAAACAGGAATTTTTAGAGCACAGGAATCATCTTTTCAGCTACGCATGGACAAGGACCTGCACAGGGTGCATGGTGATGGTGGGGCTGAAGAAGAGCATGTCCTCGGAGCTGCCTGCATGACCAGGATCCCTGTGGCAGGGGAAATTTGGGTGTCCCATTTGGAAGAAGGAGCTGATTGATGCTGTGGGCAGTGCAGGGAGTTGGCACCAGGCCCGGCTGTCCTTTGACAGGAGGAGGAGGCTCAAGGACCAGACAGAGTCTTTGCTTTATGCTGCTCATAGGGGCAGAGCATCCAGGATTCACCCCGGCCTTAATCTGCAGCGTGTGCTGGGGCCAGCCACGCCGGGAGCCCTCAGGTAGGGTCTCGATGCCTCAGGCAGCAAAGTGCCACCGCAGCGATGAGTCACAGGCTGTCTGGAGAGGGGGTGGCTCGTGTTTGTGTTGGCAAAGCCGGCTGCGGTGGCGGCGGGCCCAGGGAGCACGAGAGGCTGGGGCTGGAAGGGCCCCTGTGCCGAGGAACACATCAATGGGACTTGGAGCTTTAACATCGCGCGGTGACGGCTCCTGCCAAGAGCCTTCCACAATAAAACCAGCAAATCAATCCACCCTCCGCTGAGTAACTCCAGATGAGGGCTGCTGGCCTGCTAAATCTGATCAACAGTTTGCTGCTCCTTTAGCAGTGGCTTAAGGAAAAATACCCAAATGAAATTATACTTTTCTTTGCACCAGAGAATCCTGTTTCTGTCCTCAGTTAAAAGGTATCACACCACACACTGGGTCAACACTTGGCACAGTAGAAGAGGGCAGGAAAAAGAACAAAGAAATTATAATTTCCAAAAAACCCAACAGCAGTTAAGCCAGTTCTAGATTAACAACCCTTACCAGGACCTTGGGCACCCTAGAAGGGCTTTTCAGGACTGGGGCTGGTCACACACCAACGTCTCCACTGCTGGGAGCAGACCCAGGATGTTGCTTTGTGCCATCAGAGCTCAGGTTTGTCCATCTGAGATCCAGAGAAGTTCATTCCATTTTCCCATCCAGCAGACTCATTCCAGCATCTTGATCAGAAAGGGGTATTTTGGGGTAGTAATGGGATTGCTCCTAAGGCTTGATCTCTTTTGGGAAGACCTTTATCACATCAGTATCTGACATGGCTGAGATAAGCCATAAAATCAGCTTTCATAATGGATTTGTTCATAACAATGGAGAATGGGGATTTCTATATTAAAGGAAAAAATGCACAGTGCTTTACACACAAGAGGAACAGAAGAAACTGGGCCCGGTGACCCTGACAGAGACACCAGTTCACAAGTAGCATTAACTGGTGGTGTTCTGGAGTGTCCAGTCGGATCCACTGAGGTCACTGGAGTTAAATTCACTTAAACCAGGCAAGTAAACAGCCCTCAATGAACCCCAGGAGACAGTGAGTGCACTAGTCAGAGCCTGGCTGTCCATGCTGGGACAATCAGGGTCCCTGCTGTCCCCGAGCCAGCCTGTGTAGTGGTTTCCCTCCTGGATGTGCTCCTCAGGCTGGGCAATAACAGCATCTCTGGGATGTCCTGGCAGGAACGGGGCAGCTGTCGAGGGTTGTTTGGAGCCCTCACTGCTTCCCCTGCCCTCGAGCTGTCTGCCCACCTTCACAGGGAGATTGATGGCAATGTTTTCCTCTCTCCTGGCTGAGCTCAAGCGGCCAAGGGACTGATCCAGGAACATGATCCCTCAGAGCTGAAAGCAGAAAGCTGCAATGGGCCTTACCTGTCACTGGAGAATATCCCTGTTGGTGGAGGACATAGCAAAGCAGAAGGCTGCTCTGTCTGTCTGATGCAAACCACTGTCTGATTTTTCACTCTGCTCCCCCACAGCTGAGAAGTGCCTCTGGACAAGGGATCCCTGGTCAGGGACCATTAAAAATAAGATAGTGCTGTATTTTCGTGTTTGGAGCAGAGTTCCACCTGCGGTGGCCCACACTGGTGTGTGTCTCACTCACCAAAGCCATCAAGGACGTGGCTGCCTGGCACCAGGGAGGAGATGGAGCGTGTAAGATCCACCTCTGGCACAGCAGGTAAGGCAGTAAAACAGCGATAAAAGATTAAAGCTGGCAGGAAAAAAATCACATCCATGGCTACTCTGTGGCAATGCCACGGATTGAGGGAAAAGTCCCTGCATGTGCAGTGGCTGTTGAGGTCAACAAGGGAGCTTCCCCAGCACCCTGGATACCTGCGCCCCTCCAGACCCTGCTTTCAAAGCTTATCTGTAGTCAGTTCTACAACATAAAGTGTCTTTGTTTAGTCAACTGAACCACTCATACATGTGATTTTGTTGTTAATAGAGCTGTAAGAATTTTAAGTACCTCTTGGGAATGTGTCATTTTTTGGTTGGCTTTTTTAGGCATCACAGGGTGCTGCGTTTGTCTTTGTAAACAAGTACTGAATAAAACATTTAGCACACAGCCGCACTTTGTACAAGTATCATGCAGGTTTCTAAAGTTTCAGAGTGAATAAATCAACTGCATACTGCTGCCTGGCAGTTGACTTCTCTCCTTATAAATAGCTAATTTGGACAACTTCGCTCTGCACGTCCCATGAAATTCAAATACTGTGCATATGGTTAATGCAGGCACACAAATCAGAGCTGCAGCAGCCCCTTTTGTAAGCCCGGGTTGCTACAGAAAAGCCACAGCCCGGGGCAGGTCAGCTCCAGGTTGCATTCCCTTTCTCCCGGAGGTGATCTCAGGGAACACCAGCAGGTCACTGTGCTCTGCTGCCTGGCCCCACGGGAGGAGCAGGAGCCCCTTGGTGACCCAGTTCACTGATGGTTGTACTGGTTGGCAGCCATCATTGCTCAGGGGAGAATTGGGTCCGAACTCAGCCATGAAAAACAACCCTGCATTTATAAACCCAATGGAAAATGTAAGGGCTGACTCTGCCTGGCTTTGCAGCTCCCAGCGCGGGGTATGGGGTGGATGCACACCCTTCCCTCCTACCCAGGCACAGCGCTGCTGGTCCAGCCCTGCAGAATCTTCACGTGGGATGCAAACTTACCTGATCCTCCCAGGAGGTTCTTAGCAACACACACGATCCACCCAAGCTAGCCCAAAACCCAGCCCAGAGGCCCTAATCCTGGAAGGTGCTGAGCAGCTCAGACTTCTGCCACTCATCTCTGGATTTTGGCACGTGTTCAGCACGAGCAGGATCAGCCCCTTGCTGTAATAATCAGGGAATGAGGAACTCAGCTTGACTGAGTTTCCCTCCCACCCCCCAATGCAAAAATGCTGTACATTCCTTTATGCAGGTTTCCATAGAGTTGAACTTCTGCTATTTTTTTGTTGTTGCTGTTAAAGGGGTCAGCAATGCACTGTACAATGGGATCTGGCTGTCAGGAAATGTGGAGGAATTCAGGGACACTTTTAACATCTTCCTGGTGGGACTGGAAGGCAGCATTAAACTTAGCATCATGGAAATCTCCCAACCAAAGAGAAGAAAAAAGCCCGGAGGAGTCCCAGGAGAAGTTACAAAGACATTCTGCTTTGTTGATCCTAAGTTTAAATAAGTTATTTCTTTCCTTACTTCCTTTGTTAAAATATGATATTCTGGCTTTAATTGCTTCAATCCTATTATTTGTTCCTTTTAGCAAGTGATTGTGTAGCCCCTTGCCGTGGGGAAATCCCCTGACTGCGGGTCCGTGTTACTTAGACAAGTCCCCTTTCAGAAGTAAATGCCATTCTTAGCATAGGGAAGTACTTTAGGTCTAAAGGGGTTAAGAAGGCCTCCCTGCATTCAGAAACATGCAGGGGTCCCACCATGCCAGTTCCAGCCTTTTGAACTCTTTCCAGCTTTTTTTTCTTGCAACAAATCTGTCTGACTGCCACCAGGACATAGGAAGCGTGTGCCTGTCAAAGAAATCAAGTTTACTTTTTCTGACTTGTTAACAGAGGCAGGGTATAAATAGAGCTAACTCTGCTCGCACAAGTAGCGTTTCTCTTAAAATAAGGGGGTGACTTCCTAGGACCTTTAATCCAATGAGGTCCAGACCAAACTGCACTATCGACAGAGGCAGCAGAGGAGCTTGCTGAAGTTTTTACCAAAGTCAGGTGCATCTGGGTTCCTCAAAAACCTTAAGGTTTACAAAAAAAAAAAAAAAAAAAAAAAAAAAAAAAAGGCAACCCCAAGCAAACAAGAACTACTTCCAGCTCGGACACTGCCACTGCCCTGGAGAAGTTCTGAGATGTTGCTGGTGCTGTTCACTCGGTGGATGTGGATCTTGCTGGGGAAGAGCAGTGTCCTCTTGCTTCTGGAGGTCTCTCTGAAAGGGAGAGCCCTACCTCCCATCCGCTACTCCCACGCTGGGATATGCCCCAATGACATGAACCCCAACCTGTGGGTGGACGCGCAGAGCACCTGCAAGAGGGAGTGCGACGCCGACCTGGTGAGTGATGCACATTTCTGTGTCTCTGCGTCACTGCTGGGGCTCTGGGGCGTTTGCTGGGAGCCTTCTGTCCCAGCTGGAAGGGCGCTGGCGCCGGCAGGACCCGGTGCAGACAGCACGGATTGAATTGATCTGTGACCTATATAACATAGGAAAGGTTGGATGAGTTATCAGTAATGAGGGGAGGTGTGTGCCAGCTGTCACTTTTGCTGGTGTGGGTACAGCGCTCACTCTGTTTGATCCTTTTCCTTGTTTTCGAGTCAAAAGAAATGTCTGAATTTGATACTCCAGAACTCAGCATGCCCTGGGGCCAGTCTGTAGTATTTTAACAGTGTCATCGTGCTCTTTGTTGTTGGTGGCCATCATCAATGTTTTATATTCCTGAGAGGAATCCTGTATGAAATAGTTTGACATGTAAATCAGCACCCTTTGCTGCATTTGAAGCGCAAAGCTTGCTTGGGGTGCAGAACAGGGCATGGCTAAAATGACCAGGCAGATGTTCTGTGGGATGCTCCCAGCTCAAAAATGTGTTTAGCTTACCACCCTAAAATTCATTTTTCAACCTGTCAGCACTGCCAGCTCAAGCTGGCATCTGAAAATACCTGCTTTCCTACCTCTTACATCATGTTCCATGACAAAGCTTCTGCAGCCCAAACCTGGCTGACAGGAACATTTACTGTGCTGAAAAGAAGTGTTTGGGTTTGTGCTCTGTAGCCAGATTGTTTCTGCAATGCTAAAAAGGGGGAAAAACAGACAAAAATTCTGGCCGTAAGTAAACAAAGACATTTACTCAGATGGATCCCATGTGTTAGGAATGAAGGTGCTCTTTTTACTTTTGCCATTCCCAAATAAGCTGCCTCTGTTCCAGCTACCAGGTGCAGCAATGAACACTAAAACATTTTCTAAACCCCAGCAGCAGCAGCAGCAGCAGATGATGATGTTTCAATAATTTACTGGTCAAAACCTGAAAGCCAAAAGCCACTGGCTACAAATATTCCTTTTCCCCAGTGGCAGCACAAAGTCTTGGGACTTTGGATGGAGTGAGTGTGCTGCAGGCAACCAAGGACTCTGCCAAGCCACACTCCTTAACCCCAGCTGAAAACCTCCCCAGTCCTGGTTTCTAGCTTTGCTTCTGAAACCTAGTAATGTGCAGCTGGAAATGGGGAAAGAGTTTTGGTATTAGCTCATCTTTTTCCCAATAAGGAGAGGATACTGAACTGGGGAGAAGCTCTTTAGCTTGGTAGCTTAAAAACCATTTTGTTCTTACTTATGGAGAAAGCTGATGGATTTTAGGGGGCTTGTAGAGGTGGAAATGTGCCCTGTTGGGCACATGGTAGCAGTTTTCCTGGTCCCTTGAAGTAATCCATAACCACTCAGCGACCCTGATCACACGTATCAAATACCTTTTCTGCACAGAAGATGAAAATTCTGCTAAAATTAACCACAATTTAGAGCTGACTGTAGCCGAGGCGGGGTGTAATAAATCACTGGAAGAGCGATGCTGCATTTGAAAATAGGACTAAAATAGGACAGAGAAGCCATAATGAGCTGTTTGGGGTTTGTTTTTCTAAATACCATAGAAAAATTATTTTTGGAGCAAGTATTACCTTACTTTTGAGCTATTCTATTATTTCCTCTACAATGTGAACAATTACAAATCTTTGGCAGTTTCACCTCCAAGAGGCGGCTGTTAGTCTCAGGGAATTCAAATAATACTTTACATACTTCTGTGGAAAATAAGAAGGATTACTGCCTACAGCCATATGATAAGACTTTCCATCTGCTCTTGTTTCTCAGGGCTTGTCCTCAGGCATATCAGAGAGCATGGAAGGGGGGTGGTTGGTTCATAGTCAAGCAGTCCATGTGACTCTGGGGTAAAGACTTATGAGGAGGTTTGTGTTTAAGAAACAGAAATACATTCTCCTTCCCAAGAGTCTTCTCCTTCAGCACTTCAGAACCCCCTGGGAAATGCTGAGGGGTTGTTTCTACTCACTGACAGTGGGGGCACCGAGTTTCAGACCACAGATATCTGTGGCAGAGCTGAGTTTTTGGGCTCTCTGCTTGCTGAGTCTCCAAAAAGGCCTTTACTCTGTTCCCAGTAATGACCAGGGTATTTTCGTGCCCCACAGGAGTGCGAGACCTTTGAGAAATGCTGCCCCAATGTCTGTGGAACCAAAAGCTGTGTGGCCGCTCGATACATGGACGTCAAGGGCAAAAAGGGGCCTGTGGGGATGCCCAAAGAGGCAACCTGTGACCGCTTCATGTGCATCCAGCAAGGCTCAGAGTGTGACATCTGGGACGGGCAGCCCGTCTGCAAGTGCAAGGACCGATGTGAGAAGGAGCCGAGCTTCACCTGCGCCTCTGACGGGCTCACCTACTACAACAAGTGCTACATGGATGCAGAGGCCTGCATCAAAGGCATCACCCTGAACGTGGTCACCTGTAGGTACCATCTCACCTGGCCGAACACCAGCCCTATCCCCCCAGAAACAACAGCTCGCCCCACCACCGCCTACTCCGAGACGACAGTCATCGACATCCTGCCGCCCGCGCTGGTGAACAACCCCGTCCATCAGTCTGTCTACGTGGGAGAGACCGTCAGCTTCCTCTGCGACGTCACGGGGAGACCCAAGCCAGAAATCACGTGGGAGAAGCAGGTCGATGGGAAGGACAAAGTCATCATGAAGCCAAACCACGTCAGAGGCAACGTCGTGGTCACCAACATCGCCCAGCTGGTCATCTACAACACGCAGCTGCAGGACGCAGGAATCTACACCTGCACTGCCCAGAACAGCGGGGGCCTCCTCCAGGCAGATTTCCCTTTGTCGGTCATCAGAGGAGAGCCCACATCCAAGGAAGCCTCCCAGAACAAAACACATTTCCCGACCGACGAGTGCCTGAAGCAGCCGGACAGCGAGGACTGTGGGGAAGAGCAGACCAGGTGGTACTATGATGCCAAGAAAAACAACTGCTTTACTTTCATCTATGGGAACTGCAACAGCAACCTCAACCACTTTGAGACCTACGAGAGTTGCATGCTAACGTGCATGAACGGCCCCATCAACATCTGCAACCTGCCAGCCCTTCAAGGCCACTGCAAGGCCTACGAGCCCCGGTGGGCCTACAACAGCTTGACAAAGCAGTGCCAGTCCTTCATCTACGGCGGGTGCGGAGGCAACGAGAACAACTTTGAGAGCCGGGAGGCCTGCGAGGAGATGTGCCCCTTCCCGAAGAACACGCACTGCAAGGCCTGCAAGCCCCGCCAGAAGCTGGTGACCAGCTTCTGCAAAAGCGACTTTGTCATCCTGGGCCGCATCACGGAGCTGACCGAAGACCAAGACTCGGGACACGCCCTGGTGACGGTGGAGGAGATTCTCAAGGATGAAAAAATGGGATTAAAATTCCTGGGGAAGGAACCACTAGAAATCACGCTTTTGAACATGGACTGGAGCTGCCCGTGTCCCAACATGACCACGGTGGATGGCCAGCTCATCATCATGGGGGACGTCCACAATGGCATGGCCGTCCTACAGCCAGACAGCTTCGTGGGCACCTCCAGCGTCCGGCGCGTGCGCAAGCTCCGCGAAGTCATCCACAAGAAAACCTGTGAGCTTTTGAAAGAGTTCCTGGGATTGCATTAACCCCCCTCACACGTGTGAGCCGCCCCCATCCGTGTGTTAGTAGGGCTAACAAGTGCTAGGCTAGTGCCAAACTAAACACACTCTTTGAAGATACACTGTAGGAATTATGCAGAACCCCTATTTTAATCCATTAATGATGCTTAGCAACAACATAGTTTGGTCTTTGGCAGGCACGTAAACCAGCAGCAAAAGGCCATTAATCTTGCATTGAAATCAATTTGTCCATATAGGAGTGCCACTTAACTAGGTGACTCACTTCAGCAATTATACAATTTTTATCTAGCTTCTATCATAAATGACAGAATTCATAGCATTTGTTTGTCTAGTTGGTACACAGCTGAGATATATACAACATCAATTTAATCTGTCTCATTTTCAGTCTGGTTTGTCGTTGTACGTCACACGCTTGGCTTCTTATAGCAGCACTAATATTCCAAGAGATAAAGCCGGTAAATTATTGTCTATATTTACAATTGTGCACATTTAACCAACCTATGCGTTATGAGTTTGCTTCTTTTAATTGCAATTTTCCTTTTTTTTCCCTTTTAAAAACCTCATTTTTAAATGGCAACTACTGCCTATCTTGCAATCCTTCCTGGAGGAGAAACTCCCTTGATCCTATGCCCAGGACAACAGGTCCTTGTAAAAGCTCAAGGCACAGTCTCACCCTGAAATTACATTTCTGTCACCAGAACAAGGTCAGCAAACAGCCCTCGTTCCCTATTTAAGTTTCAATCAATATATTGTCTATCACAAAAAGTCCAAGCCAGAAGGACAGCAGTGTGCTGCCAGCTGTCTTGCTTTTGAAAAGCCTTTACACCTGAGCATACACAGAAATTATTACTTATTTTCAGTAGCAATCCTTCTTTTATAGATGAGAGAGCAAAGTAAGAGGAGTCAGAACAAAATTCAGCCTAGGGAAGTGTGATACACAGTCTGCAAACTGCATTGGGCAGACACAAAGCTCCTGAACCTGAACTGCGCAAACACAAGTGGACAAAGTGGACCCTCTAAAGGCTTTTATCAGTGTCACCCTTTTAGAGCCTTTTCAGAGTCTTCCCAACCTCAGAATACACTCTCCACCAGGCCACTGTATACAGGTGTATGAATGAATTCCCTAAGGCAGCCAGCACAGGCTGTGGGTGGGAGCAGGTGAGCGCACATAGGATCAATTATTTTAACATTTGTGTGTCCAAAAAATGTAACATTTGCCGATACAAAATCCTTACATAAATAAAAGGCTGATCGTGGAAACATCGTGCCTTGCCGAGGACTGTGATTGCAGGGAAGAGGGGGAACATGGCACAGTGAGCCTTGTCCCTGCTCCTTGTTCCGTGGGCTCAGCCAAGTGACTGTGGCAGAGCTCAGAGCTTGCTGCCCTGCACAAAGGGCCAGTTCAGGGCTGGAGCAGTGTCAAGACATGTCTGGGTGAGAGGAAGGAACGGAGGAAGGGAGGCAGGAAGGTGCAGGCAGTGCTGCCCCATGGTGCCATCTAACGGGCTCGCAGCGGGGCGGCCGGGGCTGGCAGTGGGCACAGCTGTGCTGCTGCAGGCCTGGGCTGGGGAAGGAGATTAAACAGGCAGATGTTGGACATCTGCACCCCAAAATCCTGTGCACGTTGGGTGTTTGGTTGTTGCAGGGAGGAAAACTCACAGCGAGAGAAACAGCTTTGGATGCAAGTCCAGCCCTGCTTCCCCTGAGCCCACGCTCTGCACCAGCAGCCAAGCCATGGGAGAGACCTCTGCAGGATGGAGAGCTGGGCTCCTCTCCCAGTGGTTTGGGCTTGGGTTATTTCTGAAATGTTCCTGCAATAGGAATGGCTCTAAATCTCCAGTTATTTGGATAATTTCACAAGAGGCTGCATGGGAGGGAGAGAGAGGAGTCTGGACCAGGCTTTGCTGACCAAGAAAATACCTGCTGGGTTTTTTGTTGTACCTTTCCTAAGTGTATGTGAAAAAACCTCCAATTAAAGGCACATAATGTTTGTGTATGTTCTTGTGGAGACCGTTTTCTGCAGATGGGAAATGCTGGCCCTGCTGCCCTCTGAAGCAGCCAGCCTGTCCCCCAGATCAACCCTGGCTGTGGCAGCCACCACTGACCCTTGGCTCATCTGCCATTTTTGAGCAGCCTGTAGGAAGTGGCGTGTTCTTGCCGTACTAACACAAAGGTTTTGGAGGATGAAGGTTTAATAAAGACAGGGTTTGTGTGGCACCTTTTTTCCTAAAGTTAGGGGATTTTGCAAGTGTGGGAGTGTTGAAGTGACTAGGGAGTGCTGGAATGACTCGGGGGATGTGGAGCTGGTTGTTCAGAAGAACTGGGATGCAAACGTAGCTGGGAGCAGAAAGCAGAGGATTCGCTGCTGCTCCAGCCAGCAGAGTGCAGTGCTGAAGCCTTGGCTCTGAAGTTCTTTCTTGGCTTTCCCTGCTGGTGAATCCCCTGGGAAGGCAGCAGGCACTAAAGCATGCAGCGTGCAGGTGCTCTGAGGCCCTGAGGGCTGTGCGAGGTGAAAGGTGTCTGCCAGCACCCAGGCCTGGTGTGAGAGGGTTTTCCTACACGGGGATCCCAGGGAACACTCTGGGTCAGTTTTCCAATGTGCTGGGGTGAGATGGACGCTGAACATACCAGCCCAACTCCCTGACACAGCACAGCCACTCCTGTGTAGCTCCTGCCCAAACCTGCAGACATGACCAGGTCCTGTGAGCTCCTTGGGGTGCCCCTGGCTGTGCCCCAGTGCACAAAACCATCACAGGGACCCTGAGGCAGAAGGAGCGGTGCCACAGGCATCCCTCACCTGCTCACCAGGAAAAAAAAACATTCCTGGCAGTGCTGGGAGCACCACACCTCCCCGCAGCATGGGACTGACCCCAGCCCCAAGCCTCTCCACCTCCTGACCTTGAAGAATTCAGCTCTCCATTCAAAGCTAGCATTTTAGTTCAGCCTCTTATTAAACCCTTAAGAAGCCTAAACTTCGAGCCTGACCAGTCCAGCAGCCCGGGGATGCTGCTGCATGGGACTACCCCAACCCCAAGCCTCTCCACCTTGTGACCTTGAAGAATTCAGCCCTCCATTCAAAGCTAGCATTTTAGTTCAGCCTCTTATTAAACCCTTAAGAAGCCTAAACTTCGAGCCTGACCAGTCCAGCAGCCTGGGGATGCTGCTGCATAGGGCCAGTGCCAGAGGATGTTGCTCCACCTTTCAGGACTAATGGCCACGTGCGTGTGGCTCCTCACCAGGAAGTCCCTTTTGTGTTGCTCACGAGCTCAGGTTGCATCCTGCTCTGTGGGGTCCTTCTCACAGCTGCCAGAAAGCTGGAAGGAAATACCAGTATTTAAAGTTTTTTTTATAAAATGAGAGGAAAGAGAGAAAGGGAAAAGCCTCCTGAGTCCTTTCCCTGTGTGGCTGTGAGCTCAGAAGGAGCACCAGAGCCTGTGAGGGGCTCCAGGGAAGAGCTGGGGGATTGATGCCACCAAAGCCACGTGGCTGTGGCCAGGGACTGATGTCAAAGCTTTCCCCCACATGCAGACAGGAGGGAAACAGCATTCCCCACAGGAACGGGCTCAGGAAGCAACACAGAATTATAGAATCATTAAATCTGGTAAAAACCTCCTAAGATCATTGAGTCCAACTGAGGAGCTGGGAACAGACCCACTCTGGCTGGGTCTGAGACCTGCAGGAGTTCCCCAGGGCTCAGGGATGGATCTGATGGATACTTGACAGCCCTGAACCAGTGTGAGGTGCCCACCTCCCTCCCTCCCTGTCGCTGTTGAGCTAGGAATGGCTGGTATGGCGGCAGTAATGACTCCACGCATCAGAAGGCAAAATGAAACGCTTTTTTGAGAAAAGCTTGTCCTTTTATAGATGAGTTTGTGGACTAAAATTGTATTGGTTTAGCAAGTGACAGCCCTCAGCCCATTGGTGCAAAAAGGACAACATCTTCTTGAAATCATCTTGCTATAAACAACACTCATCTCACGCTTAACATGTTCACAACACCAGGTGCAGGGATTGTTTTCATTCTCCCTGCACTTTCTCACAACCTTCCCAGGACAGCCTGTGAAAGTCGTGAGCTTTTCTCTATGGCCAGGCTGGCAGCAGCCACAACTCGCAGCCTGAGGAGTGAGGATGAGAAGTGCAACCCCCAAATCTGAACCCCTGCAGCTGGATGGACGCCATGCAGCACCTGGATCCCAACAGGAGTCACAGCTGGGACTCCTCACTCTGTCGGCAGGGGACAAACAGCAAAGTGGTGACGTGTGGCTGCTGCACACAGATTTTACGTGGGGCTGGTGCCACACAGGGTTGGTGCCACACAGGGTTGGTGCCACACAGGGCTGGTGTCACACAGGGCTGGTGTCACACAGGGTTAGTGCCACACAGGGCTGGTGCCACACAGGGTTGGTGCCACACAGGGCTGGTGTCACACGGGGCTGGTGTCACACAGGGCTGGTGTCACACAGGGCTGGTGTCACACGGGGTTGGTGCCACACAGGGCTGGTGTCACACAAGGCTGGTGTCACACGGGGCTGGTGCCACACAGGGCTGGTGTCACACAGGGCTGGTGCCACACAGCTGGCAGGGCACGAGGGCAGGAGGAGCTGCACGCACAGAGAGCTGGCTGGGTGATTACTCAGAGACAGATCCTGCATCACCCACAGCGCCCAGAGCTGCTGAGCTCAAAGGAAAGAGGCAATTGAGCATGATCTCATTGCAGGGGCTTCAGATGAAGTCAGGCAGAAGATCTAATGGGCAACCAGTTCCAGAACAAGGAGCAAACAGCAGTGATGACGCCACTGGAATATGATTCAGACAGCAAAGGTATTTAAGAGCTCAGTTTCCACTTGTTTTAAAGGAAATTAGGAACCCCTGCAAGAATTGCCCCCTGGCCATGGGTCTCAGTTCCTGAGATGGTTGTGATGAAGGTCATACACAGCTTCAGCCAACACCTAATGATTTCCTGCAGAAAGGAGGATTAATTCAGCTGGCACCAAATGAGCACCTTGCACCACAGGACCCGCTTCCTCCACCTGAAGCACCTCGTGCCCCAGTTGGCTGTAATTTGTGCGTGTCCATGTGCTGGGAAATTCTCCCTGTGGATTATTACCAGGGAAAGATTGTGGCCAGGCTGGTACCTCCAATGAGGCTGGATGGAGCCAGATTTTAAAGGCGCAGCTGTGAAAATGTCAGCCTGAGCAAGAACATCCAGTTTAGAGCCTGCTTTAATACCAAGCATTTAGTGTTTTCCCCTCCATCAGGACTGGTTACTGATTGACTACAAGTGACTCCAGGTGCTGTATTGATTTACAGCAGCTGTCAAAGGGCAAAAAGTTAGCCCCATGCCCAAGACCTGAGAACCTCTGAAGGGAGGTTGCACAACTGAATGAATGTTCTGCCAGCACTTTAAATCTTGGAAAGAAAAAGTCAGCTTGAGGTCCTGATCTGCAGTGCAAACAGCAGTGGGATTTGAAGATAAGGTTGTAGCACTAGTGGACGTATCTATTAGCCAAAAAGGCAGCACAGTCTGTTTGATTCTCAGCTATTTATGGCTGGGCAACTGATATGGCATTTAGGCCTCAGAGTTTAGAAGGCAAATGGAAAGTCTCCCGAGGGCTGACAGGTGGGTCAGGTTTCTGTGAAGAAACTCTAACTCTGGTGTTTTTCTTTGTGCCCATCCCTACATCCACCTTTCTCCGCACCCAGCTGTCCCTGGTGCTAGCCCACCCAAAATGTGCTGGGGGTCTCCTCCAAAGCTCCGGCTGGTTGGTGGACACAGACCTGCATGTGCCAAGGAGCAGCTCTGACAGAGGCAAGGAGAGTTAAATGTCAGTGTTTCAGAATTATAGGGACACCTCGGGGTGGGGACAAGCCTCCCCAGACCCCTGGTACTGTCCCCTGGGGCTGGAGACTGGGGATCATAGGATGGAAAGGGCTTGTCCCACCTGGCAATTGTTAACCCCTCTCATGTGTCCAGATTTGCAGGGAGGGAAGGAGAAGGCTAAAGACAAGAGAAAGAGGGAAAGATTCCTTCAGAGGAGGGAGGGGGGGCATTTTTTCACTTTAAATTTGTCTTACAAATTTAAATTTGTCTTACTGTTTGTGACAGTTGGTCCGGATTACCTGGCATAAAAAGAACTACCATCAAGGGCTTTGTGCCTTCTCTTTCTCCTTTGCTCTGCTCCTCACAGTCCTGAGCCAAGGGGGGACTGTAAGACATGTAAAGGACATTGCTTCCTCTATTGCTTGAAATAAACAGGAAAACAACAGTAATAAATCTCCTGGATCAGATGGTTTTCACCCAAGGGTAAAAGTACTTACATAAAACATTGCTTAACCATTAACTGCAGCAGATAACCTTTGCTTCAGTGCGTGGCAGGACCGGAGCACGGAAGGTAGCAAACATGGGGCTAATTTTAGAGGAGGGTTCCCAAGGGCTGGGTATGAAAGCTCAGCAAGTCTGGTAGAAACTGTAAGAGAGGCTAAAACCCACAGCTGGGTGGTAAATAGGATGTGAGGAGGAAGAGTGTGTACAGTAGAGGGAAGTGATGATCTCTGACACTTCCTTTGAAGCAATCACAAGCACAGGGATGGTCCAGCTGAGGGAGTTGGCTTGGATCAGAGCTCCAGCTCTCTCACCCAAGGCTTTTAAAGTCATTTAGCTGTCCTGAGTCTGGGAGAGGTGTGACAGCCTCCTGAGACCCCGAAGGTCAGTGTTCAGCTTGAGGGGAAGTCATCAGCAGTGTCCCAGGGAACCTGTGGAGATGGTCTGGGAGAGGGATGGGAGAGGTGGGATATGAGGGCTGTTCTTGAGATCAAGTTATTCAGGGCTGCAAAACCACGAGCTGACTGTGAGGAGCTTTAATACCAAGTGACAGGATGATAAAATAGCGAATGAAATGTGATATTGATTAATATACATGGGGGAAATCGAGTCCTGGCTCTGCATTCCTATGACAGCTTCAAGCGAGCTGCTCCCATTCCAGACCTGGACGAGCCACACATGGGTCTGAGCACGGGGTCCATCCTGGTTCTCCTGTGCAGGCAGCCCCTGAGCAGATCCTCCACACCACACGTCTCAAAACAGCACCTGCAGCGTTCCCATTAACAGGCACAGCAGCCCTTGGACATCCCAAAATCCCAGCGGCACTGGCACATGTCCAGGCTGGACAGGTTACTGCCCTGCACAGAGAATGCTCCTCGCTCTTAGGAACGTGCTCCTGAGATCAGCAGGTAAATCTCATTCCCATCCCAGCCCCACAGTGTGAGGTCTGGAGAATTCAGGCACCTCACTGCCTCAGCCCGTGCTGCAGCAGGGACAGCGGGCACCCAAACCCAGCTCTGGAGCCCTGAGGCTCTTCAGGAGATTCCCGCAATTCCTGCATCTCTGGTGCTTGGAGAAGTCGCTGGAAATCACAAAGCTCCTTCTGAAAATGCCTCCAAGGCTGGCCTTGGCCAAATCCTTCCCTTCCTGAACAGAGAGGAAGATGCAAGCAGGATATTCCAGGGGAGTTGTGGGGCAGAGGGGATCTCACCATATCCTAGAACTGTACAATCAAAGGGCTTGGCTTGGGAGGGACCTTGAAAACCCTTCTCTTTCCATGCCCTGCGCTCAGGGACACCTTCCCCCAGCCCAGGCTGCTCCAAGCCCCATCCATGGGACGTTTTTAGGGGTGGAGCATCCTCCACCTCCCTGGGCGGGCTGAGCCAAGGCCTCTCCACGCTCCCTGTGCAGCGCCCGGCTCTCCATCCTGCGCTGCCCAACACAAAACTGAATGTCAGAGCCACAGCCAGCACCCAGCACTGTGCCACCGTCACTGCAGCCACCGGAGTGACACAAGCTCTTCGTCACACGGTCTCAGCTTCCTATCTTGGCAATATTGGAGAGCAAATAAAAAAAAAAAAAGAAAAAAAAAAGAAAAGAAAAAAAAAAAAGAAAAGAAAATCCCTTATCTCTCAGCACTGACATGACATCAGGAGGCTGGAAATGGGGCCAGGAGGCTGCAGCCGCTCCCGCCGCCCGACACGAGATGGCGCGTGGCGTCGCGACATCGGCGGCGACATCGGCGGGGACACCGCGAGGGGACCCGCACGCAGCCGCTCCGTCTGCGGCTGAAAGAGAATCATCCCCCGCTGAGCCCGGACCGGCCTCTCCCCGCTTCATTTCACTGTTTCACGGACACCTGGCTGCATAATTTGTATTATTCATTAATAGAATTATTAATTTCTCTGAGTGGGAAGCAACACCACCCTGCTGAGGTGGGCAGCTGGGTCCTGCTTCACTGATTTCATCATTGTCTTGTTAGCAAAACGGGGGGAGAAATTTTATGTTTATCAGGGGAAAACAAGATCTGGTAGGGGAGCGTGATAAGGCAATTAAATCCATTTCCAGAGCTGCAGGGAAAAACCACCATGTATAATTTATTTGAGACTTTCTCTCTCCCTGTTTGCAAATTGCACAGTTTCTAAAGATATTGGTCCAGTTATTCAAAATTATTCATGAATCTCTTCAGTGGAAAATACTCGACCAGCAGATGATCCAAAAAGTGAGTATTGCAGTAGCACTGCAACTAAATTCTCCATTTCTGCTGTAATTTATTGTCACTAACAGATGTGGACGACTCAGGTAATTAACCTGGGATGAAATTCAAATTGCCTATTTGGTTATAATATTTGCAATCCTCAATTTTTACTGTGCTATCCAGCTCCAAAGGTCACCTCATCAAAACATGGGTGAAAGTATCTGATCTCTGACATAATGGAATTGCTGCATTTATTGGGAGGTTTGGGTTTTGGTGATGGAGCAGTCAGTGAGCACAGAGAGCCAGCAGAAAATACGCATAGATTAAAAGGAAAAAAGTTAAAGGCCTTCTCAGATCTACTAATCTAACAGGTGTTATCAGCAGGACTTGTTCCAAAGTCTCTTTATCTGTTGGGTCTCTGATGTTGCTTTTCCCCTGAAAAGCCAGGTGTGGCAACCCAAAGCATTTAAGAATCACGAGTCACATCTCCCAGCATCACAAAATTCACCTTCAAGTCCTGTTATTTCTTTAAAAAAAATAAAATTGTTGGCATTTTTTGGTCATTCTTTTAGCTTGCCTTCAGATGGCAGAGCCTACCAGCAATCACAGGTTTACACTTTGCCACCTCCAGCATTAACAAATACTCTTCTCCTCAGGTTCCTGAGTGAGGCAAAGTTTACAATCTCTCTGAGCCGCAGAACCTCCAGAGCTGGGGCTGGAGCTCCCACCCAGGCCCAGGCTCCCGGAGGGACGGAGGAGCAGTGTTGCCACCTAGGGACTCCTGCGAGCTCTGAAAGAGCTTCCTCCCAGCTGCGATGCTCTGACCCGTTCCTGTCGGCTCGTGGCTGTTTGCCTGCTCGCTGTAGGAGTCCTGGGAGGGAAGCAGGTTTTGGAAATGGTCTTTTTGGCTTGGCTTTTGTTTTCCTACAAAACTCTTAGCCGCTGTGGCTCAGCACTGCGTGCCAGCTGCCTGGTGAAGGCTCTCGGCCCCTCCACCGCGGGCTCCAGGAGCACATTGATCCCCAAGGTGCATCCCTGCACCTTGTGCTTATCAATCAAACCGTTCATGTTTCTCTACAGAAGTTTTTCAGCAGACAAAAACCGGAGGGGGATTTGCTGCTCCCGCCCTGACAGGAAGATTAACACACGAGCAAATGATTTGTAACAAACACCGTGTAAGATAGATGGAGCTGCTCCTCCTGTTCACGAATTATTCACAGACCAGGGGCTTGAAGAGGAAGAAATTTTTTACTTGCTTTGTAAAGTACACTCAGATGCATTTCTTTATTATTATTTATAACCACTTTCACAGTAAAAAACGCTCCTGAGAGCATCTTTTGCAGAATTATTGCAGCTTACAGGTTATTTAGTTAGCAATCTGGACAGACAACTGGTTTGGTTGGTTGGGTTTTTTTCCTTTCCCCCTTTTTTTCAGCAATCTTGAGGTTTTTTTGCTTTCCCCCTTTTTTTTAACAATCTTGACCAGCAAGATTTTTGTCACAGGCTGGAGCCTCTGGGCATTACAAGGTGATACAATTGAAGTTCTGGCCTCCACTCTTCTCACCAGTCTGCTCGAGGGAGAGCATTGCCAAATCAGGCCTTGGGATTTGCTGGGTGAGCACAGGGCTTTAAATCAGACTCTGGGCAAATGCTCTGGCCCAACCCTCAGAAAAGGAGCTCTGCAAGTGCTCTCCAGCACCCTGGGAAAAGTGCTGCTTCCAGAACTGTGTCTGGAGAGTTGGGGGGTCTCTGGAGCCTCTGGAAGCTGTGAGAGATGGACAGGCAACCAGAAACAAGGGCTCTGGGCACTCTGAGGGCTCAGAAATGTGTTTCTAAGTACAGCCTTGGCGTTTGCTTCCATTTCATATTTCCCATATAAACAACTAGTTTTTTCCTTTGTGGGTAAAGCTTTATTTTCTCTACTTCCATAGCCAGAATTAAATGCATTGCCATGTCCTTGGCAGTGCTGGGGGCAGGGGCAGACCCTTGATCCAGTGTTGAGATCCTTGTCCTGTGCTACATTCACATGGAATTTGGAGTTTTCCTTCCTGGGCAGCCAGGTGAGGGGGGCAGCTCCCAGCTCTGCTCTGTGGTAGAGCTGCATCCTGCAGGAGTTGTGCAATGAAATGGGCACGGCCTCTCTGTGCCTCAGCTCATTAAAAACAAACAAATAAAAATAGATCTATTTTACCCTGAAATCCAGACAGTGCCAGGCGCAACAAGATCACTGTTCAGTCCCTGCCTTCATGGCTCATATGTTCCAGATGTGAGCACACGTGTCCACGTTCTGTATTGATTGCTGCAAATCATGTAACATATGTAGAACCTGCCGGCCTGTGAGCTGAGCAAACACACAATTGCTCTGTGAATCCATTACTGGTAGGCACAGATGGGTTCCTGGCCTAAATAAACGCATTTCAAACTCCTCCAGGACCGCTTTCAAAACCAGCACTTTGTTTGTACAGCGCAGTGCAGCCAGGCTCCTGCCCCTTCTGCTCACCAAACCCTCCCTGCCCTGGAGTTCAGGTACTTTCATTTCTGCATAAGGAAAATCAGAACGTGAATATGTTTTTGTAAAAATAACTAATTAAAAAAAAAGAACTCTTGATTTGTAAATAAGAGTAAAGTATTGTTTATATTCAGGCACTGTTAACTGGAACCATCCACAACGCGTCACTCTCAGGCACGGCAAAATAGACAAAGAATAAAAATATCTCTAAAGACCTGGACCTGTAAATGCTGGGGAAAACTTTATACTCTGGAGCAGAAGTACCTTGAAACACAGTAATTTTATCTCTCCCTGCTGGAGCTGCACATGGGGGATGGCCAGAGTCAGAAATAAAAAGCTGCTTTCCCTTATCCTGCTGNGAGGAAGAGGAAGTTGGAAGTGGAACGGAAAAGGAGGGAAAGGGGGGAAAAAAAAAAAAAAAAAAAAAAAAAAAAAAAAAAAAGAAGAAAAAAAAGAAAAAAAACCCGAGTCAGTGAGGTGTGGGAGAGCTGGTTTTTTAGTTTTGTAGATGTTTGGGTGGGTGCTGCTCATTCACCTGGGGGAGCCAATTTCCGACAGGAGCCCGGAGCGCCCCGGACACACATTCAGAGGAGGAGGAGGAGGAGGAGGCAGAAGAGGAGATGTTCACGTGGCTCATCAGCTGCCTGCGCCGAGCGGGGTCGGAGCCCGGAGTGGCCGGCGCTGGCACTCGGTGCCTCTCAGTGGCGCTCGGTAGCTCTCAGTGGCGCTCGGTAGCTCTCAGTGGCACTCGGTGGCTCTCAGTGGCACTCGGTGGCTCTCACTGGCACTCGGTGGCTCTCAGTGGCACACGGTGGCTCTCACTGGCACTCGGTGGCTCTCACTGGCACTCGGTTGCTCTCAGTGGCGCTCGGTAGCTCTCAGTGGCACTCGGTTGCTCTCAGTGCCACCTTTGCTGGCAGCCCCGGGCAGAGCTGACGTGGCACCCGCCGTGTCACCTTGTCGTGTCCCTTGTGCCTTCCGCAGCGGGCGCGGGCCACTCCTTGCTAATTTCTGTACTCGCTTTTAGGGTTTAGGAAGAAAACGAAACGAAGAAAGGGGGAGGGAGGAGGTGGAGACATTTCTCCTTCCTTAGGTTTTTCCTCTTTCTTCATTTCCTTGTTTTTCCCCCTTACAGGCTCTCCCCCCACCTGTTGAAACGTGGCTACCGTGACACGATGAGGGAAAAGCTGCAATTTGAACGTGTGAAACCGTTAGAATTTTAAATAAGCGCTTTTTAAAAACAAACAAACAAAACAAGCCGGAGGAAGAGAGCGAGTGCCCCTCTCTGCTCTGCAACCTGCAGCCGCTGGCCGTGGCTGGCACCTCTCTGCAGACACCCTCCTACCCTGGCAAAAGGCAATGTTTACACTTGTCACTTATATTTTTAGTGCACCCTAGCCCCGGCCGTGCCTCAGCACATCCTCGTGGGCCAATTGCCACGGGGGAAGGCACCTCCCAGCAAATGTTACTTCATTTCTGGAAGGACTGAGGAAAGAACAATCCCCAAGCGAATCCTGGCAGGAGCTGGCTGCAGGTCCCCATTTCACCAGTCCTTCAGGTTCTTCCAGTTCACGAGGACAAGGTGCACAGCAAAGGCATTTGCTCTGCAAGTGGCCTCTCAGCACCTGACCTCTGTGAATGCAAACAGCATTTAAAGCAGCCAAGGGCGACACAGATCCCTCACCCCAGCCTCGCAGAACCACAGAGGAACCAGCAGGCTAAAGCCTTTGGGGTTTGGTGGCCCTTTGGGGTCTGTTCGTAAAAGGAACTCAAAGAGTTATAAGTAACAGTGACCAATTTCCGATTTTCCTTCATTTTTGTCTCAGCTGGTTGTCCCTGTACTGCTGGGATGGCACTGAGTGTTGGACAACACCCATTAAATAACATTAACCCATGTGGGCACAGCCCAAGTGAGCCCAGCTGAGAGGATTTGTGTCCCTGCCTATCGTGACAGTCACAGCTATTTAGTCCTGCTCCACATCAGCTCCCTTGGAAACGCCCCATAATCAGCTGTCCCCTGTTTAAGCACGTCCTGACCAAGCACAGGACGTTGGATGGATGGAAAGCAAATCATCCTTTCTCTGCTGGGGGAGGGATTGTGCATTTCACAGGAGAAAAAGCCCAACGTGGTGCCAAAGTCCAGGCCTCACCTCAGCAGGAGAAGCAATGCCACAGTGGGATTTTCTGAGGATAAAAGCCTGTGGGTGATTAGGAGGTGCTTTACAACAGCAGTGGTATCACAGCCAGGGCTCAGCCAGAGCTCTCAGGCAAGAAGGAAACCTTAGAGTTCCTCTCCAAGACACAGAAATGGGGTTACACCTCATTCTGATGGGAATGGGAGCCCAGAGAAACCAGAACTGCTGCTGGAAGGCAGGCGTAGGAGAGTGGGTCATGTGCTCCCATTCCCAGCTCTCCATGGTATAATTTATCAAGTGGTTATGAAAAACCAAAAACAAAACAACAAGGAAAAACAAGTAAAGAAAGAAATAACTGGACAGAAGTTCTACAGCCTGGGCTCCTCTTTGCCTTCCAGCCTGCCCGGATAAATGTCATTCTGGGAAAGGCCGGAGATCGGATACAGCCCTCAAGTTCAGGAGCTCTAACAGGGAATGAAAGAAAAGGCTCTGGATGAAGATAACTGCAGCAGTTATATGACTAATCCCAACATCTTCAGACATTTTCCCCTCTGCCTGTAAGAGTTATGTGATCCTAAATATCCTCAAGGGAAACAAACCCATTCTGGCTAGCAGATGACTAACTGCTTGCAAATAACACAGATATCGTATTATACACGGCAAAAGACCAAAATATCCAGAATGACAGTGCCCCAGAGGAGGGCTCAAACGGGCACTCCAGCACTGCTCTTTCCAAAAAGCAGTTGGAAGCCAGGCAGGGAGAGAGCCAGAATGAGCCTTTTGTTCCAGCAGGCCACTTGCCACCTCACAGCAGTGCCCCCAGCAGCAGGGTTGGGCTGGACAGCCCCAGATCTCTCTGGAAAAGAGGCAAAGTCAAAATCCTGTCTCTGTAACCACTCTGGCTTTTGGAGGGAGGCACCTCCAAGTTGGGCTCACAGCTGATCCTCATCCCCACTTACACAGCGCTCCTTCTCCACCACAGAGATGTTCATGTGCAGAGCCCATTTATGGAGGCAGCAAAAACTCCAACTCACCAGAGATCCCTGGCCAAAATGCATTTTAAAATGCATTATTAGCCACACATTTCTCCCACCACATGCAGAGGGATGTTTCAGTGGAGATTTCCGTCTTCTAAAGGCAGAAGTCTGTCCTGCGTGCCTGAGGTTTCACCCCAACCTTTACCTCTGTGAGTAAGGTTATCCTGCTCCTCATCCATCCTCCTTTTCTGCTCCTCCCACAGTGGGAGAGCCAAGTGAGTGGGACTCTTCCAAGAGCAGCAGCAGAGGCCAAGGAAATCAGCCTTGGAAGGGATGCTGCAGAGAAGGAAAGGGCTAAAGTTAAGATATTACTACAGCAGGACTGGTTAAAAGATTTTAGTCCTGTGTTGCCATTGACAGTTAACTATAAATCACCAGAGGAACATTGCTCTCTAACATAAGCCCTTGTATTTTTAGATAAATACATTCCACAAGTGTTTTGTAAAGGAGGTTTCTTTGCCTAAAGGATCTTCTTCTTCCCAAGCCTCAGTGGTACAGCATAAACCACGTTAGTAGTAACAATTGTTCTTGCATTTGTTTCTGGAACACAGATCACAAAACACAGTTTATTTGGGAGTGTCTGTGTACTCTTCTATTTCTGTCCTTCTTATTCAGCCTCATAGAGTAAAACAGGCAACTGTGAGTCTGGGGCAGGACACGGCCCTGCCCTGGAGAGATTACAGTCTCCATCAGATAATACCCTGCAAATTATACATGGTGAGGCACAGACCTCAGACAAGGAGGAGGGGAGAACAGCTTGGTTTGGGAAGGAAAGTGAGAAAAGCAAGTTTTAAGGGAGACCTTAAAGAAAAATGGAAAGAAAAATCAGGAGGGGGAAAATGTAGGAATTTCAAGCACTAAACAAGGTGGGAGAGGAGAGAGGTTGTACAGCAAACACTGGAAAAAGGACTGATGTATACAGATGAGATCCAGATGCTGAATTTAATCAGATCTTCTGTGTCTCACTTCGGGCAGGTCAGAGACTCTAAACACTGAATACTTAAAACCATAGAGATGCCAAAAAAAAATGAAAGACAATTTTACTGACCTCCAGAAGTTCACTGGCCCCAAATGAGTGCTGTCCAAAGAAATGATCATCCAGCCAGCCTTGCTCTCCAGTGTCACCAGCAGCTTCTCTTACCTGTCCCAGCCCTGCCAGGCAGCACTGGGGTCAGCTGGGATGAGTGGTGCAGACAGAGCAGCTCCAGCACATGATGCCTGCGTTTCCCCCTCAAACTGGGCCAGTGGAGCACCTCCCATAGCAGCTCCTGGAGGCTGTGCCTTCCTTGGCAGGCTCAGCCCAGCAGGAACAAGCCTGGAGGTGCAGCAGAGGTGTCAGAGCGAGGACAGGGCACGATGGAAGTGAGACAAGGGCAGGGACAGAGGACGTGGTTTATTAGGTCATTGGGCACACTCAGAAAAACTACACATGATTGCAGGCACATCAGGCTGCTTCAGATCTGAAATAGAAGCAATAATCTTAGAGCTAAATACTGGTTGAGAATAGTTGTTCTGAGTTAAACTTCAATATATTAGTGAATTAGGCCATCTGAGAGAAAGGGTGATTGGTTCCTTTGATCAAAGGGAGGATGCTAGCCAGAGGACAGCTGATGAAGTAATTTATGGCACAAAGAGAGAGCAGGAGAGATGATAGCAATAATTACTGCCTAGGAATGCCTGGTGGTAGCAAAAACCGTAATGTAATATGCCGTCAATATCTATGTGATTTTTCTATCCTGGAGTCAGGAATTTCAGTGCTTGGATTGCCTTTTGAAGCAGTTCTGGAGACCTTCCCTGCAGGTCAGGACTGAGAGGTTGGAGATGCAGTGCTTGATCTCTTTACTGAGTGTTTCTGTCTCTTATCAGTTTGTACAAGTTAATTTGAGGTGGTTGCCTGCAGTTGTTGCCACCAGCCTGTCAAATCTGTCATGCAAAGCACACAGGCAGGAGGGTGGGAGCAGGTCTCAGTCCTTCTGTGTCACTTAGAAATCTGATTCCATTAAGCAGCTGTGGTTAATTGCCAGCACTTCTGAGCTTATCACTGTCCCTTCGATGCTGTTTCCTGTGCAGTGACAGTTCCAGGGAAACTGTGATTTCCTAAGGACCTAAATCTTCACATAAATATAAATTCTTAGTGGACTTGTGGAGAGAAGAAAACTCTGAAATCTATTTAATTCTACACCCAGAAGATAAATTAATGTGATGTGAGGTGGATTATTATTTATGATTACCTCATAATTTTTAAAATATTCTTGGAAGACTGAATCACAATTTCTCAAGTGATTTGGTTTAGCAGTGCTGAAATGAATCTTTAAGGACAGCACTGTAACAGTCTAAAGGCAAAAGAGCAGAACATCCTTACCGTTACTCAAAAATGAAATAGCAATTTTCTCAAGTAAAATATGAGCTATGTCTCAAAGCAGTTAATAAATACAACATGAGATTCAATATGTAGTATTCATATACCTGCAAAGTAGGTAATTGCCCCAGGTGTTAATATTTTCAACAGTAATTGGAATTTTGCACTCTTCCACTCAGTTGCAGAGGTGCTGTATGAACCTGGTTAACCCTGAAAGACACAGATCCCTGGGCTTCAAAAACACACTGAATTACCTGCAACGTCTGAGACTCTGCAGGGAGTTAAAGGCTCAAATATGGGTGTAAAATCACCAAATCTGCTCTTTCCCAGTCCATCTGTGGAAGATTCACATTTCTTAGCATGGCAGAACCCAGCAGCCCTGTCTCTCTGCTGGCATGTGGCATGTGTAACATCAGGGTCTAATGGAAATCAAAGGGAAATTTGTTTTAGTTTGTAAAATCTGTCTGCAAATCTAATTTTGACCAGCAGCAACTTCAGTGGGTAGGCTGTTGCAAAATGTTCACATGATTTGTGCTGGAGGAACATACACTTTCATATCTATAGAAACATCCACAGACATTCTTTTAGAGAATCACAATAGTCAGTATGTGAGATTTCACTGCTCCAGAGGCCCTCTGCTCTGAAGGGGATGAATCAGACTCCACATACCATGGACAATGAGAACCCAGTGCCTCACTTTTATAGGCAGGCCTTGTTTCAAAGCACAAAGGTCACCTAATCCAGGTTAAGAGAACTGTGTGACAAAGGAGATGCTCCCAGACCACAGAGACTAAACACAATAAAAGGAGGGAATGGCAGGGCAACCTCAGAGGACGTTCCTGTGGCACACAGAAACTGGATGAAGCTCCTTATAGCAGCCAGGGAGAATCTGACACTTTCTAACAGCAGATTCCAGTGGACACAGAGGTGGAAACAACACAGCAAAGGGCAGTGGCTTGCCCAGAATCAGCTCTGGACCGTGGGGTGCCTGAGCTATCATCTGTGACACCATGCTGCTCTCTAACCTGCCACCTCTGGTTGCCATCAGCGTGGCTGAAAACTCCTGGGCTGTTGCATTACTGAGGCTGCCCAAGCAGCAAATTCACCCCATTCCCTGGGACTGAGAGCACCTCCTGCAGCCCTTCCCCGTGTTCTGACATCCCCGAGCTCCTCACACCACGTCTTTGAAGTGAAGCCAAGCAAAGCCTGAGGCCAGGAGGTGCTGGGAGAGGGCACCTCTCTGGCTGGAGCCTCACTTGTGGTTTCTCCCAGGACAGCAGCTCCAGCAGCGCTCAGTTCAGAGCTGAGGCCAGGCAGAAGTGGAGTCTGGGTGGAGAGAGGAGCAGCATGAAAGCCTGGAGCAGCACAGCAGGCACCAAGAGGTGCTGAACAAAGGGAGCAACACAGAACTCGGTCCTACTGAGGATGCTGAGGGAGGCAGAAAAGCCATGGTTGTAGTCATGGGTGTAGCAGGGAATGAAAACGTTCTGCCAAGGAAAGAAGGTGGATTTCCAGGCCTGGTTTTAAAGGCATGAGCCAGTTGATAAAAACTTTTCAGAGAAGCTCGCAGGGGCACTAAACAACAATAATTAAGGCTGTACATTCCCAGAGTCCTCTTTTCTTTTATGCTTTTGGTAATCCTGAAGCCGAGGGGACAAAGGCATGCAGCACAATGAGCTCCATGGTTGACAGACTTGTAAATGTAAGAGTGTCCCAAAACTCAGAGCAAAGGAGCTCTGATTCCAGGCCTCTGAAGTGCTAAATCACAAAATGCAAACTACAGCAAGTTCCACCAAAACTGCAGCCATCGATACTACAGGTTGTTTATAACAAACCAAAGCTGACAGAATAAAGGATGGGGGTTGAGAGATGTCTGCACTGCACGCCAAGGTTTTTCTAAAAATATTGTACACCTGCCATTTGTTCCGCACACTGATCATATTTTGTCTATGAAGTAGAGAACTCGTAGTGCCAAAGGGAATGTGGTTTATGTTCCCGAGTCTTAATGCTTTTTCCCTTCTGTAAGGCAAAACTCCTTACTACTGTCACTAAAATAAAGCCAAGAGGACAAAAGTCACACAGGCACTGCCACGGTAACAGTTTAACTGTTCCTCTCACTGATCTTTGGAAACAGTCCCTTCAGCAGGATTTTACAGCTCTGGCACTTCGATTTAGCAAACTTTTTATGCAACTCATGAGGGGAATGCAGCCAACTCTGTACACTCAATTTAAATCAACTTGCTGATGATATAAAAAAGACTGCTGAACCACCCGTTTGCTTCATCTGCTCCAAAACTACCAACACAAACCCTGAGGTATTTATTCCTGAAACGTTAATGGAACAGTCTGGGCCATCAGATCAGTACATGAACTCTGCTTTGATCCCATGTCAGTCCAAAGAGCTGATTTAACAACTCGTTGTTTGGTTACTTGATAGTTCAGAATGCAGCTGGGCTTTTTGCTCCCACCAGGCTTTTGCAGGTTGGGATGGGGTGGGAGCAGAGAGTGCAGCACTGGGGGATCATCTGTTCTGGCTGTGCACCAAGAGATTGTACAAGCAGTGTTCAGCAGCTTCCCAATTTTCCATTGTCAAGGAAGGATGATCCTTTTGTGGCATCTAGACCCATGGAATGGTTTGGGTTGGAAGGGACCTTGATAGCTCACCTGTCCAACTCCCTGCACTGAGCAGAGACAGCTTCAGGTAAATCAGGTGGCTCAGAGCCCCATCATCAACGTGTGTGAATTACCTGAGCTGAAGCTGAGAACTGCAGAACTTGTACTCACCGAGCTGCAGTGCCAGGCCCTGGACTCGGCTCCAGAGACCCTGGAGAACAGGACACAACAAAGGAGCACCACTCTGTGAACTCCACCCACCATTCAGCTTCCCACGGCAGAAATAACCAGACCAGTTTTAATTTGGGTGCCCATTACCAGGCTCCTGATCAAGAGAGAGGTCTGTTCCCTACCCACAGAATGAACACAGCACAGACTGTAGCTGTCCCCTGAACCTTCTGTGCAGTCATGCTGGAGCCTTTGAGCAGCTTCAGGGATCCTAGACTGCAATTTTGAAAAGTTATTGACTTAAGTGATCCCTACAGACCAAAGTACCTTGAACTCGTGCTTGGGTGGGGACCTGGGGTGAGGTGATAGGAGGCACTAAGCAGCATTGAGGGCGTCACATACTTACATTCTACCCTTTCCTTCACGGGGAATTAAATTCACCTTCCAAGGTTTAACTCACACTGGCAATTCTTGCAAAAACTGCATGTTCACATGAGAAAATACAAAAGAATTTGCCCACCTGAGCAAATGCTTCCTTTTCCCCGTTTTTATGTCCTTTCTATCCAAGCAAGCGCATTTACCTGACAGCTGAATATCAGGTGTGCACAAATGACCCCAGCGACTGACCTGGCACTCGGTGAGAACAGAATGTTGCAATGTAAATGTTTGGTCTCAGAAATTCAGCACCAAACTTCAGCAGAAGATAAATAACTGGGTGAAGCAGACTGAACACAAAGCAGGCATCTCTCATTCCTCTAAGATTAAAAAATTATTCATGCTTAAACGTTAAAAATCATTAAAGCAAAAAAATCTCCACACTTGCATGGAGAGAACTTGAAGCTCTCTTTCGGACTTGTCTCCTTTCAAAGCACCAGAACCAATCCCTGCTTGTCAAATTTTTATATTGAAAGGTGCTGCAAAAAATGTGTATTCCAAAGGAGTTTTACTTGCACGGCCCTTCAGACACAGAGCTGGTTACAGTGGAAAGGAACAAATCAGCCTGGGAAGAGGATAAGCTCACTGACCTTTAAACAAATGATCTCAGTTTAAATCACAGGAACAGAAATATTACAGAACACATGAAGAGTCTCCACTGTCAGAGTTGCTCAACCTCTTGGGCAGTTTAGGTATTAGTATCGTGCTGTAAATAGTAATACAGTAGTAAATCTTAAAGTCTCGGCATTCGAATAGAAATAATACACGGAGCTGGCATTCTCTGTTTTCCAGCAATTGATCCAGCATTTTTCTAATTCCTCTTAACAGCAAAATCATCCACTTAAATTGAGGAACCCAGTGATGGGCTTCTAAGGCCGGTGCTGTCTGCGGCTGTGCCGTGAGGGGAAAGATAAAGCAGATGGCAAACTCAGTAAAAGGGAGCCAGTTAAACAGAGACAGATGAACGCCCAAAAACCCCTTCAATCCATTATTGCTTTTGAACTGGTTGTCATGGCGCTGGAAATGGATACCACTGTCAGCCTCCCACTTCTGCCTGGCCAGCTCTGCCCAACTCTGCCCAGCGCAGGGAGCTCCCACTGGTGTGAAAGCACAGGCTGCTGCCACCACGGCTCCATTCCCACCAGAGAGGGGCCGTGCACAGAGTCCCACCTTTTGTCACACCAAGTGCAGCCAACAGGAAAAGACTGACCTTCGGTCTCAAATTCCAGTGTCAGAACACTGAAGTTCAGCTCATTTTAATCCCTGTGCTCTGACTGCAGCTCACAACTCGGTGCCAAGAGCCAAGGACTGTGCGCTTAGCACTGGGTCTCTGTATGGCTGGAGCTGCCATGGAACATAAGCTGACCTTTGCCAGATTTACACATTAAAGCAGTTTCTCTTCCCCCTGACATTGTCCACAGAAAGGAATTCTATTTGCTGAGCAGATGGAAAAGAGTAAGGGATGCAACTTCAAAATAGCCCTGGAAAAATTGAGTTGTTCTGTCAGCCTCTGAATTCTTTCCCCTCCCACTCCCATTTGATTTTGAGAATCTATTCAGTTAAAATTGGTAAAAATCTGCTAAAATAAATACCTTAGCATAGTTGCATTACATTTCTCTTTTTCATAGAGCATATAAAATGCGAGTTTACAATGGGTTTAGTAAGCTGTAAATCAGCACTTTTATTCAGTTTCGTTTCTGAGCTATTAATCCCTAACACAGAGGCAGAATGCTGATTTGCTGGTCCAGGACCTCCCGAGAGAATAGTTCCAATAATCCCGATGCCATGGAAAGGAGATGTTACTGAATCACCTGAGGCCCTGCTAGACACATCCCATCACCCCACAACTCAGTGTTCACAGAGCCTAAGAGTCTAAATTATCATGGAAAAAAAAAAAAATTCAATTTTGGCTTCAGTGAGCCGCAGTTACGAAAAACAAGTGGAATTTGCTCAAATAATTGCAGGCAGCTCCCTGATGGGGTTCTGTGCTTTCTCAGGGGTATTTGGGGTAAGGAAACCCCCATGAGGTGCAGCCACAGGACCCCCCTTTGCTCCTGAGGCAGAGTCTGGAGCACCCCGAGCAGCGCCAGCACCAGGAACGCGAGGCTCACATCGTCAGCGGGACACAAAGAACACACACACACCACCACAGCCAAGTAATTTTAAAGAATTTTAATACAAACTTAATATAAACTATTTCAGTCCCTCTTAACATATAAGACACTGACTCAAAATACTTTTATACCTTTTTTCAAGTATTGCACAATGTAGGTACAAAATTAATATTTACGATTACATTTTCTTCCATAATATATAGCAAAAATCTTTAAACTTTTAACAGAAAATACAATTTGTGTTTCTTTTGAAAAAAGCAAATATTTCGTACATTTTAATTCCACCACTAAGGAATATTCTGTACACAACTTTTTTACTTTTTTTAGAATTGATGTCTTTAAGATGGATATCTTACAATTTCAGTAAAAAAAATACAACATGAAGCTGCTGCAGCTGTCACAGATCACTGTAGTAAAAAGATATAAATGCAATACCATGTTGTAGAAACAATATATATACTCTGATATTTTACAAACTTTGTACTAAATTAAATTATACAATTAGAAAAAGACCAATAAACCCACCTATTAGTGCCAATTTTTATATATATATACACATATATGTCTGAGCACATATATATATATACATGAAAAAATTAGCCACTTCCTTGCTATATCTTAAATACTGTAAGAGGCCATATTTTTGAGAGTATATTTTTGTAATGTACAGTCAGTATAAAATAATTTTGTGCTTGGTTGGCAAATGAAAAAATGATGCATGTCGTATTTATCTAACCAAGCCTGAATGTATTCATACTACAAGCCTTAAAAAAAATCTCAAGAGGTGGAAAAAAAGATACACCCTTGGGTACGTGCATTTTAACTTGTACAATAGTATTTACTTGGATTTCACTTTCGGTTTATTTTTAGTTAGCCATAACTGGCTGGAATTGCTGGTTAGAATACTGCATGTTGTTTAAACTAAAATTCAAGCCATCCACAAAAGACTTCTCATTTAGACCTCCATAGGCTGCAAACATATCAAAGGCATTACTGTACTGGAGAGGACTGAGGTTAAGGGGGCTGTCACCAGGAAAGATGCTACTGGTGCTACCTTGACCCTGCATGTTGGGGAAAATGAACTCCTTTGCGTTAGGAGACAGGGCAGAAGTCTTCTGCTGTTGCTGTTGCTGACTGCCTAGGCCGAGCCCATAGAGAGAGTGCATGGAGGAGGAGAGGGATTTCTGCTTCAACAGCTCATTGACATTCAGGCCCAGGTTGGTGGGAGAGGTGCGGGCGACCTTGTTGCCACGGCCGCTATTCTTCATTTTGGTTGAGCCAAACTTGGTGGCAGCAAATGTGGCAGTGGTGAAGGTTAAAGGCTGAGTGGAGCGGGGCATGAAGGTCGGGCTCACGGCAGCTGAGTGACCAAAGGGAGGAGAAGGAGAACTAGACACTGAAGATGCTGGGTCACTAATAGGCATGAACACCTGGGCCTCGGGGTTAAAGCTGTTCTTGATTTCCTTATCCAACTCACATCCGTTTTCATTATCATCCACGTAAAGCACTTTCACTGGTCCCTTTTCACCGATTTGGTATGAAACCTCAAACGGGTCAATCCAAACGCTAAGATCCTGAGGCAAGTTGCCACGAACATCATCAATGTCCAAACCACTCTCTTTGGATGCTTGTTCTATGACTGGGTCCACTTTCTCCCCTATATGAATACATCTAAACCCTGATCCTTTGTATGGCTTTTCTGGATACCAGTGCCCTTCATACTTCTTTTTCAGAAGTCTTTCAAGCTCTTCACCAAAAATGTTGACACGTCGTCTGGGAAGCTTATTGTACAAATATGAAATAATAAAATTGAGTGCTACTTGGATTTCAAGCTGCATAGCTGCTGTGCCACAGAGTTATAAGTCTGTTTCAAAACCCAAAGAAGAAAGTGTTCAAGATGCCACAGGGAAACAAAATTTCATTCAGAGTGCAGATTCGAGTTGATTATTATCCTTCACCTTGAGTGCTCTTGTTCCTTTAAGAAAAAACAAAAGCAAACATATCCAAATAAGAACAGCGTAAGATCAAGCTCTGAGGCCTATTCTTTGGGCTTCGCTTTCTGCAGAAAATAGGTTACTTTTTAAGTGAAAAAAATGTGCATCAAACTATTTCTGTTCCTGCCTGCGGAAGGTGAGGATGTCAGCTCCATTCAGCGTGACTTACAAACAACACTAGAGAGGATGGGCTTGTGTTTACATATACAGCATGGGGCACTTCCAAATCACATGAGCTGGGCCTTTAGTTATTCACAAAGCAGCAAGGATAATTTTTAAGACATCACAGAACTGCCAAGCCTGTCAACGATTCAATTACCAACCCGTATTCGGATGATTTATAGTACTCAGCTGCAAAATTTAGTACCAGGCCATTAGTTTAGCCTGAAAGGTCTTAGTCCAAGGGTCATTTATCACTTTAAAGTTTGGAAACATATTGACTGCAACTGTGGGCTGCAGAATTATAAAAATGTTAACAGTTGCTTTAGAAGGTTTCATACAAAGAGCTAAAATGATGCAACATTTATTTTAAGTCCGAGCAAATCCTCTCCCTAAACTCTGCGGGTGAAATGATGCAAACTGAGGAGAAAATGTCCGCTGTGCACATCCAACAGTTCACACTGAAATGCAGTCAGCACATACATAATAGCTGCACATATGTTCTGTCAGAAAGGTGGCCAAGACTGACAGATGAATTCACAAATTTTTCCTCTTTCTACAAATTATTCTCTATTTTCAGATGCAGGATGCAATTTTATACTCAATTATTGTATCGCACTGTCTGTAGCTCAGATTTCAAAAAGTTCCTGGGCTCACAGGGCTTTTGACAGCCTGACTGCCTTTCCCCTTCGCCATGACTCCATTTTATATTTAATGTAAGATATGGTTGTCACTCCTTCACAAAGGACAAAAGAGAAATCAGCTGTCTAAAGTTAGAGAAGGGACAAGAACCATGTATTAGCACACAAACTGCTAATACAAATCCTAGAGTACCTTGGTATAAACGTACATACACACCCCACACCTTCGTCAAAAAGTTCCAATAAAACAAAAATTGGGGATTGTTTTTGGCTCAATTTAAAAGCCCAAAGAGAATTTCAATTAACAGTGGGCTTTTCTGCACTGCATCATTAGGAACAAAATTTAGCATAGCTGTCACTAAAGATTAGAGAAATCAAAGTTAAAGGATTTTGATATTAACAATGTGACCATATGGCTTTTTTATTTCTTGCTCCAAATAATCTCCTTTTAAAGTCTGGAACCCTATTTCCAAGCCATTCGTGTTCTCCCCAACATGGTATGGGAATAGTTTGAAAGGCTGTATGATAAGGCGACCTTTAAACGTTTGCTGGATCAGCACCGGGTGGGGATAAGGAAAAGATCAAGGGCAAACAGAAGATATTTACAAAAGGGGCACAATCAGTACCGAAAAGCTGATTGGGTGGTTAAACGGGGCATTTAAAAATGATTTATTAATCCATCTGTGCTGTTTGCCTTCCCCCATGTCCTTTAAGGAAGGAATGTTCCTTTCAGAGCGCACCAGGCTGACGCTGTAAATTTCTCTACGCGAAACGGATCCACGGTACAAAAGCAGCTGATCAAACACATCGGCTCGATCATTTCGAACTAGTTATTTTTATGCATTTATGGAAAGACGGCAGTATTTCTGGGGGTGTCCGAGCCCATACGTGGCCCGGCAGCAGCGCCCTGGCAGGAGCCTTAAGCAGTAGGAGTTACATAACCAGGCAGTCGGGTCTCATTAGATTTCTGCTCACAGCCCTGGAGCTCCGACGGCAGCGGGAGGAGGAGGAAGAGCATTTTCTGAGCCCGTAAGAAGGCGAAGGAGGAAGAGGAAGGGGGATATCTGGAGGGCGGGCGGGGGCTGCAGGGCCGCTCTCCCGGCGCACAGCCGGGCAGGTCC